>OX638303.1:0-394282 GCA_951812265.1 Taphrorychus bicolor | reverse complement strand
ACAGTTTGATGAACGGTATCGGAAACGGAATGGTCGTTATTACACGATCAATCAAGTCCTCCATCACCAAATTAGCCAAGACAGGGCTAGCCGGATTTCCCATTGCGGAACCGTCGAGCTGGTCGTAAAACCTTCCATCAAACAAAAAATAACTATTGTGGAATAAGAATTGGACTATTTCGCAAAACAGCTCACGCGACAAAGTCGTGTAGGCTGATATGTGCTTCCAATTTTTTTTAATTATGGATAAAACTAAATCTCCAGGAATGTTAGTGAACAGCGACACCACGTCCAAAGAAACCAGAACATTATCAGGAGGCCACTCTTCTTACAGACTGGTACATGAAGCCTACTGCATCTGGCCGGGTTGTTAATTACTTGTCTTCACATGCTACCAGTCAAAAGTTATCAATCATAAAGGGTATGTTTTATAGAGCTATCCAGCTTAGCAGTCCTGTTTTTCATCGTACTAATGTCTTAAAAGTAAAACATATTTTAAGAACTAATAATTATCCGTCTAGCCTCATAAATAGGGTGTGGAACGAATACCAGCATCACCTTGCGCCTCAATCTCGCGTTTTACGTTCCCATGACCTTACTTACTGCCGATTCCCATATATCAAGGGATTGTCAGAAAGGATCCAATACAGATTATCACGTGTTAATCCTAATATTAAACTGGCATATTACAACACTAGAACTTTGAGCCAAATTTATTCGAGGTTGAAGCATCCTGTCCCCACTTCTCTTTCATCCGAATTAATTTATAGAGTACCTTGTGGAATGTGCGATAAGTGCTATGTGGGAATGACTCGGCAGTACCTCAAGAACCGAATTTACCGGCATGAATATGACTGTCGTGAGATCAATAGGGGAAAGAGGGAAAGGACTGCTTTGGCACAGCACCATTTCACTTGGGGTCATAATTTTGATTTTCAGAGCACCACCATACTGGACCGAGAGAATAATTATCATAGGCGAGTTATCAGTGAAATGATACACATCCATATTAACAGTACTGTTAATGATAGGACCGATACCCAAAATTTGAGTGTGCTGTATTGCAATCTTTTACAACATATTAAAAATACACAGTCGAGGTAGACATCGCCTTCTTTCTTCTTCTTTGTGGCCCGCATCTGGCCTAACATAGATAATGTATGAATCGATGTGAATGGGGAAAGGAAAAAAAAATAAATAAAAAAATTGGGCAAAACACTGCACTTCGTACAGGTCGAGTTCCACTTTATCGTTTTGGACTCCTGGTTTTATTTCTCTGTTTTGTTTCGTTGGCCCGTGTGTTTGTTGCTTGTCTTTTACGTGCACCGTCTGGATTTTAACAATTTTTCGTTTTTGTGTACTGCCATGACGGTCAGTATAAGATTTGGTGACATTCTTCACTGACTGAAAAAGGTAAGCTGTGTCCCCTCCCGCGGCAGAATACATTCCAATATGTAACTGCTTTTACTCGTATTTTGCGGGTATGGCGCGCAATTCAATTACCTAGTGATGCATGGCCATCAAGTCAAATGGTTCATTCGTTTTTTTTTTGTTTTTGTTTTGTTTTGTTAATAATTGCAAGATGCACCAGTTTGGTGAAGCTTTTTAATTAATTTTAATTACGTTAATTTACCTGTATATTTAAAGTTTGTCATACGTATGTTGTTATTGTAGCCTTGAGGAAGACCTAAAAATAAAGGTCGAAACGTTGGCGATTTCGAGAAAGTGAAGTGGCTATTTGTCCTACACCTGCGATCCAACACCTTTCTAATCATTGATAGGACGCAAAGCGCAATATGATGATAATCAATAAAACACATGAAAACATTCTTTCGTTGGTCTCAACATTTTTGGAGAAGAACCTTTAGAGCAAACATTGCTTCTCTGGTACCAATGGCATTTCTAAAGCCGAACTCCGTCTCGTCTAAATCACTTTCGCATTTGTTTCTTATTCGAACGTGTATAATGTTACGAACACTTTTAGTGTGTGGCTCATCGGGCTTATTAGCCTGTGATCGTTGCACCTCCTGGCTTGTTGTTTTTAGGAATTGTTATGAATAGAGATTTCATCCATTCTTCTGGAATTTCTGCCATGTTGTATATATTATTAAAAAGTTTAACTAGAATATCAATGATAGAAATTTTTAGCTTTTTCGCAGGAGACTCTAGTTTAAAATATGCAAAAAGGCAATATTTACTAATTGGAAATTGAAAACTTATCTGCTTTCAGTATTTCCAAAAATATTGCAGCTGTTAATAAGGAAACAAACAGAAATAACTACTCCGAGGGCTAATATCCCTACCGGAATTGAATAACACTGTTTGTTTCAAAGCTCATTTTATAAAGCACAAAAATATTAAAATGAATTAATAAAGTAATAAAAAATCAATGCTTAAAAGCTAAAAAATATTAAGCTTTTTGCAAAGAAAATAGAACCAGAGTTTAATTAAGATATGCGAAAAATGCACATGTATAATTACAATTTGGAAACTTGAAAACTTGTCTGCTTTCGGCATTTCCAAAACCTTGTAGTTATACATAAAGAAGGAAACAATTAGAAACAACTACTTCGAGGGCTAATACCCCTACCGACATTGAATTATACTATTTGCTTCAAAGCTTAAATATTATAGAAAACATACTGTCGCGCGTTTTATCTCGATTATTATACGTATCATTATACATTTTATAATTTTGTCCGTGTAGCACGGCGTTACGCGAGTGAAGCGTAGCAGATGGAAGCGAAGAAAATACGCGAACAGGAGGGGAATTATCATTAGTATGACTGGTTAATAATCGTAATGAATATGGTGAGAGTTCAGGCATTGACAATGACCTCTCCATATGATCGGATTCCATAACCGACCGATAGTTTAAATACTTCCAACTTACGATTTACCTTCTCTCAGCTACGACCATTTAAGTCACTCCAGAAGTTAAAATATTTGTTCAGAAATTTATTCCCCCGGAGACTGAAATTAAAGATTAAATATTTAGATAAATTTGAATCAAGCTGAACGAGTTACAGTAAAATAATGTTTTAATTTTAAAACAACAGGACAATAATTACTGGGTCACAAAGGAATATTTAAAATAGGTACAAATTGGCGCACAGTAATGGTTGTTCGAATAACCTCTTTTTTAAATAAATGTTTAGTACACTTCTACCTTTTTTTATTGATAAACTACCTACTAAACTAAAACTAAATTTACATCATTGAATTTGAATTGCGGTAAAAAATTCGATTAATCTAAATGGCGAGTGGTTCCACGCAAATGTTTTTTTTTATATTCACAACAAATAACTTACGGCCAAACAAGATCACTCTCACGAAATTTCTCTTTTTGTTTCCCACAAAACTGTGAGGAAATAAAATTGGTGGCGTACAGAAACTAAAGTTTTTGAAGTTAGCCTGGATACCTCTGGACCATAACTATCCAGACGATCTGACGATTTTTTATCTTCGTTACTGGGCGATGAATGGCCGAGAAGTGTAATTAAAACTATCTGACCTTTCTATAGATACAGCATCCTAAAGGAAATTCCAGGACAGCTTGATTACAATGGCTCGGTAATAAAGTCTCCGTTTAGACGCCGCAGCCCCTGGGAATGCTTCTACTGGTCAAAGTTGAGATTATAAGGTATATTCGATAATAAATTCACGATCAAAATGTTTTTGAATGTGACGTCTCAAAAGAATTTTGTCAATCTCCTGACAATACCCTTTTTTTTCCACCAGCTACCTATTTCCACGTACAACAATATAAAAAAAAATCGCGGTTATAGATGATATAAAACCTATCGTGCTACAACACGACAATACATAAAGCAAAGATGAATAAAACTAAGAATCAATTGAAACGATACACTCCAAATTTTGAATGAACTTTAAAAATGTCTATCTCTGAAGCCCCTCAACCGATTTTCGTTAGAGATGCCATTTTGGTAAGATCCATGTATAGACTGCTTTAAGTGGCTATGTACTCGTTTATATGTTTTGTAGGTTTCCTAATACAGGGTTGAACAAAACTTTATGCATTTTTGTAAAAATTTTTTGAGCAGATAATTTTGGTGGAGACGCGTCATACCTCACATATTTGGTGTTTTTTGGAGATTTTGCCTGGTTCCTTAGATATTGTTCAGTTTCCGTCTTAATATAATGCCTAACAAATACAACGTTATTTCAAATTTAAACTTCGCGCTCAACCAGATTGTGGCGCCCCCTTCGAGAAGGTCGCGGTGTAGCGTCAGCCATTTTTACTTTTAATTGACAAGCAAGCAGTCTTGCAATTCACAGCAATTTTGTCATTTATATACAAAATATGCATTACATTTCCAATCACTTCTTTCAATATGTGAATCGAAAAGTGTTAACGCAGTTGAGAGAAACAGATGAAACATCGCCGAAAAACAGATATTTTTTAGTTTTTTCTATTAAAGAGGTATCATTTAACACTGGGTCTCCAATTTACCCAATAATACAAATATTGATAAAAACTTCATATGGAATATAAAGACATAGGGCAAGCTAGCATGCATAGGACAAGCTAGACGTATAGGCGTAACGGCTACAAAGTGGCCAGTGGTGTCTACAGTGGCGAACAGAAACTTCAATTTTTTCAGATATCGAAGTGATAATCGAATGTCCACAATTAAGTGCTGTAGAACAAAATGTATGGATATTGCAGCTATTAATGATGCCTCGGGACCTTTTTCTGTCCTTCTTTATATTTTCATTGGTTTAAAAAAAAATAGGTTTTTCTAAAAGTGTAACATTTCAAGACCATAAGAAAAATAAATCCCCTATTTCATGAGCATTAGAAAAATTTGGAATTGGACGTAGTGATATGTGAACCAGAAATTAGTCCTCATTTTTTTAATCCTAACCTGAACTAACCTGAATTTTGACTGAATGAAACTGAACTTCGAAAATTGTTTGTGTTAATAGAGACAGAGCGAATTAACCGATAGTCGCAATTTTTAATTTGAATATGTTTAGAAAGTACAGCTCATCTGAAGAACGATTGGTGTGAATCCAACGGTTTCTGGTTTTTTTTTATGTCCTCTTTCACTTCTTACGAAAGAAAGTTCTGTAGGTTCAATAGTTTGAGAGATATCTTAGGAGGTTGAATTTTAGGCACCCTTAGAACGTGCTTTAGCAGTTAGAAAAAAATTTATTTATGGGACTAATTTGAGTCTTACCACGTCATTCCAATTAAAAACAGTAAAAAACACCAAACTTTAATTTTGAAGCTTTTTAAATCAAATTTCACTTACTTTAGACCTAAAACGTATTTTGTCAAAAACATGAAGTTTGAATCAGCCTGATTTTGTTCCAAATTTGAATTTTATGCACAGATTTGCTTTTCGGGTGCTTTATGTTGTAAGTTTAAAACGATTTATTCTCGATATTACTCCTCACTTGAGTTCACAAAATTTAAATTTGCATTTGTGAACGATTTGAGTAATCTCAACCGATTTTGGTCAAAATCTGAATTTACACATTAACAAAAAGTTTTCTAATTTTTATCCATGTTGAGTCATTTTTTATTGAGTTTTTCTTACTAATTACAACCTGACATTCTCGAAAAACACGAAATATTTATTTTGAAGTGTTTTTGGTAACATTTCACTTATTTTGATAAAAAAATTGAATTTTTCCAGAAACACAAACTTTGCCGATTTAGACCATGTAGGTCGTCTTTAATCCGATTTTAGCTTTAATTCTAACAAAAAAAAACTACAAATTTGCATTTTTATAGGCTTTGTGAAAGTTTTACACGATTTGTAGTCTAGTCCGCCCTCGAGTATTTGCATAAAATCGAAATTTGCATTTTTAAACGACTTACCTGAAAATTTTAATTTTTACATAAGTTACATAAGTAATTTTTTTATGGAGTTTCGATAATAATCCTAACCTCACATTCTCGAAAAACACGAAATTTTGTTTTAATAGTCACAGCGTTATAACATCTTTAATCACATTTAGCTTATTTTGATAAAAAAATAATTTCTCCAAAAACAAAAAAGTTTGCATTTGTAGACAATGCCAGTAATGTTTAAACCGATTTTAGCTTTCATTCTAACAAAGCTTTTCAGATTCTTTAGTACATGCAGTGCTGCAAGTTCGTGCTGCTGCAATAAGGTACTAAAAAATATAGAGCCACAAACACATCAGATCATCATTCATCCAAAATTACCATTTAACAAGAAAATGTTTTTCATTATTGTTTCCATAGTTTTAATGAGCAGTTAATTTTGTTGCTTTGTTAATTTTAATATAATTTTTCTGATTAAAATTTTATCAGTCGCCTTTATGATATTGCAACTATACCTCTAAAAGAGTGGACATTGCTTTGACTGTCAGCCTAGATGAATTGTTTTCAAGGATTTGGATTTATTCAAAGATTCTCGAACGCAGTTGAAAGTTTTTAAGTTCTTCAAAACAATTTTGTTAAGCTTTAGATCGTTCTAAGCTTTTCCTATTTATTCAACTTAGTATCTTTTAGTGTTTTCAAGATCCTCATGTTATTCATCTTTACGTGTGACATCTTGTTGTTATACGCCATTCTTCAGATTAGCCATTCTTTCTGAACATATTCAAATTAAAAGTTGCGACTATCGGTTAATTCGCTCTGTCTTTATTAACACAAACAATTTTCGAAGTTCAATTCAATCAAAATTCAGAATATAAAGGTTACAAAAATCAGGATTAGTGTCACTTTTGTGGCTCTAATCCTAATGTCCTACCCTGTACATCTAAACAATTAGGCATAGCTCTGGTTCACATATCACTACGTCCAATTTCAAATTTTTCTAATGCTCATGTAATAGGAGATTTATTTTTCTTATGGTCTTGAAATGTTACACTAATGAAGATATAAAGGACAGAAAAAGATCCCGAAGCATCATTAATAGCTGCAATAATCAGGCAGGGGAATTCCAAATTAATTCATACGTTTTAGTTTACAAAGTTACAAAGTACGTTTTTGTTCCACATCCTTTAATTGTGGACATTCAATATCAATTCGATATTTCAAAAAAATTTACTTTCTGTTCGCCACTGTAGATGGGTCTAACTTTATAGCCATTACGCCTATATGTCTAGCTTGCCCTATGCATAGCCTTTATATTCAATATGAAATTTTTGTCAAAAATTTGTATTATGAGGCAAATTGGAGCCCCAGTGTTAAATGATACCTCTTTTATAGAAAAAACTAAACATCTATGGAACCAGGCAAAATATCCAAAAAACACCAAATACGTAAAAAAAATATCTGCTCAAAAAGTTTTTACAAAAATGCATCAAGTTTTGTTGAACCCTGTATTAGGAAACCTGCATAACCGAGTACATAGCCACTTAAAGCAGTCTATACATGGATCTTACCAAAATGGCATCTCCAACGAAAATCGGTTGAGTGGATTCAGAGATAGACAGTTTTAAAGTTCATTCAAAATTTGAGATGTATCGTTACAAATGATTCTTAGTTTACAAGAAAGTGCTCTAGAATAAAACAAAAAAAATTACATAAAAGATAAATTAAAGTTTCACTTTGAAATGTGGGTCAAAGTTACTAAATGTATATGTTAACCAAAGGTATTTAATACTCTCTTTTGGACGGAGTAATTGCGTAATTACTTTCTAGAGTCGACAAACCTTAACTTCCGTCGTCAGCATCCTCTAGGAGTTGACCGAAATGATAGTCAATAGTCTAGAGGATGCCGACGACGGAGGTTGAGGTTTGTCGCCTCTAGAAAGTAATTACGCAATTACTCCGTCCAAAAGAGTATGTACTTTTGATTAACATATACACTTAGATACTTGGACCCTCATTTCAAAAGGAAATTTTAATTTATCTTTTATGTTTTTTTTTGTTTTATTCTAGAGCACTTTCTTGAATTTCATCTTTGCTTTATGTATGTTTTCTATAATATTTAAGCCTTGAAACAAATAGTATAATTCAACGTCGGTAGGGGTATTAGCCCTCGAAGTAGTTGTTTCTATTTGTTTCCTTCTTTATGTATAACTACAAGGTTTTGGAAATGCCGAAAGCAGACAAGTTTTCAAATTTCCAAATTGTAATTTTTATGTGCAGCTTTCTCATATCTTAATTAAACTTTGGTTCTATTTTCTTTGCAAAAAGCTTAATATTTTTTGGCTTTTTAGCATTGATTTTTTATTACTTTATTAATTCATTTTAATTTTTCCTGCCAAAGAGCTAAAAATTTCTATCACTAACATATTTCGCAGAAAATAAATTCCTTTCAACTTTCATAGGATATCAATGTTTTTCTTATTGATAATTTGGAGGAGTTCTACTGGAATGTAATCAGGTGCCGTCGCTTTTTTAATTTTTGCAGATTTTATGTTAAATGAGATTTCAGATTTTAAGATTTCAGTTCCTTCGTTGTCGTCTATAACAGACATCGTGAGATCGACCACGATTGTCTTTGAACAGATCAGGTGAGAGTGTTCTTGGGTATTCGGTCTGGGCAATGTGGAATAAAACTATTCAGCTACCAAGCTTTCGATATTTTTTAATATCTTCTTCAGGGTTACAACGATGTTATGAGCATGTCAGAGCGAGTTAAAAAAACTGTACAATGGTATACTTATTGATAACTCTTTCATGAAGTGAAGGCAGGAAACCGTGACAAAAACATTCAGATATATAAGTCAATATAAAACTTTTACACAAATGTCACATGATACAACACGATGTACAATAGTATATTATACAACAAGCATTTAATGAGAGTCGTTGTTCTCGAGGGTAACGTTTGAGCCCACGAGCGAAGCGAGTGGCACAAGTTGCCCGAGAGAATAACGCTCATTAAATGCGCGTTGAATACTATACTTTATCCATGACCAAGATTCTGGGTTTTCTCAAATATGATAGGTTATAGGTGCCACAAAGATAATTTACAATTTTAAAACCACGACCACGACTGGTTTCGCTATTCAATGGCGCGACGTTTGATGCGTCTTGTCGATAGATGACGGTCTAGTCACCCGCGCATGTCACCGCATGTTCATTTCAATGCTACGAGGGTGGACGGTAAATTACTTCATTTTATGGCCTATTTTAAGTATTTTTCAGTGAAAAGTACATATTTTAGTGAAAAAAAGACACTGTAACCTACATTTGCCTCAATACATCCTAATAGAAGGATAATTATTTGAATGAACCAGTGGTAACTACCGATTTCATGTTTAGGGCAGTTTACTTTTTGAGTTGTCAGTTGCCTACGACATGTTTCGCTTCCATGACAACTTATTATTCACTTGTGAATAATGTTCATTATTCACAAGTGAATAATGATTATCGTTAGTCTTGAGAATGTACAAGAATAATGTGATTATTATAGTATGTATGGTCGTGGATAAAACATATTAAAATAGTCGAAGTGGACTAGCCACCGCCACGTTTAAATCGAATTTGGCAACTTAAGCAAACGATTTAGCAAGGAATTCCACCCGATATCATTCTTCCTTCTCGTGAAGGCATCGCATGTCGGTATGTCGGTTGATATGTAAAAGATGGTTATTAGAATCTAAGGGAATCTAGTGAGGAGTCGCTTGAGTTTGAGGCTGCAATGTCAGGTTGTTGTGTTTTGCATTTGCTAATGAGATTAGAATAAATAATGCTTTGGTCTTCTATGTCAGTTCGTTTGTTGATAGAGAGGTGTAGAAAGACCGGATTATGGTAGTTGGGTTCCCGATTTAAGATTTTGATGTCGTGAAAGTCCATGAAATGGCTCGTATCAGTTTGATACTGACATAGTGCATTGCAACTTTTAAGCAAGCGACAATCGTTGTCTTGTGCTTTGATACTCTGCTGTTGAGAACATTTGTTGGTTGGCCTATATACAGTGCGTTTTTTTTTAACGCGCAACATAGGATTTTACATGTTAAATTTTCGGACCCATGTTGAGTGGTGATCTATTAGCACCAAATTTATGAAACTTGGCAAAATTAAAACTGAAGATTCTAACTTTACCCGTACTGGCCAATTAGGTGCGTAATAAAATGTGTCTTTTTACTTTCCTCGTAACTATTACGATTTCATTTTGAGCAGGTGCCTACCAAGTCATGTTACCACTACAATGGTAACAAGACAAATTTACACATTTTTTGAAGTTTAACGCTTAAACTATTTCCATTTTTTTATGTTCATCGGATCTGAGACTTTTGGAAACTCAAGTGCAAACAGTAAAAAATTTAAATGGCATAAATAGTACAGGTTGTTTTATTCCTCTTGTTATTATAAAAGCTTAGAAATAATAGCGACAAAACGTTCCAAATGCCAAAAGTACCTGCCATTTTACCTGCATTTGACATTTACCTGACATGCAGTGTTGAATAACAATAGCTACGAAGAGAGAAAAAAGAAACAATTTTTCAGAAAATAAATGCTGTTTTCCGCGTTATTCTATATCTTTCGGGCCTGGTCGGCCAATAGAGGTAAAGCTAACACCCCCAATTTTAGTGAGATGTTCGTACAGAGCACAAACAGGCGACATCCACCCAAATAATTTGAAGTTCTATAAAAATTACTTGTCCTGAAAAGAAGTCCTGAAAAAGAAGCCAAAAACAGCTGACGGTCGACATAACTATTTACTCGACTGAAATGAACTGGGCATGCGCGAGATTTGAAAATTATTTGAAAGTTTTACGTTGCCAACTTGTCGACGCATCTGACGTCACGCTATTAGATAAATTAGTAAAATCTTACTAAAACCACCAATAATTATAATTAGCATTTTTAAGTTTATGCAGGATACATATTACTTATATTAATAACAGAACATATGATATTATAAAATCGATAAAATTCACAATAAATTGAATTTTTTAACACTCACAAACGGTAATAGAAATTACATCTGGCAACCTTGCATTTAACCCTACTTTTTGGAGACGCTTTCAAGTTTTCACCTTGATCTTGTTCATTCTTTGCTAAACTTGATAGTGTTTGTTTAGTTTAATTTACTCAAATCATTAATCCGTCTTATAAATAGTGTTTGTTTTAATCTAATTCAACTTTGCTTGGCTGGGTATTCCGGTGCGGCGTCTTTTGTGCTGTGTTTACTGCTGCAGATTCAGGATTGTTCCCATTTCTGACTGAGATTTCTTTAGTATACCAAGGTATGTAGGTTTCTTTTGCAATTAAACAGATGTTCAGGTTGCCTGTAACCAGGCCCTCCTCTAATGAGCTCCTAGAAGAGTTTCATATTATTTTACCCATACCAAGACCTATACCTAGTTCAGGTGTTTATTTGATGCTAAACTGTAGGAAAGCATCAATGGGGTGGCCTCCAAGGGTGCTAGGCATATTGTGTGCCTGGTTTCTGACACGTCAAGGGCCAGAACTACCAGAAGTTACTTTCACTAAGTACTTATACTTTATTTGCTTTAACTAATCTTTGTCTTCCATATGACTTTACTTATCCTATTAAATATTCCATGTCCTTTGAAAACAAAATAAATTTGTATATAGTACCTATTACTAGGTATGTCGGTCCATGAAAGACACTTAAATTCTCAGTGGGATCTTTACAACAACTCTAAAGCTTTTGATTTCTCTTTGTGGAAACTGAAAGTGGAATAGTTCTCTAAAATAGAATCTAACCTTCAATGTAGCCCTTACTTAGTTATTATGTACATACCTAGCTTCCTTTTAAATTTTTATGGTTTTATATAGTCCTTTGAACACATGAAATATTGCTCCCTGCAATAAAACAAACACAAAAAGACAGTGCAATGGAAAATTTCGTTACTTATTTTTATCGACTTTCGTTCCCGCCAATAAACATGTCACATTTGGCATAACCTAAAAATTTGTAGACGTCAGATTCAAAACGTCACTCATCTTTCAACTAGCACGTGGTGCGCAGTAAATATAGGTTTCGTGCAGCACGTGACCTGTCATCGAACTTGGTGGTAAAACAACCTCAACAAATTACATTGACGTAAATGGAAAAAATCTACCTTCCTGCATATAAATCCGTTTTTTATAATATTTGTTAAGATATTTACCCTGAAACAAAAGTGAGTTGTTCTTAGCAATACGTTTCCCATATCCAGGTCGGAGCTATTGGGTAACATTGCCTCATAACTGTACAGGAATTACATAAAATTGGAACTTTGCAGATTCTGCCTACACAGACTCTAATCTGCTTCAGGTACAGTTTAAAAATGTACTTTCAAATCACACTATTGATATCTGAGCATTTCGTGATTGGAACAACTTTTAAGAAGCCCATTATTTCAACTCCAAATATTTTGGGAATAAGAAATGCTGAAATCAGAATTTTGTTGGTTTCTACTTTGCAATGCCTGTCTTCATAGTGCTTAACTTAACCAAGGCCAAGGAGGATACAATATTACTAAAGTAAATGCTTAAGTACAGAATTATACTCTCATTGATGCTCAACCTACAGTTCCAATCATATTATTTTTGCTCTTTTTTTGTAATTGCTTAACTGGAGTTATGTTTATATATATATTTAATATCTTGATAGCTTTATTGTTGTTGTAGAGTATGGAAATGACAAATAAGTAGCCAAGTAAGAAAACAGAAGCCATTCCATATAAGTAGTATGTAACGCAACAAAAGGACAAAGATATATTAAAAAGAAGATAGCAAAAGGGCTTTGTGGCATATATTCTTAAACATATTTACTTAGTATCAGTGAGATTGTATTGAAGAAAATCTTTGAATAAGTGTTTGTTATAATAAAATGTGTTCCATTAACAGACAGGTTTGTTTTAAATTCTTCGATAAACAATTATAATATATTTTGCCTTAATTTATCACCGCACAGTTCAAGTGTTATCTAATTCTGACCACAGTAATCACCAAATTGTTTCGACAATTATTTCCTCGTAGACATAAAAGTGCTTGATTTATATGGATTTGGTGCAAGATTTCCAAGTCTAGGGCATATATGACTCAGAATTCACATCTACAAGTGTCTAAATATGTTTTTTCATCTTCCAGCCAAGTAATCACATTATACCTTTTCACAATCCACTCCTTTCTACTTTTTATGGCACTAAAATCTATTGGAAACCTCTATTTCCATGCTCCTTTGTCTAAATTTGAAGTAGTTTTGAGGCATAAAAAGGTTTCGAGTATCTCAAACTGTTATAGTTCGTGTTATCTATTTCTGATCACACCCATCAATTTTTTTTATAATTATTTCCTTGCAGACACAAAAGTGCTTAACCTATTTGGATTTGGTGCACGTTTTTCAAGTCCAGGGCCTATATGACTTAGAATTCACACCTACAAATGTTTAAATATCTTATTCCAGCTTCTAGCCAAGTAATCATATTATACCTTTTAACAATCCATTCCTTTCTAGTTTCTATGGCAATAGAATCTACTGGAAACGCCAAACTTCTATTTCCATGCTCCATTGTCTGAATTTGAAGTAGTTTTGAGGCATAAAAAGGTTGGTGGTACTTGGTGGTAGGTCTAGTCCACAAAATATTGCTCTCCTTACCACTTATTTCGACATAAAGGTAATTCTTTTTTGCTTCACTGTCAAGAATGATGATTCTAGAAGGCCTCCAGCAAAATGCAAGTTTCATTCGATTTAAGATAATTGAAAAAAATGTAATTAAATTCAAAGATGTCATTAATTTACATGTATTTTAAATGGGTGAGGTTATGTTGTCATACCCCCAGGTTCAAATTGTGACGTCACGTGCACGAAACCTATGCACAGTAAAATCTCGTCGACCAACTGCGAGATTTTCATAGCCAACTGAGGAGCTTCATTTTCGATTTACTGTGAGGGATTGACGTTCGCCGTATATTTAAATAATAGGTATATGCGTCCACCAGGGTGTTTTAGATCCAACACTGCATGGCAGATGGCTCTCGGTTCGAGAAGCAGCCCATATTGCTGTGTACCTCGCTGGTTATCGGAACCAGAACGAAATGAAATGAAGAGAGAGCGTAGGTAGTCATCAGCTGTGCTGATGAGGGGTAGACCCCGAAACGAGTACGCCGATTGGTTGATTGACAAGTTGATGGCTATCTACGCTCTCTCTTCACCCCCCATTTTACTTACGTCAAATTTCATAGCAATTGTGCTTATAGAACCCCACTCAACAGGAAATGAAAATTTTAACACATAAAATCCTATGTAAGTGGCGCCATCTGACGACGGCGGGTGCTTCCACTAGGGCATGTGAGATGATTGTGAAGTGATCCAAAAACCAGTTTTCTGCAATATTGCCACTTCCCACAGACAAATGGCCGAGATTTCGTACCTATATTGTCTGGGGGCGACGTTTAGCAGAGTATCAGACTCATTTCTCTATCAGGCAGAGGAACCATAGACCGGTTTCGCTCTTATTAGAGCTCATCAGTATGGTATACCTCGAACCTGACAGAAAAATAAGAATCCCACTTCTGACACCAATTGTTGCGAACTCAGGGTTCAATAATTCCAGTGTAACGATTTAACACGAAAACACTATTAATTTACTCCACAAATACACACAGGTACAATTCGTATACTAAATAACTCACTACTTAACACTTTATAGCTTTCTATTATCGCTTGGAACTTTAGCTTACTTATAGCTCGCTTAAAATAAGACTATTACTATTGCGCGCTCGCGTTCTTCTTTTATACACAATCCTAAGATTACAGAATAACCTAGAAAGTTCTTTATAAGAATTCTTGAATAATCTCACATAAAAAAAAGGTTGTAAACAACTGCCTTCTAGATTAAACCGAGCAATAAATCACTCGTGTCAGCCATGACGCAGCGCGGATAGGTCGCGAAGCTCCACCAACCAACGTGTTGCCCCGCCTCCGATGCGGCGTCTCTGCGAATCGTAACAATATCATTTATAACCGCGATTTTTTTTTATATTGTTGTACGTGGGAATAGGTAGCTGGTGGAAAAAAAAGGGAATTGTCAGGAGATTGACAAAATTCTTTTTAGATGTCAGGCCCTATCCACTCTTATTACCCAACTTGGTTTGCAATTTGCTTTTATTCCAACACGTAAGATGGCGCTCGGCCGGCGTTTGTTGGGTTGCGTCCCCATGAATTTCGTCCAATCCCGACGGCCAACTTCAAAATGGCTACCGAACTGTCATAATTGGTTGTTGAGTTTTGGAATTTGAAATTTTTGAAGTATTGTAGTTTTTTAAGGCGACAAAGTTAAATAAAGTATATAAAAGTAATAAAAAGTGAGTTGGTGTTGTGCTGCGTTTAAAAATATTTAAGGTAAGCTATAAATTACTTATTACTGGGTTAATACGTTTCACTCGTACGCGGACAGGATTGGTCATACATTGGGTACCTAATGCGCTTTTTTCTAATAGAAAAAAGGTGCCTTACGTAGTATAAAAAAATTAAATTTTTCCACAATCGCGTACGAATAAGTATACAGTATAAAGCACATAAATATAAAGTACCGCTATCATCACTCGCGCACAAAATTTCCTTAATAATATTCCATATTTTATTAGGTATCTACATAATTTGGCGAAGGACAAATCTTGTTGGGAGCGGCAGTTGTCACATAGTACATATATTGAGTATTGTTATATTAATATTCTTTATATTGTAAAAGTAAACCTTTTGTGATTGTATGATATTGTTGCGAACTCAGGGTTCAATAATTCCAGTGTAACGATGTAACACGAAAACACTATTTATTTATTCCACAAATACAGACAGGTACAATTCCACTAGTAAATAACTCACTACTAAACACTTTATAGCCTTCTATTATCGCTTCGTAACTTTAGCTTACTTATAGCCCGACTAAAATAAGACTACCCTACTCGGGCGCTCTATGCGCCTTTTATATACAATCCTAAAATTACAGAAAAACCTAGAAAGTTCTTTATAAGAATTCTTGAATAATCTCATATAAAAAAAACGGTTGTAAACAACTGCCTTCTAGATTAAGCCAGACGAGCAATAAATCACTCGTGTCAGCCATGACGCAGCGCGGATAGGTTCGCTAACCAACGCTCCACCAACCAACACGCTCCCATGTGTTGCCCCGCCTCCCATGCGGCGTTGCGGCGATCGTAACAATATTTCAGATGGTCGAAATGCCGTCTACGATTAGGTGTTGCGTTTCTACGTGTTGGGGAACCCCTGAACCGAAACATCGATTTCCCAATCCACAAAAATACGGTCAGAAAAATAAAGTCTTGTCGGAAGTGAGAGGATGTTGCGATGGAACGTCAAAAAGTATATAATAACTTTCCAGTATGTTCACTAAACACCAATTGCTGAGAATAAATTACTGATTTTTTGAAATATTATGTTTATAATAATATTTTATTCACCATAGCCTTTAAAGCCCTCATAGGGCCAAATGTTGCGGACATAAACTTAGAGGTACCTATGAAAAATGTTTATTGATTTTATTTAAGATTGGTTTGTAATAGGTGATGTTTTAATGCATTTTCCTACCATATACTTCCTACCGTCTACTTCAATTTAAAAAATATAAGCCACCACTAACTGAATACTAACTGGCGCGAATTTATGAACAAATCTCAAGTCACTCGACATTTTGGCTTGTCAAGCAACTATTTACTAAACACCAACGAGCATATAATTCTTTTAGGTGATATTACATATAATTATTGAATGCTCTTTGCTAAACGCGTGCCGTAAGTAGGAACTTGGCAAACTAAGATATCATCTGATTTGAGATTTTCATAAATTGGCACTTGAGAATATTGAACAATGGCGGCAAATATTTAAATTTAACAATCCTCTGTCATCTAGCGACGTATGAGTGAACTAACAAAATTATTAGGAATCTACTTATGATTAGTTAAGCACGCCATCTCTCGACCCTAGCTTCAATCTTGAGCTTTTATTCCTTCCCGAGAGATGGCGCTGTAATACGAACCAAATTTTTAACACGGGAGTTGACGTTCTATTTTAGCTCTGTTTTATGTTAGATGTCACATTCAAAAATTTTGATCGTGAATTTATTATCGAATATACCTTATAATCTCAACCTCGACCAGCAGAAGCATTCCCAGGGGCTGCGGCGTCTAAACGGAGACTTTATTACCGAGCCATGGTAATCAAGCTGTCCTGGGATTTCCTTTAGGATGCTGTATCTATAGAAAGGTCAGATAGTTTTAAGTACACTTCTCGGCCATTCATCGCCCATTAACGAAGATAAAAAATCGTCAGATCGTCTGGATAGTTATGGTCCAGAGGTATCCAGGCTAACCTGAAAAACTTTAATTTCTGTACGCCACCAATTTTGTTTCCTCACAGTTTTGTGGGAAACGAAAAGAGAAATTTCGTGAGGGTGATCTTTTTTAGACGTAGGAGATAACTATCTGTTGTGAATAAAAAAAAACATTTGCGTGGAACCACTCGCCATTTAGTTTAATCGAATTTTTTACCGAAATTCAAATGCAATGATGTGAATTTAGTTTTAGTTTAGTAGGTAGTTTATCAATTAAAAAAGGTAGAAGGGCACTAAACATTTATTTATAAAAGGGGTTATGCGAACAACCAAAACTGTGCGCCAATTTATACCTATTTTAAATATTCGTTTGTGACCTAGTAATTAGTATCCTGTTGTTTTAAAATTAAAACATTATTTTACTGTAACTCGTTCAGCTTGATTCAAATTTATCTAAATATTTAACCTTTAATTTCATTCTCCGGGGGAATAAATTTCTTAACAAATATTTTTACTTTTGGAGTGACTTAAATGGTCGTAGCTGAGAGAAGGTAAATCGTAAGTTGGAAGTATTTAAACTATCGGTCGGTTATAGAATCCGATCATATGGAGAGGTCATTGTCAATGCCTGAACTCTCACCATATTCATTACCAGTCATACTAATGATAATGTCCCTCCTGTTCGCGTATCTTCTTCGCTTCCATCTGCTACGCTACACTCGCGTAACGCTGTGCTACACGGACAAAATTATAAAATGTATAATGATACGTATAATAATCAAGATAAAACCCGCGACAGTAGCCAATAAAGTGTCTAGAAATGGGACACTGTAATTAAGTTCTCTCTCGACCGTGAACTGAATGTGTTGGTTGTAGTTGTTGAGTATCGCAAGAGTTTCGTCAATCTGTTCCGGAGGTACCGCGGTTATTATGTCATCCACGTACTTTTTCAAGAACGGAGTCCCAAAACTAACACGTGGCAGCCAATGATCCAACAGATCATCCATAATGTATTGTGCGATTATGGGGGCCAACACCTCCTTCCCCTCGTAATCCCTCCCAAGCTAAATACTTTTCAATTCCATCGATCAAATAAATATCAACCAAAGTCAGCAAACTTTTCCATAATGAACCAACAATTAAATTAGCCTGGAAAAATCCATTGTCTGTTGGAGATCTCTACAGTAGAACCAAAAATTTGGAAAGAAGTCCTAAACACTCGGGAGTCGTTTATCCCATATCTTGCACAGGATGTACAGTAGGTGGCCACCGGCCATATTTTGGAAACTAATTGGTCTAGAAGCTAGAGAAAAAAGTTTTGATCATTAAAGTGGACATGAGAAAATCCTGGAAATTATCTTCAAGTCTCTAATTTTGCCACAAGAGGGCGCAATTAGAAACCAAATTATACAAATCAATTTTTTTTTAAATTGTGGTTTCAAGGTATACCTTGGGCAACGTGAGCTGCAATTACTAAAAAGACTGGACAATCCTGCAACATTTTGAACTGACTCTCGTAGATGTACTATGCTCAATAAGAGTGGGGGAAACATTTGAAAGTGAAATAATCAAAATCCTTGTAACTTTCAAGCCTCATATCCGATTTTAGTAAACTTGGTCTTGTTTGGAAGATAATTGCCATTGCTTTAATCTGTGGTATCCAGTGCTAAACGATAGTTTTTAATAAACGTGCTAGAGGGAGCAATTTCAAATTAAAATGGTCTTTTTGGTT
This sequence comes from Taphrorychus bicolor, assembly GCA_951812265.1. NCBI lineage: Eukaryota > Metazoa > Arthropoda > Insecta > Coleoptera > Curculionidae > Taphrorychus > Taphrorychus bicolor. The sequence goes on along the minus strand of OX638303.1, from coordinate 375,342 downwards.
TTACACCAAAAAGTTAAATCATTCGGTATAAGTTTGATGTCATAATCGGAAAGTAGGTTAAATTTGCAACAAAAAATGTTAAGATTCCAATAACGTATTTTTTCTCCTTTGATGTTGTTTTCATAATTTCATAATACAACATTCCGCTACAACAATTATTGTTTTAAAACATGATGGTTTTGTAGGCTTGTCACTCAGTATAAAATATGTCACTATTTTATCCTAAACATATCTGATTATTGAAAACTTCTACCTAATTTAAGCATACTTCTAATATAAAGTTAGATGTATATATCTAATATAAAGCTATGAAACAAAATCTGCCGGTATCCGGAGACAAATAACATTGGTTGTCAGTTGATTCAATTTTGACAAAGTTTCGTATTGCGTTGACAAAAAATTCATTCTTGTTGATTCCTTTTAAGTTTCTTCATAACTAGGGTATTATTATTAGAACTTGCACTTCATCCTTCAAACATGGCTTATACCAATTCCGAGGCTTTCGACATGCTTGCCGTATATTTCGAATGTTTGCAAAATGCACCTATTGCGGAAAGTACATATGCTACTAGATGTCCAGCACGAAGGCATCACAGCAGAAAGGTATTTCGCCGATTGGCAATACGTTTACGGCAAATGGGACGTGTGCGACCCATTCCAGTTCCCTTCAGAAGACGTCCTGTAAGGCATGGGGACAGTATTATCAATGTTCTTGCGTACGTGGAAGTGAATCCGCATTCAAGCACACGAGAAATTTCCGCAGACATCGGTATAAGTGTCACTTCGGTGTTTCAGATATTAAAAAACTTTAAACTTCACTCTTACCATTTAGTATTACACCAGGCCTTATCAGAATCAGATTATGAGAGACGGCTAGATTTCTGTTATTGGCTAAGACAGATGGGTTACGAAAATCCTCAGTTCCTCTCCTTGGTTTTGTGGAGTGACGAAGCTACTTATACAAGCTGTGGCACAGTTAACTTGCGCAATATGCACTACTGGTCAGTTACAAATCCTCACTGGATGCGTGAAGTGGAAAGATCAGCAGAATAGATGGAGTGTAAACGTGTGGTGCGGAGTTTTAAGAGGCAGAATTATCGGACCATTTATTTTGAATGGAAATCTAAATGGCGAAGCGTACTTAAACTTCCTACAGAATAAATTGCCTACCCTTTTATAAGATATTCCTCTCGATGTTAGAGCTCCAATGTGGTATCAACATGATGGATGCCCGGCACATTTTGCTCAGAGAGTTCGCATTTTTTTAAATGTAGCTTATCCTGATCGCTGGATTGAAAGGGGTAGTGTGTTTCCGTGGCCGCCTAGATCTCCGAATCTAACTGTTCTAGACTTTTACTTGTGCAAGCGAATTACCAACGCTGTTAGTTCGATTTCACGAGCTAAAATTGAAACGGCTAGAGCTTCACGACACTGAGACCGAGACCGAGAACGAGACTTACATACTCTCGGTCTCGGTCTCGGTCTTGTGCATCGAGACCGAGACCGAGACTCGCGTAATCTCGGTCTTGGTCTTGTAGTAGCAACTACAAAAAGGTAGTATCTCGAAAAATCTTATTATGTTTGAATTGCATATTCAATTTTCCTCTGAATTATTGAGTTATGAATTACTGAGTTATAAAGTTTTCAGAGAAATTTCCGTTTTTGTGCATAAAGGTAGTTGTATATTGGCTCTGCTTCTAGGCAATTTGCCACTATCACAATTACCTAACAAAGTGAGTTCAGGTTAGTTTAATGTAAAACTGCATTAGACCTGCTCGTAGGTTCGCCACTGATGCTACTGAACAATTTTTTTATAAAATATATATGCGTCCTATATATTTCCAACAACTTCATCCTTACTTTCCTTCAATAGAAACGTGCTCTCATTTTTTTAAATCTAATCACCACTAATTAGACAGCAAGCTCAACTTCTCTCTTTATCCACTCAAACAGATCATAGTCCACTGAAAGCTAAGCACACTGTAACATAACATGGCAGCATTTTAATGCTTTTAATGTTGATAGAATTCTTAGTATCCTCATGTTTGCTCAAAATTTCAAAAATCTTCTTGATACTGTTGAATAGATAGCTCTTAATAAAGATTATGATCGTGACATAACAGACATGGTGATTGGCAGAATTAAGCAGAAGAAGCTTTCTAATTTGTGCCCCTATTTTTTTTATATTAAGAAGCTCGATTCCGAGCTAATGACCGCTTAATGACGGTAAACTTGTGCTTTTGTCCGACGAACTGTTGACTAGTTTTTCTTAATCCTACTTGCAAACAAAACACGTTTATCAATTGCAAAACACGAGAAGAAAATCATGCTGCACATCATCGAGGATGCGCAGATAGCAGCAACACACTTAATACATTACACAAGACTGCAAATAAACCCAAATGAACAAGAAACGATTACTTTATCGAACTTTCAGACAACTTGCTGACCTACTTTTTGATTGAAACACTTCCCTTCAGGGAGACAGCGATGTTTTACTTACGAAAACTGAACTTGAACTATCATCTATTCCGACGAACGAATGCGTTTATGCAGGCATCAGCCAATCATATCGAGCGATCCATACCATTGCTCTGCCGCGAAGTTGCACAGCCAATGGGCTTCGTATACGTCGCATATACTTAGCAATCTACACAGCAACAAAATTTCATTGAAAATATGGAAATATTTCAAATCAGGTTTTATATTATGAATTAGAATATGCATGTCGAAAAAATGCACATACTGCCAATGGAACGAATCCTACTTTTTAGCTCTATTTTGTGGTAGAATAAAGTAAGTCACCTGAAACTCACCAACTTAAAAATTACCCTATATAGAAATAATACAATACTTTTGCAAACACAAAAACCTCATCATCATATTGTTAACTGGTAGGCTAGTCACACTCAGGAATCTATAGGACTTATTTATGATAGTTGATAGTTATTTATAAATATAAAGGGGGGAAAGTGACAGTATACACTTGTCTTAATCGTCTTTGGTTCTTACTCGCTTTGAATCGATTGAAAAATGAGGAAAATAGAAAACTCAGGTAAGTATGTACTAGAGTAGTTCTAATAAAGTGCCTTTTAATACTAAGAATAACTATACGCAACGCACTAATATAAGGACCTGCTCGCCTGCAGATTATAATAGCTAATATCTTGCAAACAAATGATGTTGTTCGAGACCGAGACTCTCGAGAGTCTCGATTGGTAGTATCGGTCTCGGTCTCGGTTTCGCAGACCGAGACCCAGGACGAGACCTAGACAGTCTCGGTCTCGGTCTCGAAGTCGATATTAATGTCTCGGTCTCGGTCTCGTACGAGACCGAGACCGAGATTTGTCTCGTGGTCTCGTGAAGCTCTAGAAACGGCTGTACTCAGTACCAGAGGGAGAATAAATAGTTGTATTCGGGAAAACGGGGGTCATTTTGAACATTTATGAGGTTCCTTAGTATTATTCTGTAATAAAATTGAAAAAAGTTATGTTTCCAATTATGATATCTAAATTATACCGAATAATTTAACTTTTTGGGGTAAAACAAAACAAAAACACTTTAATTTGAAATTGCGCCCTCTGGCACGTTTATTATATACCACAGTTAAAAGTAATGGCAATTAACTTCCAAACAAGACCAAGTTTACTAAAATCGGACATGAGGCTTGAATGTTAGAAGGATTTTGATTATTTCACTTTCAATTGTTTTCCTCACTTTTATTAAGCACAGTACATCTACAAGAGTCAGGTCAAAATGTTGCAGGATTGTCCAATCTTTCTAATAATGTTGGCCAAGATACACCTTAAAAGGACAATTTTTGGAAAAAAATTGATTTGTAATAAAGGTTTCTAATTGCGCCCTCTTGTGGCAAAATAAGGAACTTGCAAATAATTTCCAGGATTTTCTCATGTTCACTTTAATAATCAAAACTTTTTTTTCTTGCTTCTAAGCCATTTAGTTTCCAAGATATGGCCGGTCGCCACTCTTAATGAAACACCCTGTATATTTACCCACCCATAGAACTGAAAAAGTAGATTGCCGAAATATATAACTTCGTATATTTATCTCTAGGAGTTTCGATTATACAGGGTGATAAATTTGTTGAATTTCGAAAATCATTTCAAATGGCTCACTCGAATAGCAGTTTTCCTATTACACTTTTTAAAAGTTTGATACATGCTGGTTGCATAGCATCTAAGGCCGACCTCAGATCCGGGGCTAGCGACGTCATTGGCTGCCCGGTTTCACAGATACGACGCCGAGTAGAATTTTGAAATTCAACAAATTTGCCACCCTATATAATCGAAATGTTTGGAGATAAGGTAAGTATATGTGTGCAGGTAAATATATGTGTTCGTGTAGTGGACGGAGTAATGCACGGTTCACGTGATTTTAGATAATTTATTTTATTTTATTTTATCGAAAACTATAAAGAGCAACGGTGTGATCTGACTTGTCGAGGCATAATGTGTAGGTGAAAGAGGGTGGTCGAACTGACCGATTCTTATTTATACTCTCGGTAGTGGCCATAAGAACGTCGTCCTATAAAATAAGGGTACACGTAGGCACTGCCACAAACTTAAACTACCCTAAGAAATTCACTGACTTTACGGAAAAATATACTGCTTAAATATTAGGAATTATGAGTCCTGAACAATATGTATGTTTCCATTTAATTAAAATCAAGATGGCGTCGTATCTATCAAACTGGGCAGCCAATGATGTCGCTAGCCCAGGGTCCAAGGTCGGCGTTAATATTCTCTGGATGCTTGTACGCCGAACACCCGATGCATTTCATAATTTTCTAGTATTGGTAGCCGGTTCTATCGCGACCTGTTCCAGAACAGCTATTTCAACTGCTTCTGTTCTTATTGCTGGATGATGAACAATCCACTTTTTATCCTACACTTCCAGTCTCTGGAAATTTGGCAACCCGGTATCTCACGTGAGAATGGGATAAGTTCCTATCAGGATATTGTTCATTGAACACATTTGCGACCCCTCTAGCACAATCGTTATTTCGGAAATAGAGCGAAATAATTGCAACTCTTTCTTGAATACTGTAAAGCATTTTTAAATGATAGTGTGTACCGTAACAAAGTTACCAAATTTATATTTAAGGGGAAAGAGAGGAGAGAGAGGAATAGTTTTTAATCAGGAAATGTAAATATAGTATTTCAATGTTGTCAGTTTTAAATTTCAGTCATTTGTCAAATGCTAAATCTGTCTAGTCGGATTAAAATAGTTTGGCAACTTTATCCGATAATACAGGACCAGTTTCTAGAAATTAGGCAGTAGACTTGTTAGGATTGTTGAACGGTGTGGTATATAGGGCACTCCATAGCTGTTAGCCTTCACCAGTCGTCAACCCTAGGTAACATCCTAAAGTTCAATAGGAACTAGAAACAACACGTTCGTTGATAGTTACATTCATTGGCAGTATTATTGTATTATTGGTTAAGGTGAATGAAAGGTGAAGTTAACCCGGTGGTGCGTCAAGTAATACAACATTATAAAAAGGATATAGAAGGATTGTGAAGGGAGCTTCTTGTTTAGTCTTGATTAGAGTAGAGTCAAGAGTGAGAATATAGTAGAGTACGAAATCCAACGTCGTTTGATTTACCCTAATGGCATACTGGCGATAGAACCTTGCTGAGTAGCAGACGAGAATAGTACAACGGATATAAAAGACGGGAGCATGACAGCCGGGGAGATTCCATTCAGGGCTATTTATCTTTAATGGGAGCAATCGTCCAATAGCTTCGTTAGTTAAAGCCCCACTCACGAGAGGCGCGTCAAGCGACGTTTCATGACACTCTACGATTTCGCACCAATTTGAAATCGCGCGGCGTCGGTATAATGGCGGTGTTCTTGTCAAATTTGACAAATTTTTTATTTATTTCAGCATTTTAGTACGATTTTTCGGTTGTTATTCATCAGATTTTCTCAAAATGTATTACTGTTGTGTTCCAAACTGCAGTACCAATATAAAATATACACGCAGTATCCAGCTACATAGGTTTCCAAGAGATGACGGGGTAAGAATTTCCTGAGTTTATCGAGTCACCAACGAAGAGTGTAACGGGTTGAAAAATTCGACTTCGACATTGTATTTTCTAGCCTGAAATTGTGTTTGTTTTGATACTTTTTACATAAGAATAAAGCCCTTTCTTTTCATAAATTAAAAAATCTTGAAATCACTTTCAGCATGTTTTGTTTTAGTACTCTCCTTCAAAACAAAGATTCTGATGGGTTAAATTCTGAACAATGAGAGGCTGACCCATTGCAGAATGAAATTTGCTGGGAGTTTTGATATAAAAAAAAAAACCACATGAACTGAGGATTTTTGCACCTGTAATTTGATCACTTCTCTTTGTGCTTGGCTATAAAGATAACTGCCATAGAAGAAAAACGCTCTAGCGGATTTAAAAAGTTGCTACTGGTTTCTGACATTACTCCCCTACATACCTATTAGCTTTTGGAAAGCTTGCGCTTATACCGGATTTAAAGAGGAGCTCAGAAAACAAGTGCAAGTTGATTTTTGCAAAAGTCCTCAGGGACATTTCTTTAAGGCCATCCTCCATCCAAGGTATGTACCCGTTCATTTAATAAGTCAAATATATTCAATGTTACCCAGCAATAAAGTTCATTCATAAAAAAAACTTAGTCTTATACTAGCGTACCATTTGGAACATACATGCTCGAGAGTGATTATTGTTCATTTTTCATCTTAGGCCTTTACTTTATTCTACTCTACGGTTACTTTACTGTACATCTACCTCTACAACTACATTCACCATCAGCTTCACATTCACATTCACATCCAAGTTCAGCACATTCAGCTTCACGGTAGTTTCAACTTCTTCGGTGCTTCATTCCTGCTGCCCTTCTTGGTGCCATTCTCAATAGCAGCCGGACATTAATCAGTGTACCTCAGGTGATTAGGACCAGAGTGGCCTAGTAGAGCTCCTACAGGACAACTGCAGGACTGAGGTATTGTGTAGGCAAGGAGTATCAGGTAGGCTGACTTGATTAATACTAATATCTAAAGTGTTTTTCGACTTTAAGCTTGCACATACCGTGTATAGAAAACCAACACACACTGACCGATACCTCAACAACGGATCAAACCATCATCCAAGACAAAAAAGGGGAGTCATAAAAACTCTGTCTGTGATAGCCAAGAGAATTTGTGAGCCAGCTGAATTATAACGAGAAATGAAGCTTGTGGAGAGAGCCTTTGGTTGTATTGGATACAGCAAGCAGGAGTGGACCACAGCTATATTCTATGACTTTTTCTCCAGGGGATATTCTCGTTAGCTTCGACGTTGTTTCGCTCTTCACGATGTGATGACTTTCCACAGGATATTGCTAAGCTGTTCCAACATTGCCTAACCACTACATATTTTCAATGGAAAAAGGAAGCATTCTACGAACAAACTGATGGTGTAGCTATGGGCAGCCCTTTTAGTCCAGTAATAGCCAACTATTTTATGGAAATTTTCGAGACCAGGGCGTTGGCTACGGCAAGGAAGAGGCCAAGGTGCTGGTTTAGATATGTGGACGACACCTTTGTTATTTGGAGCTATGGAAAGGGTGAAGTTCAAAACTTCCTCTTACACCTAAACTCTATTATCCCAAAAATCCAATTCACTATGGAGATAGAAAAGGAAGGACGCCTACCGTTTTTGGATGTTTTGGTGGCAAGGATGCCGAATGGAAAGCTTGCTCATACCGTGTATAGAAAAGCAACACACACTGACCGATACCTAAACAACGGATCAAACCATTATCCAAGACAAAAAAGGGGAGTCATAAAAACTCTGTCTGTGAGAGCCAAGAGAATTTTTGAGCCAGCTGAATTGGAACGAGAAATGAAGCATCTGGAGAGCCTTTGGTTGGAATTGATACAGCAAGCAGGAGTTCGATAGAGCCGTGCGCCCAGGGGAATGTAGAGCGACAGGAAGCAACAACGGGAGATGATGTAGAAAAGCGCGGTTGGGCTACTCTATCATACATCCACAAAGTCACGGACAGGATCGGCAGGCTACTGGAAAAGCACAAGGTTAAGACTGTCTTTAAACCCACTCGTACAATTCAACAGAGCTTGAGATCGGCTAAAGACCGCAGAGATCCCCTATCAGCACCCGGAGTATATAGAGTTCCATGCAGCTGTTGCTCTGTATACATTGGCACCACAAAACGCAGTGTCAACACGAGGATCACAGAACCTAAAAGGAGGCTGGGACAAACGCAAAAGTCAGCAGTAGCAGATCACGCTCTCTCTGAAGGTCGCAACATCCTTTTTAATGAGGTGGATATCCTACATCAATCACAGCGCTACCATTGTATTTATATTTGTAATAGTAGTTCAACCGAGCTTTCAAAAAATCTCATAGATACCGCTACCATTTAGTCGGCGTGAGAAATTACAATTATGAATGAATTTGTTTGGTATGGAAGGGGTAGCAAATAGTACGATGCGCGTAGCTTAGCTCTTTTAAGTTTTCACTACGTAACTCGGTAAGAGATGACCATATATAAATTAGAGTCTCTTTCTATTGTAATCTTTCTACCAGCAAAGCTACGTATTTTTAGATTTAAATTAACGATTTTTTCGTCCTTGAGGCAAATAGAGAGCCGTGTTATGATTATGATGAACAAAACAGATTTTTATTTGTAACAGGTAATTTGTATTTACGGATTTTTAACCCTATTGCGGTACTGAGTTGTCAGCACTGAAGCAAGGGCATTTAATAACAGTTGTGCTATATTTATACCTATAAATTAAATTTTCATTTACATTAATTTAACATTTGAAAGTGGAGTGTTAACCTACTTATAGTAGATTTGTTTATACTGTTGCGAACTAGGGTTCGATAATTCCAGTGTAACGATTTCACGAAAACACTATTTATTTACTCCATAAATACACACAGGTACAATTCAACTAGTAAATAACTCACTACTAAACACTTTATAGCCTTCTATTATCGCTTCGTAACTTTAGCTTACTTATAGCTCGATTAAAATAAGACTACTCTTAACCGCCGCTCTATGCGCCTTTAATATACAATCCTAAAATTACAGAAAAAACTAGAAATTTCTTTATTAGAATTCATAAATAATCTCACATAAAAAAAAAGGTTGTAAACAACTGCCTTCTAGATTAAACCGAGCAATAAATCACTCGTGTCAGCCATGACGCAGCGCGGATAGGTCGCGAAGCTCCACCAACCACACGCGTTGCCCCGCCTCACATGCGGCGTTGCTGCGATTCGTAACATTGCCCTCCTCCTAAGGCTGTTCGTCTCGAACAGATAGAGTTCCATGGTATCGTGCTAATCGATCAAATGAACGACTTTCATCTTTGACCTGGGGGTCCGCTGGATCCTATACACCACATCATTAATCTTCTTTATAATTGTGTAAGGTCCTTCCCAATTTTGGCTAAGTTTGGGCGACTTCCCCACCTTTCGCCTCGGATTGTATAGCCACACCAAATCACCATCCTGGAAGCCGCGGGAGTTAGCTAGTAAGTCATATCTTGCTTTGGCTCGATCACTGGATATCCGCAGTTTATTCCTGACTTGTTCATGAACATTGTTCGGCCTCTCCTTAAGCTCCTCCACAAAATTCTCAGAGCTGAGCGACTCTTTTTCTGGTGTTCCATACATCAAATCCGCAGGAAGCCTCATTTCCCTTCCAAACATTACTCTCGCCGGAGTATAACCAGTGGCTTCATGCGTAGAGCCTCGATATGCCATCAACATGAGAGGTAGATGTTGGTCCCAATCACGCTGATGATCTGCCACCATTTTAGACAGGTAATGTTCCATGGTCCGATTAAATCTCTCTACCATCCCATCCGACTGTGGATGCAAAGGAGTTGTCCTGGTTTTGCGAATTCCGAGAAGTTCCATGACCTTCTGGAAAACAGCCGATTCAAAATTTCGGCCCTGATCAGAATGCAGTTCGAGAGGGACTCCGAATCTGCAGAACAGTTCATTTACTAGTACCGTTGCCACAGTCGTTGCTTCTTGATTAGGCAGGGCGTATGCTTCAGGCCATTTAGTGAAGTAATCCATGGCGACCAAGATGTATTTATTGCCCGACTCAGTCTGAGGAAACGGTCCCGCGACATCAATTGCTACCCTCTCGAATGGAGCACCTACAGTGTACTGCAACATTCGACCCCGTGATCTTGTTCGAGGTCCTTTTGTGGCACAACAAACTTCACACTTGCGGCACCAAGATTCGACGTCTTCATGATAATTCACCCAGTAATACCGCTCTTTAATTTTGGCCAATGTTTTGTTGACCCCAAAATGGCCTCCGCTTGTTCCGTTGTGCATTTCCTGTAGTACATCTGATTTTCTGCTACCAGGAACAACCAACTGACTGACTATGGACTTGCCATCCGCACTCTCCCACGCTCTCTTCAGTAGTCCATTTTCTATTTTAAGAGAGTGCCACTGGACCCACAGCGCCTTCAGGTTTGGACTTTTACCAGCAATTTCTTGCCATTCTGGTCTCTTGTCGTCAGTCTTTGCAGAGAGGATGGGTCCAATATCTGGATCATTCATTTGTTCTTCTCGAAGCGTCTGTGTGGTCCAGCCATCGTTTATTTCCACCGACGTTCTCCTTACAGAAGGATGTCCCTCACGTTGCTGAGTTCTTCGACAATGCTGACTATCTTCTTTACATGGCCGTCTAGACAATGCATCGGCATTTTCGTGAGACCTTCCTGGTCGATGTTCAGTTTGGACCTTCTGTCCTTTAATGCGTCCGGCCTCTGTAACACTTTTGCCACCCAAATTATTGGCTTGACTTGATTGATTGACTTGACTGATCCTGGGGGTCTTAACGTCTTACGCATAAACTGAATTCTAGGGCGGTCTTGGTTGCCGCTCGGTCTTCTAAACAACGGCGACGGACTTCTTGCCCTATTACGGCAGTTACTCTTGACGTGACCCAGTTTACCGCAGTTGAAACAGTTTATGCCCCGATTGCCTATTGATCGGGGAGTTCTTTCTAACAGGGCTTGCATATTGACTGCCATATCCTTCATCGCTTTATGTAAACTGGCCATCGATTCAGCCATAGACGTATTCTTGTTGTCACCGCAAGTTGCCACTCTTACACTTGCAGCAGAACTAGATGACACTCGTGACGCCTTATTTAAAAAAATACAGGGTGTTTATTAGAAAAAGTCATCTAGAAGGCTATGAATTATTGACGGAAAAGTGATGACATATTCAAAGTAAATAGGGTTTTGCTTTTTCATCTTACATCTATTGACATTTCACAGTCAATTAGATGACGTTTTTAAAAGAACGCCCTTTACTTTAAAAGTTGATGGGAATTGTAAGGGCTAATAAAAAAATTTTCAAACAACAAATAGGTATTGCTCTTCCGGCATAAAATATTCATAAAGAACCATGTCAAGTTTGGTTAAACGTTTTTATTTAAAAAACCACAAACATTTATTGACATAGGTATAAATAAAACAAAAACATGCAATTACAAATTGATTTTAGCAACTACAGCAGTCTCTTTTATTGTCTATAAATCTTGTATATAAGTACCTATAAAAATCTTCTCAACCTCACACAAGGGGTTTGAAATACAGTGTACAGGGTGGGTTTCGAGAGGTGATCCCGTACCTTATCTTGAAAATTACGAATGCTATGAGAAAAATTCAAATACAAAAGTTCCATAATTTAGTAAACAGTTTTTAATTATTTGATTTTTTGTATGTACGGATTGTTTCAATTTTGCGCATTCACTAACAACTTTCTTATTTTAGGATATTAGACATTACATTTTTTCTTTCCTTATTTGATTCTATATTTAATTCTAAGTTTTTCTGTATTTATCTATATAGGTACACTATTCACTTATTATTGTCATTAAGTCATCTCATCATATCTTCTCAACACAATATGTGAGGAAACGAGATAGGTAGGTATAAAAAAATGAAGACTTCAAAGGTAACAAGATGACAAAAATAAGTGAATGAGGTATTTATATCTATTTCTTATAGTTTTTTTAAATATTGTGGTGGTCTTTTTAACTTGAGACAATAAGATATCTCAACAACTAGTAATGTAAAAGATTTTGGTTCTAAGTTGTACAGGATGGCGCCTTTTCGATGAATTTAAGGGGTATTGGTAAAACCATAATAGATAGATGAAATTTGGTTAAGCACACATTTTCGACTCCAATGTTCGTGATAATTGTAATAGTATCATTATTTCCTGGCCAGCTTGATTTGTTTTGCGTATAGGTACAGGATTTTTTTGAAAAAACTGCACTTTTGATATGGCATTGTGATATAAAGTTATGTTTTTTTAAATGAGCCACCTTATATATTATTGGATTGTTTGATAGCCCATTTATGGCTGATTCGAGTGATGTAGAGTTTTATACCTTTATTTCTAGTAGTTTTCAAATAATTAGAGATAGCTGATCTTATTTGTTTTCAAGTTTATATCACAACTTGAAATTTGCTATCATAAAAAATTCAAAACTGCACCACTAAATAACATATGAAAAATTCTAAAATATTTCTATTTCTCTATAAATAATGACATCATAAAATCAGAGTTGAGAATGTGCAATCAGATTTCTTCTCTATTAGGGTTTCACCAACACTCCATAAATCCATTGAAAAAGCGCCACCCATACAATGATCTATTTTAGGAAAATATTTTTACATATGCAGGTTGGCCCACAAAAGTGTATGTGGTCATATAATGTAATATTTTTAAATGAGATACCTTCTATTTCCTCTATTTTTCACTAGATTTTGATACAGCTTATAGCTTGTACTGGATCCCAAACGTGGTTTGACATCTTGTTAGTCTTGGAAATTTGATTTCGACATTGTTTGCCAATCTTCTTGACATAAGCAAAAATGAGGTGGATTGAGAAAAAATAAACATTCCATGGCTGCTAAGATGAGCTGCTTTAAGATCTATCAAAATGTAGTAAAAAATACAGAATATCCTATTTAAAAATATTACATTATATGATGTCACAGTTTTGTGGTCCGTCGTGTATAAGTAAAAATATGTGCTTAAAATAGGCTCTTCTGTATAATACATAACTCCATTGAAACATTTTCATTCACCCTACTAGTTCTCAAAATATCTGGCAGAATCAAGTTAAAAAGACCACAATGTATCATCAATCAATGATCCAACCAATCAAATACAGAATTGATTAATGAATGACAAAGTGTGATGTCTAATTCAAAATAAGAAAGTTGGTAGTAAATGTGCAAAATTGGGCCAATCTCTGTATAGTATAGTGATAGAAAAGAAATAATTAAAAACTATTTACTAAATTGTGAAACTTTTGTATTTGAATTTTTCTCAAAGCACTCACAGTTTTTGAGATATGGTACAGGGAAAGGGTCATCTCTGAATGGCCACCCTGTACAGTATGAGCATTACTTGATAATTTTGGAAAAAATGGCAGATAGGAAGTTGATAACACTAGGAAAGAGATGTGCAATAACCAGACATTTTAACACTAAGCAGCAAAAAAATTAAAGTTTTTTTAATTTATAAGGAGTGAGTAATAGTATATTTTCTACTAATGAATAGTTACATTTTATTATCTATTATGTTAATTCAAAAAGCTTTCTTCTAAAAAGCTTTTGTACCTCAGACAGTGTATTTTTAAATATAAGCTTCATGATTTTACATAAGTACTCGTAAGTATTAATTTATTGAGCTGAATTAGGTAATGTAGAGTCGTGTTTTCTTAGAAATATGGAAATAAAACTATAGCAAGGGAACTAATTCTTGACTTGAGTTGAGGTTATGATTAGTTTTCTTTAGGCCACAGAAGTTTGTAAAAATAGCCTAAAAATGCATTTATTTTAAGCAAGTTTGTATCTTTCTTTCCTTCTTTTAATAGTTATTTGTAGTACCTACATTTAAATAATATGTGAAATTAACCAACTAATAAATATGAGGAGTGCAAAAAAAAACAACTTTAAATAAACTGAATGGATAGTTTACTACGGTTTAGTATCTACTTACTTTTACAAGTTTCAAAATTAAAATTAATAAACACATTAGAAACTAATAGTTTACTCTTGAATTTACTTAAGATGTTTCATCGTTAACAGGTCCAAAGATAGAGTGAATAAATTTAATCGTAGAGTACTATAGTTCATCTTAAAGAAAACACTGAGGGAGGGGGGGGGGTACAAAAGATTTAAAAAAAAAGTACCTAAGCCATTTAGGATTTTTTGGCATCTTAGTAGCCATGGAATGTTTATTTGTTCTCTACCCATCTTCCGTTTGCTCATGTCAAGGAGATTGGCAAAGAACGTCAAAGTTAAATATCCAAGGCTAACCAGATGCCAACCTTTTGTGAATAGCTAAGTAGTATTATTGAGCATAATAGATAATAAAATATACCTGTTCAACTTACCTTAGTAGAAAATATACTAGTACTCTTTATGAATAGATCTGCAAAATGTCTTAAAAAGCACCTCAAGCACTGCATTTGATTTGGTGACAGAACTGAGTCTGAAGAACTGATTAAGTACTGCAGATTACTGAGAAACTGAGAGCTGGTCTAGGTACATCTACGTCTTCAGTCTCAAGGGCAACAAAGATGTTATAAACCAAATATAAACAGCTAAAAGCGCCATAAAAGCCACCTGGGCTAGCCCAAGGGCTAGCCACTATAGTCTTGGACTAGAGGCCAATTTTAGCCCCCTGGTGCTTTCTGTGGATGTCTGGGCTAGTTGTCTAGGCCTGCGGTGCGACACAAACAGTTCAAAATTTTATTATTGCATTCTACGCATACACATAATATTAACTCATTGTCAAGTTGATAGGTGTATGATTTTACAGCATCCCCCGGTACACCTACGTGCCGAACACTACTACCTACACAGTCTTGCCTTCTTTTAGATTTTGTATTGTGAGAATTTCGGCATAATAAAAAAACAATACTTTGTATTATATTATAATTTTATTCTATAATTTGAATTTTTTCAGAAGTTAGATTACATAAATGAAAACTGAAAACAAAAACAAAATATTCTCTTGTCTTTTGCTGCAATCTACGAAATACTCTGGTTTCGCTGTATTTAACAATCAACACCATTATGACGGACATTAAGGAGAGAGACGGAGATAGAATTCTTAAAACGAAAGTCAGTTCCCTGCCCTTCTATAATAAATTAAGGTATACTATTCTTAACCGCAGGTCATATTGATGGTTTCAATATTCCAGCTTTATCTTTTACAGTTACCACATATTACACTGTCTCTCTCTCCCTTTTGGAACGCAAACCGTATTCCCCTCCCACTTCCCCTATGTCCCCACTCCAAGTGTGTAAAGCGTTCCCGCGCATAGGGAACACGATAATCTTTTGGCCATCTAGGGGCTATTCTCGGTAGTAACCAATCATTGAACGACTATATCTGATACATAGACAATGGCGCTACTATCCGAGACTAACGAGGAAAGCCATTGAGATGTTTAAACACGAAAACAATTTCAACAAGAAGGAGGAAATTACGTTTCTGAATGCAGACTGGAAGCGAGTTCTGCGACACACGTCGAGCGCGTCGATACCCCGCGCCACCACCCCCACCCCGGCCCCACCACTGCGACGCGACGGCGGCTGTACGAATACCACGGAGCGTGCTACAGACGAATCAGTCATCGTCGGGAAGCAAGGGAGATCACTTCGCCCACTGCCTCATCGCCTTTGATAATGTCTGCCGCAGTAGTAGACGAAACGTCAGGAAGCAATTCCATTGGACCACGGCTTTATAGCCCGGAAAACACTTTAGATACTATTATGACCGGCCGTGAAAGCCTTCACAGTTTGATTAATACTTATCGACCTTCATCATCCTGGTGAACACTCGAAGCAACCAATCCATTCATAAGCTTCGGTTGACTGGTACTTTATATTACATATAAACTCACCTTTTATTAAGTTCCTAGCGTAATAAGAGCCTCATTCTGAGTGAGGCATATGTACATATGCTCCGTACGAAAGTGTACCCCGTGATTATTTAAGATCTTTTTGGAACTTCCAGTGTTTTTGGGTGTAGTCACATTATTAGTTAATAAGGTAAGCCAGTAACTTGATAAACCACAGGGATATAAGGATTCATTTATTTATTGTGCTTCCCCACTGGGGTTGGGTATTGAGGGTAATTATCTTTTTCTTTATTTTGGGGTATACTTGGACTTGTAACATTCACATGACGTTCCTTGGTAATAGTACTGTAAATAATGCAATTGTGGTTGAATACACTGTTCGAAGTTGAATTTAGAAATTGCGGATCTGGTACTGTTTCTGCTGGGCTAATCATTTACCTGGTTTCCCGCTTTTACTAGTGCTCTGGCATCATTTGAGTACTTTTATCCAGCATCCTTAAAGAGAGAACTCATTAAAGTGGGTGGCGCAATTTAATAAGGTCTTTATACTCACGACCACTCTCCGATTTGGGGTAGTTCCGGGCAATAGCTCTCTAAAGGCTGGATAAAGTTAAGATTTTAAAGTTCAGCTTAGTAAAATTCAGGGCAGTGAAGCAGTGAATTACGTTTTATTATAACCACCCTTTTTGTCCACCACACCCTCCGAAGGAGGAATCGTGGCAAGAGGTCCTTTGAAGAATGAACTGCCAATTAACCCTCATAAATACCGTAAAACAACGCAAACTTGAGTATTTGGGCCATGTTATGAGAAACCCTGTCAACTATTATCTACTACAGCTGTGCTGCAAGGTAAAGTGGAGGAAAGAAGAGGACCAGGTAGAAGGAGAATTTCTTGGCTCGTGAACTTGCGGAAATGGTTTGGCGTCAAGATCTGTCAACTTTATAGGTTACCTGATTTCGCAGAAAAATAAAGAAAGAGCTATTGTGACGTCATGAGAATTCACGGCTGACAATTTTATAATGATTTATATGAGTGATTTGTCAGAGATGCCTTATTTTTTGAAAATTTAATCTTTTAAATGTTAAGGTTCGGCAAGAATTCTTAATTATTATAAATTTGGGGTTTATTTAGACTTATTTTACACCATTGCAACGTTTTGTTATCGTTACAAACGGAAAAGGTGGCTAGGTTGGTACTCAGCTGGCCAGGGACAATCGGCGAACGGATTATAGGGCACTTGTTGCCGGACTAACCCAGGGAGAGTGGTCGCGAGTTTATAGCCAGAAGGTTACCTAAAGAGCGCCATCCACTTTTATCGCCCTTAGTAAATCCGTACGGCGATTGCACTATAACTCAAAAGCGGGAAAATTTAGCAGCCAACCGAGCAACTCTAACGTCGCGAACTCGTGTGCCACCAGTCGGGCGGGCGAAGTTCCGAACGCACCTGCTAATAATGTACAGGAGCCTTATTTTATTGAAACATGTGAGATGAGAATGAGATTCTCTCATGCCGTGTTCACTCGTGCGTGTTCGGTTCGCCTATTCTATGCTGAAATGGTGAGATTGACGTCATTGCCAATTGTAAAGATTATTATGACCATTGTTTGAGGAGAAATTTGATAAGACCGTGTTCTTGCTTACTGAAAATGTTGCTGCACTGTTCAATCATGTACGAAGAAGAGTGCAACTATCGAGAATGAAAGAAATGAAAATTTGAAAGTCAACGCGTGACAACCACGAAAGCCGACCGATTCCCCCGTATCTTAATTTACTTTTTGTTTATCGGAAGGATAAGGCCTCTTCTCACTAGCCATATATGTCAAATTCGATTATAATTTGTATTTAAAAACAATAAACAACTAGATTTCTTCTTTAACTGCGCCTAGTGGAACAAAAATGTCAGTTTTCTTCAAATTAGCGCTTCTAAGGTTCTCCCCGATTTCGGTGAGATTCTCGTGTGGTCGAGACCAAGAGAGCTATCATCTCTCCTGTTTCAGGCAACCCGTAATACACCAATCTCACGGTGCGATTCTAACTGCTCTCAATAGAATAAGGCTCCAGTCGTAAAATCCCGACAGTTGACGTTGACACAAACACGAGGGGATGAAATCAACTGTCAGTAGTGGCAATTAGCTGGTCTTTATTAACTTTAACCTTAAGCACTCCCAAGTAATAAAGAAAATAAGAAATAAACTCTTCCGAAATAATCAACAACACTTATAGTATGTATACAAATATTAAACTTTTCTGTGATGAAATGAGAAGTGCCAGGGTTGGCCCCTAGTACCACTCCAGCGCAAACTACCAACAAACTCAAACCCGAGGGTACCCGTAGCGAATACGTATTGGCCTTGGTTTACAAATTGAAACAAAGTATAAAAGTAGGTAGGTAGACCACTTTAAAAATGAAGATTCTTATTGCATTTCTGTTCTGCTAGATAAACCTGGTAATTATATTTTGTGAAAACAAGTACTGGAGTCAGAAGCCTCTGATGGAGGTTACTACTACCAAAAAGTAGTCCCTTGGAAGTTATCTATTGAGTAAATAGGAGTTAATGTAAAAATGGAATGGACCAACCTTATGTGTGGTGTTAACAACAGTTATGGAATTGGTGCTTGTGTGTGTTCGAGTTCCTCGTGTGGAGTGTGTCCTGTCGATGGTGCGTGACAGCTAGTGGCTCATCAAGATCACCTTCTCTAGTTAAGGATGAAGGGAAAGGGGCAAACTGGCAGTCATCGAGTGAAGCAAACTCATGCAAAGAAGGCTGCAGCACTTGCAGGAGCAGCAGCAGTAGAAGGGTGGGTCTCAGAATTGCTTAGTGCAAAAACAGCAGTGGCAGCAGCAGTGACAATAACAACAACAGCAGCAGCAACAACAACAACAGCAACAGCAACGGCAACGGCAACAGCAACAGCAACAGCAACAGCAACAGCAACAGTAGGCCTAAGGGAAATTCGATACCAGGGCATAAGTGAAAGATCTAACTTGCGGTATTAAATACTTCACACAGATGTGTCCCGTCCAGATACGGGAGAGCCGAGAAAGGGACTCAAATATTATTTTACTCATTTGTGGCTTTACATTTCTGTAGTTCAATTATAAAGCAAAACGTCCTCACAAAGTAATGGAGGTATTAAAATAATTGTGCAACCGAATTACTCTCTGAAACATGACTAGATATGAGCAGCACAATGTATGAAATGTTAACTCTTTCAAGTACGGTGGATCACAAATTACACCACTTTTTTCTATGCGTATAAGGTATGGTGGTGTAAAATATATACCGCCTAAATCTAACTATGTTTTTGCACAAGTATGCAGGTGTTAGTTTTGTACCGCATATGGAGGCGTCTGATTGGAACTCTAGAAACGGCCGATAAGGTTTGAGTTTATATTTTCCAAAGAAGCAAGTTTCTCGGGTAATCGGTCAGGGCAGGGCATCAAAAGAATAAAACTCTTCAGCTACCAAGCTTTCGGCAATACTTTATTGCCTTCTTCAGGGCTACAAAATTAGGTCTTATGAACGACAGAATTAATGACAACAATGACAATAACTTACTGCTACGTTGTTTCTTGATATCGGTCATTACACTTTCGTAACAGGCTGGCACAACATAGCCGCCGAGGTGTCCCTGTAATCCCTTGGACTACATGGTCAAGGAAAATTTTTTCCTTGACCATATTTGAACATATTTTCCGTTGCGGTAGACATTTTGTGCCATATATTGTGCATGCTTGCGTTCGTGTAAGATTCGAATGGCGTTTTACTAGTAATAAATTGCCTTTTTTTGCAATATTCGTACCGAAATAAAGAAAAACTGTATAACTGTACGAGATAAAGGTAAACAAATAACAATTTTAGGTCTATATTTTCTTTATGTGTCAGTTTTTTGTCTAGTATTTTAGTGTTCATAAATTATACCACCGTACCAGTTAATACAGGTACTACCATGAACCGAAGACAGGAACCACTGCCATTTAATAGTAGATTATGTCACTAGGAGTAAAAGTGGGTCTTTTCGTGCTGCACAGAGATTGACGGCCGAAGCGAAGCTGAGGCCTGCAACTGGGCGAAGCACAAAAAGACCTTTTACTCCGAGTAACATATACTATTTTTTTTTCAAGCATGCAAGAAATAAGAAATCTATTTAAAAGTGGTTCAGTTTTGCAATTTTCTCTCATCCTCTTTAAGCGGGTCTAGGTACTTACCCAATTAGTGGTGTATATTATTTGTAAAATACATAGAATATGTTAGAATGGTAGTTTTCAATGTTCAATGGTTTTAATGGTATTAAATCATAACCAATGATTATGGTAAACTAAGAATTTGTAGCATTTTTTCAATACTAAATTAATAAATGTCACATTGACAGATAAATATGATGAGGCGCATGACATTTAACAGACGAATTCAGAATTCGAGAACCTGCGCGATTTCGACTAATAACGGTTTCGGATGGTCTTCTTGAGTGCTCTGAGAGTATTTCTGTCCTTTGTTTTTTCAACAAGAATGTAAAGATGGCAATACACTCAAATCGGTTTATCTGGTGTCATCTATTATTCAAATAATTTTGGTGAATGAAAATCGTTTATATATGCGCCACCATGACACTAGCGGTGACTTTTGACTTTACTTTTACTGCCTAGGACTTTTTTGCTACTTTTTTGGTCTCAGGATTTGAAAGCCCACTTTAGGTGTACGTATTAAGAAAACAAATGACGTACTTTTAGTCCGCTTGAAAAAAAATTAGTTGGGCTTACAGAGGACGAATTATATGATGAAATAGACAAGATTGAGAATGACTGTGCTCAAATTCCATCTAGCGGTTCTGACAATGACAGCGACGTGGATGACGAAAACTGTGTTGTCTGATTCGGATAATGAATCATCAGAGGAATGGGATCCAGAGGACATACTGCCATTAGCGATATTGGCACAAAAAAATAGAACGGAAAACTCAATAACTTGGAACAATCTACTCAGTAATATTAAACCACCGGAGGAGTTTATTAGTGATGTTGGACTTACTGTTCAGTTTTGTGAAGACCATAAAAATTTAAGTCCTTTTGACGCGTTTAGATTGTTATTCACCGATGACATTCTAAATCACATCGTTTTTCAAACAAATCCCTACGCAGAGCAGCAATTTCAATCTTCAGGAAAGACATCCTAGCTAGAAAGACATTCCCCAGCTATAGAGCCCACTGGAGTTCGTCTCCTGATCTTCACGATCCATACATAAGCAAATTAATGACACTACATAGATTTGGGTGGCTCCTTACTCACCTTCATCTAAATGATAACAGCCTAATGCCAGAACGTGGCAGTAATAATTATGATAAACTTTACAAAGTTCGACCTTTCCTTGAATCCTTGAAAACAAATTTTCAGTCAGCTTTACAACCTCATGAAAATATCGCCGTAGATGAGTCTATGATAAAATTTAAAGGACGGTCATCTCTAAAACAAAATTTGCATAAAAACCCATAAAAAGGGGGTATAAAGTGTGGGTTCTAGCAGATGAAACCGGATACTGTTGGAATTTTGAGATCTACACCGGAAAGGTAGAAAATGAGACAGAAAAAAACTTAATAGCTAGAGTTGTCAAAACATTGTCTGCTCCGCTAATTAATAAAAATCAGCGCATATTTTTCGACAACTTCTTCGTCTCTGTGAAGCTGATGCAAGATCTCCTTTCGTTAAAATTATTTGCTGTTGGAACAGTTAATTCCAATCGGAAACATTTTCCTCAATTTAAATCTGACAAAAATCTGAAAAGGGGAGAATATGAGTGGCATACAAGTAATACAGGGATCAGTGCAATTAAGTGGCGTGCTAAGAGATCTGTCCATTTACTATCTAATTATCATGGAAGTTAAAAGAAAAGAAAATAATGGGGAATTTGTTCAATTACCGTGCCCCATGTTACTTACCGATTATAACAAGAAAGTGAACTTTGTTGATAAGTTCGATCAAAGGAGAGCATACTACGGGGTTGACCGAAAAAGCAAAAAATGATGGCATAGAATTTTTGTCTTTTTTTTAGATGCAACGCTAGTGAATGCTTTTGTTATTTATAACTTGCACAATAATAATGCATCCAAACTAACTTTGAAAGATTTTCGTAGGTGTGTCTCTGAAAGTCTAGTGGCAAGGACATTTGTGAAAAAAAGATCTCTGCCAATTGAACTTTCTACCACCATTAAAAAACATAAACCTTCAGTATCCGAGGCAGTAAGGTTAACTGAAAGGACTCATCAACCAATAAGGACGAGTCGTAGAAGATGTGCTTATTGTAGTACGAACAACAAAGATATCAGAACAAATTGGCAATGTAGTGTTTGTCAAGTTCCAATATGTTTAGGGAAAACAAAAAGCTGTTTCCACTCCTTTCATAGAAAGTAGTTTACGAAACATATACTTAATAAAAGTATACTAGTATTAAATCAAAAATGTAAGAAAAAGATATGTTTTTTTAAAATTACTTTTACTAGTTGTTACTGATTCATGTATGATGGTTCAAAAAATATACCTCCCTTTATCTTTTTTATCCGAACGCCAGTGAGGATATAAAGCGACGGTCACACTTGTCATTTCACGGGATTTTGTAGGTATTGTGCAAATGTACAGAAATGAACGGGCTTTCCAAATAAGTGGTCGGTTTGGCGGTACGTGTGGGGGGGACCGACCAGTGGCGTACCAAAGTCAAAAATGCGGTTTTTTAGGTACCCAAATTTACGGCGTTTTTGCCGCAACTCCGGGACTATGTGGTGTATAGGACTCCCCACGGGTAGATTTCCTCATATGTGTAGACGAACAATTTTGACGTCTAATTCCGATAAGTTAAATAGGAAAATCTACAAATTTGGGACGGTTTTTTGAAAAAAAAATTTGTAATGGTCCACTTCTGGACCTTCTGGAACCCTTTAGTTAGGCGACTGGCCCAATAAGGATGGTACCAGGGGAAAGGGCATATCCTTGGCTACTTTTAATTCTATCTCGCCAAAGGCGTCACTTTAATACAGAGTGGTCAAAAAAATGTCCAAAGACAATTAAGGAAAAGTGTCCAAAATTTGAAGGTAGTTTTTTGAAATTTTTACGAAAACTATGGAACGATCCGGCTTCGGTGGTATATGGGCAACTAGAAGACGTGGAGAGAAAAAAAATCAGTTGTTAGTTTTGGTCTAGCTCTTATACCGAGTGAGCTACAAAAGTTTTTCTGTGCCGCATTTTTTGCCAATTTTGGTGTACTTTTCTCACATTTCACCCTGTAAATTCGACATTTTCGCAGCAAACAATCTGAAATAATTCAGGGAGGTAGCAGACACATGAACCCTTGATCGTGCCGAAAATCGTGCCCAAAAATCAAGGGCCTAGCGTTGAATTTGAAATTTTGACGAATTTTTAAACTTTACTGACAACTATGGGTTTCTTTAATGACATCAGAAGCACACACGGAGAGCGCACATACACCATCATGAAGGACGGCATCAAACTCAACCAAAAACTGGCAAGTCTTGAAAACCGAAGAAATTTCCTTCTACAGTCCCTGAAGAAGTTTAAGCATTATTATCCGCCAAGTCTACACAAATCTTTAAACTTTACATTTCAAATTGCCACTTTGAAGTATATTTGTCCGGAGACCGCGCATCTAATCGAATGGTTTTCTATCCCAGAGATAACTTTAAAACCTCAGACTAAGGAAAATCGGCCGAAAAGGGTGGAAAACTGTCTGGCCGGGAAAAATTTGAACAATTCTAGGAAGATTATTGACAAAATGCCCAGTCCTCGAGGTCGTTTTCACAAAGACTGGTCGATTTGAAAATTTCATGTCGGGATTCATTTTTGGCTGATGACGTCGAAGCCAGACCACGCGGTTTTCGCCCAGACAGTGGCGGTTACAAATTCGGGCAAAAATGTATTTTTTCGATTTTTCGGCAGACATGGGCGTAGTTATATTTTTTTTGCCATTTCTTCCGTTTTCCCATAAGAAATACATTGTGCAATGCTTTTTAAATGGGACAATATTGTTACGATCGCAGCAACGCCGCATGGGAGGCGGGGCAACGCATGGGAGCGTGTTGGTTGGTGGAGCTTCACGACCTATCCGCGCTGCGTCATGGCTGACACGAGTGATTTATTGCTCGTCTGGCTTAATCTAGAAGGCAGTTGTTTACAACCGTTTTTTTTATATGAGATTATTCAAGAATTCTTATAAAGAACTTTCTAGGTTTTTCTGTAATTTTAGGATTGTATATAAAAGGCGCATAGAGCGCCCGAGTAGTAGTAGTCTTATTTTAATCGAGCTATAAGTAAGCTAAAGTACGAAGCGATATTAGAAGGCTATAAAGTGTTAAGTAGTGAGTTATTTAGTAGTCGAATTGTACCTGTGTATATTTGTGGAATAAATAAATAGTGTTTTCGTGTTAAATCGTTACACTGGAATTATCGAACCCCGAGTTCGCAACAATTGGTGTCAGAAGTGCGATTCCAGTGGGAATTTGAGGACTAATATTGCTGAACTGTAAGTGAGTGCTTCATTGCCGGACATTACGTGTTTATGCCAGTGACCAGAAGCCAGCATCAAGCGATGGAAGATCAACTTGCCGCCCTGCTGTCCCTCATGCAACAACAGAGGGAAGAACTGGAAAAACGTGATCAAATACAGGAGCGCCGTTATCTAGAACAAAAAGAAGAGCAGGAAAAACGTTATAAGGAACAAAAAGAGGAACAAGAAAGACGTGATCGAGTACAGGAGCAACGTTATCAACAACAGAAGGAAGAGCAGGAAAGACGTTATCTAGAACAGAAAGAAGAGCAGGAAAGACGTTATGAAGAACAGAAGGAGGAGCAGGAAAAACGTGAACAAGTACAAGAGCGACGTCATCAACAATTCAAAGAAGAATTAATGAACCATTTCGCAGTCAGGGAGCAACAATTGGAAGAAAGAATAATGCAATCCGTTAACGAATCCGTTAACGAAGGACTCGAAGCTGTCAACCAGAGGGTTCTCGAGCTAGAAAAGAAATTCCGGGAACAACTTGAGGACGACACCGTGTCTACAGAGAGTTTTAGCACACCCAACGCTAAAATTAAGCCTCCCGATTATGACGGTACTACGGCCTGGGAAATCTATAAAACTCAATTTGAGGCAGCTGCAAAAGCTAATGGCTGGTCCGAGCGCCAGAAAGCTATATCACTAGTGGTAGCGCTTCGTGGAAAAGCGGCTGAATTACTCCAATCTCTGTCGGCAGCTGATCAAAGTAATTATGCAGCTTTAGTACACTCTCTGCAACTACGATTTGGAAATGAACACAAAGAAACCGTGTTCCAGGCCCAGCTGAGGATGAGACAGCAGAAGTCAGGTGAATCGTTACAAGAATTTGAGGCGGACATAGACAGACTATTCACCTGGCATATCCATCGGCCCCTGAATCTTTTCAAATGCAATTTGCCGCCGAAAGGTTCATTGAGGGAGTTCGCGATAGTGACATGAGATACCACTTACGTCTAGTAAAGCCCAAGGATATCAGCGAGGCGCTAGTTCGGGCCCTGGAATTCGAGGCGTCACGAGTGTCATCTGGTTCTTCTCCACGTGTGCGAATGGCAACTTGCAATGACGAGAAGGATACGTCTATGGCTGAATCCATGGCCAGTTTACATAAAGCGATGAAGGATATGGCAGTCAATATACAAGCCCTCTTGGGAAGGACCCCTCGATCAACAGACAATCGGGGCATAAAATGTTTTAACTGCGGCAGACTGGGTCACATCAAGAGTAACTGCCGTAATAGGGCAAGAAGTCCGTCGCCGTCGTTTAGAAGACCGAGCGGCAACCAAGACCGCCCTAGAATTCAGGAAAGTCCAATTCCTGTCAATGTAAGGGGGCAATTGACCGAAGACGTTAAGACCCCCAGGATCTTTAAAGTCAATAATTTGGGTGGCAAAAGTCTCACAGTGGCCGGACGCATTAAGGGACAGAAGATCCAGATTACCATCGATACAGGAGCAGATGTGACCATTGTAAGGCCAGATAAACTTTTCGGATATACCATACAACCATTGCCCAACCCTATTATGTTAAAATCAGTCACTGGAGAATCTTGCCCTATAGACGGAGAAGCCGATGTCACCATCATTATTGGAGAAAGACTTGAAGTTCGGCATAAAGTGTTGGTTGCCAGGATCAAAGACGAGTTTATTTTGGGAATGGATCTCATCAGGAAACATGGATTCTCCTATGATCACAAACAGAATATTCTCACGTTTGGAGATGAGGAGTTTGCATTAACCAATGGAAATGTGGAAACTAGTATCCGTCTACTGGTGGTGGAAGATGTAAAAATTCCTCCAAATTCAGAACAAATTATCACAGTGACTTCTGAAAATGATCCTGGGTGGTCCATAGGACTTATGGAACCTAACCTGGATTTGACGACTGAAATCGTGGTAGCCCGAACTTTGACCGACACGAAGAAGACTATGCCAGTACGAGTTGCCAATATTGGAGAAAGGACCATCAAGCTAAAAGAAGGAACAGTTCTTGCCAATTATGAGCCTGTACAATGGGAATGCAATTGTGTCGAAGCAGAGACATCCAAAATTATATCTTCTAACCAAGCTTCCCCAGAAGTCATTGATGCTTTTAAGCGACAGTGGAGTCACCTGTCAAAGGAACAACTTCAGTCTGCTATAAAATTTGCCATGGATGAATCTGATATGTTTAACTTCAAGAGCAACGACAGTCAAACCGATTTAGTTGTCCATAAGATCAACACAGGAGATGCCCAGCCAATACGACAACATCCACGAAGGGTCCCTCTGGCTAAACAACAGGAAGTTAACAGTTTGCTGAATGAAATGTTAAAGGAGGGCGTCATAGAAGAATCATCTAGTCCATGGTCGTCGCCTGTGGTTCTTGTTAAGAAGAAAGATGGTTCAACGCGGTTCTGTGTTGACTACAGGAAACTTAATGATGTAACCAAGAAAGACAGCTACCCATTGCCACGTATAGACGACACCTTAGCAACTTTATCGGGATCAAAGTGGTTTTCCACTCTAGATTTAAAAAGTGGGTACTGGCAAGTAAAGATTGCTCCCGAAGACAAAGAAAAGACTGCATTTTCTACTGGTTCTGGACTATACCAATTCACTGTTATGCCTTTTGGATTGTGCAATGCTCCATCAACTTTCGAGCGACTAATGGAACTTGTCTTGAGGGGGCTGACTTGGAAAACTTGCCTGGTATACTTAGATGACATAATTGTCATGGGACGTGATTTCGACGAGCACTTGAAGAATTTAAGAGCAATCTTCAACAAGTTACGGAATGCTCACCTGAAGTTAAACTACAAGAAATGCAGCCTGTTCCAGAAGCAAGTCGAGTACTTGGGGCATACTATCTCAGAACAAGGCATTAAAACTAGCCATAGTAAAATATCTGCCATTAAAGATTGGCCAGTTCCCCTAGACAAACACGAAGTAAGGAGCTTTTTGGGACTATGTACTTACTACAGGAGATTTGTAGAGGGATTTGCCGACATCGCAAAACCGCTGCACAAATTAACGGAAAAGAAAACACCGTTCTTGTGGAACCACGAATGCAGTCAGGCGTTTGCAAGGCTTAAAGCTGCCCTCTGTTCTAGTCCGATCTTGGCTTACCCTATAAAGGACGGACTCTTTATTTTGGACACGGATGCAAGTAACTGTGGTCTAGGTGCAGTACTCTCTCAAAGACAAAACGGGCAAGAGAAGGTCATTGAATACTACAGTAAGACTTTAAATAAGCCAGAAAGAAACTATTGCGTCACTAGAAAGGAACTGTTGGCCATCGTTAAAGCAGTCGAACATTACCATCGCTACTTATATGGAAAAAGGTTCCTGATTAGGACTGACCATGGAGCCTTGAAATGGTTATTACAGATGAAGAACTCTGAAGGTCAAATAGCCAGATGGATAGAGCGCCTGCAGCAGTACGATTTCCAAATTGAACATCGACCAGGAAGGTCTCA
Organism: Taphrorychus bicolor; assembly: GCA_951812265.1. Classification (NCBI taxonomy): domain Eukaryota; kingdom Metazoa; phylum Arthropoda; class Insecta; order Coleoptera; family Curculionidae; genus Taphrorychus; species Taphrorychus bicolor. Next base: position 347,398 of record OX638303.1, on the reverse strand, counting down.
CGGAAATGCCGATGCATTGTCTAGACGGCCTTGTAAAGAAGATTGTCGGCATTGTCAAAGAACTGAGCAGCGTGAGGGACTTCCTTTGGTAAGGAGAACGTCGGTAGAAATAAACGATGGCTGGACCACACAGACCCTTCGAGAAGAACAAATGAATGATCCAGATATTGGACTCATCCTCTCTGCAAAGACTGACGACAAGAGACCAGAATGGCAAGAAATTGCTGGTAAAAGTCCAAACCTGAAGGCGCTATGGGCCCAGTGGCACTCTCTTAAAATAGAAAATGGATTACTGAAGAGAGCGTGGGAGAGTCCGGATGGCAAGACCGTAGTCAGTCAGTTGGTTGTTCCTGGAAGCAGAAAATCGGACGTACTACAGGAAATGCACGACGGAACCAGTGGAGGTCATTTTGGGGTCAATAAAACCTTGGCCAAAATTAAAGAGCGGTTCTACTGGGTGAATTATCATGAAGACGTCGAATCTTGGTGCCGCAAGTGCGAAGTTTGTTGTGCCACAAAAGGACCTCGAACAAGATCACGCGGCCGAATGGTGCAGTACACTGTAGGTGCTCCATTCGAGAGGGTAGCAATTGATGTCGCGGGACCGTTTCCTCAGACTGAGTCGGGCAATAAATACATCTTGGTGGCCACGGATTACTTCACTCAATGGCCTGAAGCATACGCCCTGCCTAATCAAGAAGCAACGACTGTGGCAACGGTGCTAGTAACTGAAATGTTCTGCAGATTTGGAGTCCCTCTCGAACTTCATTCTGATCAGGGCCGAAATTTTGAATCGGCTGTTTTCCAGAAGGTCATGGAACTTCTCGGAATTCGCAAGACCAGGACAACTCCTTTGCATCCACAGTCGGATGGGATGGTAGAGAGACTTAATCGGACCATGGAACATTACCTGTCTAAAATGGTGGCAGATCATCAGCGTGATTGGGACCAACATCTACCTCTTATGTTGATGGCATATCGAGGCTCTACGCATGAAGCCACTGGTTATACTCCGGCGAAAGTGATGTTCGGGAGGGAAATGAGGCTTCCTGCGGATTTGATGTATGGAACACCAGAAAAAGAGGCGCTCAGCTCTGAGAATTTTGTGGAGGAGCTTAAGGAGAGGCTGAACAATGTTCATGAGCAAGTCAGGAATAAACTGCGGATATCCAGTGATCGAGCCAAAGCAAGATATGACTTACTAGCTAACTCCCGCGGCTTCCAGGATGGTGATTTGGTGTGGCTATACAATCCGAGGCGAAAGGTGGGGAAGTCGCCCAAACTTAGCCAAAAAAGGGGGAAGGACCTTATACAATTATAAAGAAGATTAATGATGTGGTGTATAGGATACAGCGGACCCCTAGGTCAAAGATGAAGGTCGTTCATTTGGATCGATTAGCACGATACCATGGAACTCTATCTGTTCGGAACGAACAGACTTAGGAGGAGGGCAATGTTACGATCGCAGCAACGCCGCATGGGAGGCGGGGCAACGCATGGGAGCGTGTTGGTTGGTGGAGCTTCACGACCTATCCGCGCTGCGTCATGGCTGACACGAGTGATTTATTGCTCGTCTGGCTTAATCTAGAAGGCAGTTGTTTACAACCGTTTTTTTTATATGAGATTATTCAAGAATTCTTATAAAGAACTTTCTAGGTTTTTCTGTAATTTTAGGATTGTATATAAAAGGCGCATAGAGCGCCCGAGTAGTAGTAGTCTTATTTTAATCGAGCTATAAGTAAGCTAAAGTACGAAGCGATATTAGAAGGCTATAAAGTGTTAAGTAGTGAGTTATTTAGTGGTACGAATTGTACCTGTGTATATTTGTGGAATAAATAAATAGTGTTTTCGTGTTAAATCGTTACACTGGAAATATCGAACCCCGAGTACGCAACAATATTGATTTCGTCATAAATAAAAGATGGAGGCGAAAAAAAATGGCCGCCGTAGACAGGGTAATTAAAAAATGGAGATATCTCTGAAACGAATAAAGTTAGAGAGCTGAAATTTGGGACTGCAAGTTGCCATGGGTGGAAACCTTATTCATGGTACCAAACCCATGGATACCATTAACGAAATTTTGAATATAAGTTTTCAGGCTTTTGCACGTGTATTTCCCATAAGAAATACATTGTGCAATGCGTTTTAAATGGGACAATATTGATTTCGTCATAAATAAAAGATGGAGGCGAAAAAAAATGGCCGCCGTAGACAGGGTAATTAATAAATGGGGATATCTCTGAAACGAATAAAGTTAGAGAGCTGAAATTTGGTACCATGGTTCATTAGGGAATGGGCTGCAAATTGCCATGCGCCGAAACTTTATTTATGGTACCAAACCCATGGGTACCATTAACGAAATTTTGCATATAAGTTTTCAGGCTTTTGCACGTGTATTTCCCATAAGAAAAACGTTGGACAATGCGTATTATATGGGTGGAATGTAGATTACGTCATATTTGGGGTACCATTGATGGTACATGGTTCAAATTTGGATGGTGGTACAATAGCTGAGTAACGTTAATATTTAGAGAACTGCTCATGATATATGGTTCAACTTTGGATGCTGGGTGCCCATGGGAAGTGCCCAAGAATGGTAATATAGCAGACATAGCTATGTAGCTGACCATAGCTAGGTTATAGCTGTTTTGTGAACCGATGATAATATCAAGTTGAAAATCGAATGGTAGGTTTCCCTTATGTAAAATTCGCTAAAAATTACATTTCTAAAAATCCAAGATGGCCGCCTGAAAAGTTTTGGTTTTAAGCCGATATCTCGGGAACGGTTCGAGCTAGAAAGCTGAAATTTGGTATGTGGCTATTTTATGGGACGGGCTAGAGGTCTCTGAGCTCCAGAACCTTGCCGCTGGTTCCCAAGGTTCTATTTTAGAAACTTTTTTAATAAAATTACACTTTTTTGTTCCAATTTACTCACTGTTGCTAAAGGGCGCTGAAACCAAATATATCCGACGTTTTGACTTTATGCTTACTATACGCCATCATCAGGGTATTCAATTTTATTACAAATATTGCTTCATAAATGTGCCACGCCCAAACAATCAGTTTTTCGTATATGACTGACAAAATAGCTTTAAGGTAGCCCATTCGACTGGTACTAACTGTTCGATTTTATCGTTTTTAGGTTCTGAGATTTGACTGATTAAATTTCTCATTTATAAGGGTAGAGTGACATTTGCCATTTTATAGCAAAGCCATTTACGGCAATAGAACAACAGCAACTCAATTAAGTGTGAGTCGTCTCAAATACTGCTCAAAACGTTAATTACTATTTTGCTACGTTTAATAACACTCTCATAGGAAGTGAAAAACTGCTAAAATTTTGTAAAAATTACCTAATGTTTTTATTTGATCGAACATTACGTCAACTAAATTAACAACCTTGAACGACAAATTAAGCAGGCATTTTGTGGTCGAGAATGCTCTATTCATGGGTGTCAATAGCATCGTTATACCATGTTTAGTTTTTGAATTATATAGATATAAGTATTAAAATGTCGATAAAAAGTGGAAAAATTACGTTTTTGGCGCCATTTTGAAGGGGAAGGAAATTACTGAAAATTCCAGAATTGCAAATTTTTTACATATTTTTGTCCCCTCTTTCATATGAGACTATTTTTGACAAAATCTTGTGAGAAAATTGAAAAAAAAGTGCAAAATTTGTACCTTATTTTTGGGCCACCCGTGCTCAGTTACTGTTCTAGTCAGAGCTTCGAAAATGGGCTCTCTGTTCTTCTACTACCTAAGCTGTTCTTATACATTTTTTGATAAATCTTCATCGAGACGAGATATTAGCTGTTAAAGGCAGCAATGCACGATTTTTATCTGAAAATTTAGTTTTTTGGGCCGGTTTGAGAGCCCCATATGTTTAACATAGAAATTTCTATATGTGTCATTTAAATCTATAGTAATCGATTTTATTTGTTACTTCGACTCGTTTTATAATGAATAGGACGTTAATTTCTGTTTTAGATAGTATAGGGTGGCTCAAAAAATGATGCAGGAAGCTAATATATGCTAATAATGCAGAAAAGGTCCATAAGAAGTGTGTATTTTACATAAAAAAGATGGATTATTAAGTACGTAGACTAAGCAGAATAAGATGTTATTGCGAAATAATTCCATCGCCATTTTATCCACAAATTGTTAAAAAAACACTAAAATTATTCTACTTTTTGGGCTCCTCTTATAGATTTTGGGATAAATCCTCATTAAAACGCGATATAAGCTATTGAAGGCTGAAATTCACGATTTTTATCTAAAAATTTAGGTTTTTGGTCCAGTTGGGGAGAGTCTCATATGCTTAATATAGAAATATCGACTTTTCCCATATAAATCAATAGTAATAGATTTTTTCTAATTTTGACATATAAAGTGGCACTTTTCAATACTGATGACAGTGACGTAACGTCCTACTTTTCGTAACTAGTTACGAAAAGTAAAATCTTTCGTAACTAGTGATGAAAAGTTCGTTTCACCACCAGTTGCAGGTTTCGGTTGTGGCACACCGTTGCTATAGTTTTACGGTATTAAGTAGATACAAAGTGGTTTAAAAGTAAATATTGAAGTTTAATAATAATAATTCTCTCTCTAAGTAGGTATTTGTGGTCAAAATTAGAAAAAATCTTGTATGAAACACGTGACGAAAAACCTTTTTTGTGTATCTCATTCAAATTGCGGGAACTCGCTGCGCTCGTCCCGCAAACATTCATTCGTTACACAAAATCGGACTTTTCGTAACTGGTTACATAAATAGCTATTATTCGGAGGTTCTAGTAGTCGTATGATAAATAAGTCATATATTTACGTTTGGGATAGTATAGAGTGTCCCAAAAAATTGCTGTAACCTAGAATTTTAGGATTTTTTCATGTAAATTGATATCTGTTAATTTATTGCGTAAGTTCGAGTAGTTTTATGATAAATAGAGCGTTCATTTCTGTTTTAAATAGTATACGGTGTCCCAAATAATGCTGTAAACATTTAACTTTAGTTTTTTTTTCTTTAACAATATTTTTTTGTAGGTTTTATTCCATTATTATAAACAGTTAGGAATAATCAAAGCTATAAAACTAAAATTTCAATTGTAGAGTTGTTTTATAATCACAAACAATATGTCATAAATGGGAACCTTGATATGGGTACTCGTGGTACCATTTTATATCTTTTTATGAATTTTAGCATGTTTTTTACCATTTTTGAAAAGCTGTTATGTTTGCGAATATGAAGTAAAGTATTTCAAACGTTTTGCCTTTTCAGTTACTTTTAGGTATCTTCAGGTTCTTTGTTAATAATTTTGCGGCAGTTTGAGTTACATCAGAGGAACGTTCGGATATTTCCTAAGCTATGGGCGCTGCGCGCGCGTGGTCTTAACCTACAAGACTTCAAAAGCACTTTGCCCACAGCGTTCGGATTTCCTAAACTATGGGCGCTCCGCGCGCGCGGTCTTCACACCAAAAAATTTTGCAGCACTTTGCCCACAGCATTCGGATTTCTTAAACTATGGGCGCCCCGCGCGCGTGGAAAAAAAAAACAACGCGTCCCAATTATAAGGACACCATACAAACCAATTCAAGATTTCTGCTGACCAACTTGTTGATACTCGAATAGCCCGTAAATGCTTCGTTACGTTTAAAACTTATGGTGAGAGTTTGAGGAGCCCTACCAATGCCAGGTACCCGTATAATGAATGTGTGTGGGGTCCTACTATTGCCAGACACTGTGGTGTATGTTTGAATGTCGGTTAAACAGTTTTCATTACTTTCAACTTTTTAGGGAGCTCTTTACTCGTCAACTGCCAGCAATGGAATCATAGATAAGAGAATTATATTATTACTATAGATACGCAACTGGAATGACACCACTCGGGATCCTGTCGCACTAGCGTCGCCCAGCGAGTGGGGCTATGAACTAATAATTGGCGAGATTTTTAAATGCCCCTTATTTCTATATTAAATGTGGATTTAAATATTCCGAGAAGTGAGAATTACTAAAAATTATCGTGAAAGAGTGCCACATGATAATTTATAGCAATTGGCACATTAAATTAATAAAAAACTATTACAATATATATGAAATCCATCTAAGTAAATATATTTTCGACTTTTATAAAATACATGATTATTATCAATTAATAAAAATAACATTAGAAACAAACTTACGAATAACGAACAAAGCTTACAAAGTAGATAATTGATAATATTGGCAACACACAAATTTCATTTAAGCAATAATAAGCATTGTATATTACTCCTTATGTAATGGATGTATGTAATTAAACAAATTCTTGCTTAGATCTTAGATTAAAATAAACTAAGAATTAATTGAAACGATACACCCCAAATATTGAATGAACTTTAAAACTGTCTATCTCTAAAGCCACTCAACCGATTTTCGTTGGCGATGCTACTTTGGTAAGATCCATGTATACACTGCTTTAATTGGTTATGTACTCGGTTATATGTTTTGCAGGTTTCCTAATACAGGGTTCAACAAAACTTGATGCATTTTTGTAAAAACTTTTTGAGCAGATAACTTTGCGGAAAGAATTTCGGAACATTTTTTGCTACGGGAGTATGTGGAGACGCGTCATACCTTGTGACGTGTTTGAGGTTTTTTGGATATTTTGTCTGGTTCCATAGATATTTACTTTTTTCTATAAAAGAGGTATCGTTTAACACTGGGGCCCCAATTTGCCCCATACTACAAATATTAATAAAAATATCATATGGAATATAAAGACTATCCATAGGGCAAGCTAGGCGTACAGGCGTAATGACTATAAAGTTTGTCATATCTACAGTAGCGAACAAAAAGTAAAATTTTTTCAAGTATTCAAGTGATAATTGAATGTCCAAAATTAAGTGATGTGGAGAAAAATGTATGGATGAATTTGGAATTCCGCTTCCTCCTTCCTCGTTCCTCCTTTATTGCAGCTATTAATGATACCTCGGGACCTTTTTTTGTCCTTCTTTATATCTTCATTGGTTTAAACAAAAATGTTTTTTTCTAAAAGTGTAACATTTCAAGACCATAAAAAAACAAATCTCCTATTCAATGAGCGTTGCAGCAATTTGGAATTGGACATAGTCCTCTGAGAACCAGAGCTATGCCTAATTGTTGAGATGTACAGGGTGACCCACGAAACTGACATTAATCCTCATTTTTTTAAGTGTTACATTCTGAATTCTGACTGAATAACAACTAGCCAAAATATTCAAAAAACCACAAATATGTGCCGAGGTATGACGCGTCTCCACATACTCTCGTAGTAGGAAATGTTCTGAAATTTTTTTCCGCAAAGTTATCTGCTCAAAAAGTTTTTACAAAAATGCATCAAGTTTTGTTGAACTCTGAACCCCCGTCGTATTGTTTCAGTTGATTCTTAGTTTAGTATAGAACATATTAACGACATGAGACATTTTATTTATATAAATACTTTTAATATATTGAATAATATGATGGATTTGCCTTAAGCATTGAGTCCTAAAGATGATTATGGAGGTTTATTTTAGTTGCATTTTACCAAAGAATGCTATATCCAGATCCATAAAATATAGGAAGGATGATTGATATCTAGAACCCTATACATTTTTAGCCGAAAAAGATGACAATCAAATTAAATGAATTTTTGTCCCTTCATCCATTATTTTTAACGTTTCACAGTCAACTAGATGACGTTTTTAAACAAACACGCCCTATAAGCATAGCAAAATCGTAAAAAGTGGTAAGCATCAATAAAATGAATTTAAAAATGTTTTCTTTTACATAACTACAAACCTAGACAGTTTTTGCTAAATTTAGTATTTTTCTTTGAAAAACAAATTAGTTGAAATTTGGTGTTGAAATATGGTGAATGATATCACAAAGATTTTGCCACTTTATGATATTAATTAACACCAAATTTAAACTCAATGATTTTTCAAAGCCTACTACTAATTTAGCTGAAACTGTGTAATTTTGTGGTAAAAAAGGGTTTTCGTCACGTGTTTCATACAAGATTTTTTCTAATTTTGAGTACAAATACCTACTTAGAGAGAGAGTTATTATTATTAAACTTCAATATTTACTTTTAAACCTTTTATATAATACCGTAAAACTGTAGCAACGGTGTACCACAACCGAAACCTGCAACCGGTGATTAAACGAAATTTTCATCACCAGTTACGAAAGATTTTACTTTTAGTAACTAGTTACGAAAAGTACGACGTTACGTCACTGTCATCAGTATTGAAAAGTGCCACTTTATATGTCAAAATTAGAAAATAATGTTTTACATGATTTCTATAACCGATTACATTGATACAACGAAATTGGAGTACAACTGTATAGTCCAAACGTAAGTACTTAGGTCGCCTTCTAGATTTTCTAGTGAAAGCAACATCAAGATTCTGTACTTGAAAAAAGAAGTGTTTCAATTATTGAACCCCGAGTTCGCAACAATTGGTGTCAGAAGTGCGATTCCAGTGGGAATTTGAGGACTAATATTGCTGAACTGTAAGTGAGTGATTCATTGCCTGACATTACGTGTTTATGCCATTGACCAGAAGCCAGCATAAATTGATGGATAATCAACTTGCCACCCTGCTATCCCTTATGCAACAACAGAGGGAAGAGCAGGAAAAACGTTATAAGGAACAAAAAGAAGAACAGGTAAGACGTGATCAAGTACAGGAGCGACTTTTGCAACAACAGAGGGAAGAACAGGAAAGACGAGATCAAGTACAGGAAAGACGTTATCAAGAACAGAAGGAAGAGCAGAAAAAACATTATCAAGAACAAAAGGAAGAACAGCAACGGTTTGAAGAAGAATTAGTGAACCATCTCGCAGCTAGGGAGCAACAATTGGAAGAAAGAATAATGCAGTCCGTTAACGAATCCGTTAACGGCCTTAACGAAGGACTCGAAGCTGTCAACCAGAGGGTTCTCGAGCTAGAAAAGAAATTCCAGGAACAACTTGAGGACGACAACGTGTCTACAGGGAGTTTTATTTATGTTATTGTATTATGTCACCATCATTATTGGAGAAAGACTCGAAGTTCGGCATAAAGTGTTGGTTGCCAGGATCAAAGACGAGTTTATTTTGGGAATGGATCTCATCAGGAAACATGGATTCTCCTATGATCACAAACGGAATATTCTCACATTTGGAGATGAGGAGTTTGCATTAACCAATGGAAATGTGGAAACTAGTGTCCGTCTACTGGTGGTAGAAGATGTGAAAATTCCTCCAAATTCAGAACAAATTATCACAGTGACTTCTGAAAATGATCCTGGGTAGTCCATAGGACTTATAGAATAGAACTTTGACCGACACGAAGAAGACTATGCCAGTACGAGTTGCCAATATTGGAGAAAGGACCATCAAGCTCAAAGAAGGAACAGTTCTTGCCAATTATGAGCCTGTAGAATGGGTATGCAATTGTGTCGAAGCAGAGACATCCAAAATTAAATCTTCTAAACAAGCTTCCCCAGAAGTTATTGCTGCTTTTAAGCGACAGTGGAGTCACCTGTCAAAGGAACAACTTCAGTCTGCTATAAAATTTGCTATGGATGAACCTGATATGTTTAACTTCAAGAGCAACGACAGTCAAACCGATTTAGTTGTCCATAAGAACAACACAGGAGATGCCCAGCCAAATCGACAACATCCACGAAGGGTCCCTCTGGCAAAACAACAGGAAGTTAACAGTTTTCTGAATGAAATGTTAAAGGAGGGCGTCATAGAAGAATCATCTAGTCCATGGTCGTCGCCTGTGGTTCTTGTTAAGAAGAAAGATAGTTCAACGCGGTTCTGTGTTGACTACAGGAAACTTAATGATGTGACCAAGAACGACAGCTACCCATTACCACGTATAGACGACACCTTAGCAATTTATCGGGATCAAAGTAGTTTTCCACTCTAGATTTAAAAAGTGGGTACTGGCAAGTAAAGATTGCTCCCGAAGACAAAGAAAAGACTGCATTTTCTACTGGTTCTGGACTATACCAATTCACTGTTATGCCTTTTGGATTGTGCAATGCTCCATCAACTTTCGAGCGACTAATGGAACTTGTCTTGAGGGGGCTGACTTGGAAAACTTGCCTGGTATACTTAGATGACATAATTGTCATGGGACGTGATTTCGACGAGCATTTAAAGAATTTAAGAGAAATCTTCAACAAGTTACGGAAAGCTCACCTGAAGTTAAACTACAAGAAATGCAGCCTGTTTCAAAAGCAAGTCGAGTACTTGGGGCATACTATCTCAGAACAAGGCATTAAAACTAGCTAAAGTAAAATATCTGTCATTAAAGATTGGCCAGACAGAGAGAAGGTTCCCCGAGACAAACACGAAGTAAGGAGCTTTTTGGGACTATGTACTTACTACAGGAGATTTGTAGAGGGATTCGCCGACATCGCAAAACCGCTGCACAAATTAACAGAAAAGAAAACACCGTTCTTGTGGATCCATGATTGCAGTCAGGCGCTTGCAAGGCTTAAAGCTGCCCTCTGTTCTAGTCCAATCTTGGCTTACCCTATAAAGGACGGACTGTTTATTTTGGACACGGATGCAAGTAACTGTGGTCTAGGTGCAGTACTCTCTCAAAGGCAAACGGGCAAGAGAAGGTCATTGAGTACTACAGCAAGACTTTAAGTAAGCCAGAAAAAACTATTGTGTCACTAGAAAAGAGCTATTGGCCATCGTTAAAGCAGCCGAACATTACCATCGCTACTTATATGGAAAAAGGTTCCTGATTAGAACTGACTGAATGGTTATTACAGATGAAAAACTCTGCAGGCCAAATAGCCAGATGGATAGAGCGACTGCAGCAGTACGATTTCCAAATTGAACATCGACCAGGAAGGTCTCGCGGAAATGCCGACGCATTGTCTAGATGACCTTGTAAAGAAGATTGTCGGCATTGTCAAAGAACTGAGCAGCGTGAGGGATTTCCTTCTGTAAGGAGAACGTCGGTAGAAATAAACGATGGCTGGACCACACAGACGCTTCGAGAAGAACCAATGAATGATCCAGATATTGGACCCATCCTCTCTGTAAAGACTGACGACAAGAGACCAGAATGGCAAGAAATTGCTGGTAAAAGTCCAAACCTGAAGGCGCTCTGGGCCCAGTGGCACTCTCTTAGAATAGAAAATGGATTACTGAAGAGAGCGTGGGAGAGTCCGGATGGCAAGTCCATAGTCAGTCGGTTGTTCCTGGTAGCAGAAAATCGGACGTACTACAGGAAATGCACGACGGAATCCGTGGAGGTCATTTTGGGGTCAATAAAACCTTGGCCAAAATTAAAGAGCGGTTCTACTGGGTGAATTATCATGAAGACGTCGAATCTTAACCGGAAGGACCTCGAACAAGATCACGCGGCCGGATGTAGCAGTACACTGTAGGTGCTCCATTCGAGAGGGTAGCAGTTGATGTTCCGGGACCGTTTCCTCAGACTGAGTCGGGCAATAAATACATCTTGGTCGCCATGGATTACTTCACTAAATGGCCTGAAGCATACGCTTTGCCTAATCAAGAAGCAACGACTGTGGCAACGGTGATAGTAAATGAAATGTTCTGCAGGTTTGGAGTCCCTCTCGAACTTCATTCTGATCAGGGCCGAAATTTTGAATCGGCTGTTTTCCAGAAGGTCATGGAACTTCTCGGAATTCGCAAGACCAAGACAACTCCATTGCATCCACAGTCGGATGGGATGGTAGAGAGGTTTAATCGGACCATGGAACATTACCTGTCTAAAATGGTGGCAGATCATCAGCGTGATTGGGACCAACATCTACCTCTCAAGTTGATGGCATATCGAGGCTCTACGCATGAAACCACTGGTTATACTCCGTCGAAAGTAATGTTCGGAAGGGAAATGAGGCTTCCTGCGGATTTGATGTATGGAACACCAGAAAAATAGTCGCTCAGCTCTGAGAATTTTGTGGGGGAGCTTAAGGAGAGGCTGAACAATGTTCATGAACAAGTCAGGAATAAACTGCGGATATGCAGTGATCGAGCCAAAGCAAGGTATGACTTACTAGCTAACTCCCGCGGCTTTCAGGATGGTGATTTGGTGTGGCTATACAATCCGCGGCGAAAGGTGGGGAAGTCGCCCAAACTTAGCCAAAATTGGGAAGAACCTTATACAATTATAAAGAAGATTAATGATGTGGTGTATAGAATCCAGCGGACCCCCAGGTCAAAGATGAAGGTCGTTCATTTGGATCGATTAGCACGATACCATGGAACTCTATCTGTTCGGGACGAACAGCCTTAGGAAGAGGGCAATGTTACGATTCGCAGCGACGCCGCATGGGAGGCGGGGCAACGCGTGTTGGTTGGTGGAGCTTCGCGACCTATCCGCGCTGCGTCATGGCTGTCACAAGTGATTTATTGCTCGGTTTAATCTAGAAGGCAGTTGTTTACAACCTTTTTTTATGTGAGATTATTCAAGAATTCTTATAAAGAACTTTCTAGGTTTTTCTGTAATTTTAGGATTGTATATAAAAGGCGCATAGAGCGAGCGGTGAAGAATTGTCTTATTTTAAGCGAGCTATAAGTAAGCTAAAGTACGAAGCGATAATAGAAGGCTATAAAGTGTTAAGTAGTGAGTTATTTAGTAGTCGAATTGTACCTGTGTGTATTTATGGAGTAAATAAATAGTGTTTTCGTGTTAAATCGTTACACTGGAATTATTGAACCCCGAGTTCGCAACAATGGAATGGAAACCAAAATAGTTGAGAATTTTTATTTTGAAAAAAAGGATTTTTTTTGATCCCACTGTATAGTGACTACAAAATTTTATGCCAACTAAAAGAAAACTTTAGATCTAGAGAAAAGGAATTGAGTAAACCACTGAAACAGCTGTCACATCTGGTTGAAAAGTTATAAGCGTTTAAAATGGGTCACTCTCGGCTAGCACACCCTGTATAATAAAATAAAGATATTCAATCAATTTCAATGTCATTGCGCTCGGAAACATGTAAGAGTGTTCTTTTCTTTACACCTGCCATAGTTATTAGTTCTTTTGAAAATTGCTGGCCAAATACTTTTGAAATAAAATTTAACAAATCTTTAAAAAGTTCGTCACGGTAAACGCGGCTGTAATTTATAAATAACTTTCCGCCGTTGTCTTTCATAATCATTAGTTCTTTCAGTGTGTCTGTTCCAAATGTGTCGACAATAAACTGAAATAAAGGTATTAAATCAATTTTGACGTCATGCCCCACGGAATAATGCAAAATTGTTTTTCCCTTTTCACCTGTCATCGTTGTTAGTTCTTTTACAAATTGCTGTTGAAACGTTTTCGAAATAAAGTTTAACAAACCGTTAAGAAGGTCGTCACGGTAAACGCGCTTGTAATGAAGAAATAACTTTCCATCCATATCTTTCATAATCATTAGTTCTTTCAGTGTGTCTGTTCTAAATGTGCCGGCAATATTATAACATAAAGATATTAAATCAATTTCTATGTCATTGCGAGCGGAAACATGTAAAAGTGTTCTTTTCTTTACACCTGCCATCGTTATTAGTTCTTTCGAAAATTGCTGGTCAAATACTTTTGAAATAAAATTTAACAAATCTTTAAGAAGTTCATCACGGTAAACGTGGCTGTAATGAAGAAATAACCCACCATGGTTATCTTTCACCATCATTAGTTCTTTTAGCGTGTCTGTTCCAAATGTGTCGACAATAAACTGAAATAAAGATATTAAATCAGTTTTGACGTCATACCACACGGAAAAATGCAAAACTGTTCGCCCCTCTTCACCTGGCATCGTTAGTAGTCCTTTTACAAATTGCTGGCCAAATACTTTTGAAATAAAATTTAACAAATCTTTAAGCAGTTCATCACGGAAAACGCGGCTGTAATGAAGAAATAACTTTCCGCCGTTATCTTTCATAATCATTAGTTCTTTTAGAGTGTCTGTTCCAAATGTGTCGACAATAAACTGAAATAAACATATTAAATCCGTTTGGACGTCATACCACACGGAATAATGCAAAATTGTTCTTCTCTTTTCACCTGACATCGTTATTAGTTCTTTTACAAATTGCCGGCCATATACTTTTGAAATAAAATTTAATAAATTTTTAAGAAGGTCATTACGATAAACGCGGTAGTAATGAAGGTATAACTCTCCATTGTTATCTTTCATAATCATTAGTTCTTTCAGCGTGTCTGTTCCAAATCTGTCGACAATAAACTGCAATAAAGATACTAAATCAAGTTTGGCGTGATACCACACGGAGTAATGCAAAATTGTTCTACCCTTTTCACCTGGCATCGTTATTAGTTCTTTTACAAATTGCTGGCCAAAAACTTTTAAAATAAAATTTAACAAATCTTTAAGAAGGTTATTACGGTAAACGCGGTAGTAATGAAGAAATAACTTTCCATTTACATCTTTCATAATCAATAGTTCTTTTAGAGTGTCTGTTCCAAATGTGTCGACAATAAACTGAATTAAAGATATTAAATCAATTTTCACGTCATACCACACGGAATAATGCAAAACTGTTCTCCCCTCTTGACCTGATATCGTTATTAATCCTTTCACAAATTCCTGGTCAAATACCTTTGAAATTAAAATTAACAAATCTTTAAGGAGATCGTCACGGTAAACGCGGCTGTTGTGAAAAAATAATTTTCCGCGGTTATCTTTCATCATCATTAGTTCTTTCAGTGTGTCTGTTCCAAATAGGTCCACAATAAACTGAAACGAATGAAAAATTGATTCATTAAAGTGTTGTAGTACAACGAGATTTGGCACATGATTAAAGCTTTCACCGGATCCATTTTTTAAAAGTAAAAGTTTCTTTAAAGGCCGAATAATGCATTTTTCCTGGTATTTAGTTAATGCCCACTTAGATATTTGTTCGAAATAATCAAATCTTCCTCTAGAACAGGCAATATGTAGTATACTTTTATTACATTTTAAACAAACGTGCTTAATAAAATTTAGGAATAATTTCAGATCAGGGTTTAGTCCGTTTGAGTAGATGTAGTCAAGAAGTTCAATTATACTTGAATTTTCCCAATATTGAAATATTATATGCATAAATATATTTAACTCGTTAAGAAAAGTACCACACAGATTCACACATCCACCCCAGCGACCATAGTTCACTTTATTTTTTATAAGGCATTTGATGATTTCAAGCACCAAGTCTCGTTCGTTGGAATTCAAGGTTGCGCAATCATTTTTCGTGTTGACATATCGATCCGCACAAATATGTTGTTGATATATGTTATTGAAAAATTCATGATTATTTTTTTGTAGCCACGAGAGATAACAGTCAAAAATGTTATATCTCTTGTAATCGGAAAGCACTTGCAGGTTCTTATAGACATCATTTGGATCCAGTTTTAAAATCAGACTTTCGTTTGCGCACGTTACAGGTCTCTTGTTGATATTTTTATTTATAAAGTCTAGAATACCTCCTTTGTCTCGGAGCAGAGCATTAAAGAATAAGCATTGAAACTCATCGTTGCAGAAGTTTGATATGATATGACTTGATGCAAAGTATTCAGCATAACTTCGGTGAATAAAATCTAGCTGACCATCATTTTTTTTTGACACAAACCCTATTCGTAATAAGTAGTCGATTGAACTTTTATCTAATTTTATGGGCTTGTGTTTTTCTACTACATCAGGAAATAATGTTTCGAAAGCTAAATTTTCATGGGTTAGAATCAAATTTTGTTTGTCTCTTTGGGACATATCATTGTCTGCGGGAATGTCACTTGAAAACGACGTTTTATCTTTATAAAATAAATCTAATTTCATTTCAATGAATAAATCGTATAAACCCGTAGGATCCAAGTTTAATGCTGCATAGTCCTTATCGTTGTAGTTAGGGTCAGTAAGTACTTTTAAGATCATGTCGAGATGAATAGGGATAGCGGTGAATGTGTGTTCTATTATTATTTTCAATCGATTTTGCCGGTTAAAAAATATGTCTTTTTTAATATCGATGTTGCTTGCAAATGTAATTTCGTTTCGAGGTGGGCTTGCCTCCATGCTCAAGTGTTTTTGAAACAACTTAAAATATGCTTGCTTTTGTTGACGGCTAAATCCATCTAAGCTTAAAGCGACTGCTTCTAATTCGTCTTCCAAGCTCGCAGCTTCATGAACTCGCGTAGTCGTCCAAATTTCAGTTACGTTAGTTCGTTGAAGGGCATTTAAAAGTGTTATAGTGTTGTTTTTATAATGAGGACTTATCTCGTCAAAACCATCAAACAAAAGTACGACTTTAGGACATAAGGCATTGCTGGTATGTGCGGCGAGAGCATATTCAAATATTTTTTTTTGTAAATTTTCGTCATCAACATTATTACTAAATAACATATTTGAAAGGAATAAAATTGCTTTTTTTGTCTCGGTTTTATTAAAGTTGTCATTGATATTGCTTAGTTTTAATTTACCCGAACCTCTTGAGGAAGCAAAGTCATTAAGATTCACCCGCTTAACCCACAAGTCTGGAAACTTTGACTTCCACATATTAGTCATATTGGACAAAAGTAAAGATTTGCCGTATCCTGAATTTGCCGCAATAATGTAAGTTTTATTACCAATTATTGACGTATGCAATTTTGCAAGGTCTTCTTCGTTAATTTTTATACCGTATTCATTTTCAGATACATCACATTCATCATGTTCATCGAATAAATTACATTCAGTAGCTTCATTAGATCTGTTCGAACCATTGCGGTAGCTTTTTATTATCTCAGAAAAACCGTTACAAATAAATTTCTTTATTGGCCCAACATGTCCCATGAACTTCTTGAATACTAAATATTTTTTAGTATATTCTATAAAATATAAATTACCTTTCTTATTATGCTGTGCATGTTCCTTTAGAAAATTTTGGTAGTTAATATTTTTATTAAGTAATTTAATTCCACTGTCTAGATGAGCGTGGTCAAATAAATATTTTTTATTGACATGACTGCTTAAATTTTTTAAATCAGTTTCTGTAGCATTTGATATAACTAAGCAATTAGAAGAAAGAAAACTTGTGTCTCTTAGAATGGATGGGTCTATAATCTGTGGTGTCAAAGTCCTTTGAATATAAATGTTATTATCGTTAATAGTTTTGTATGGTTCATCTATTCTAATGTCACGCCTTTTAATTAGTTTAATCAGAGATTTGTTATCAACTATCGAATCAGCCGATCGAACATCAATTAATTTATTAAAAGGCATCAAAACTCCCTGAAAATATACCTTTTGTCGTAGCAACATAGTTTTGGAGATAAATGTCAAAGAGTTAAATTGATTTTCATTTATATCAACCAGATATTTTTCATTTGTTTTAATTTTCGTTAAATGACCTTTAAATTTTCGTAAAAATATGTTTGCACTAGGTGCAATTAAAATAATTTTTTTTTGTTGGTTCCTTTTTAAAACATTTACTAATTTCCAGCAAATTTCATCCATAACGACTAAATCGCATTTATTTTCATTTAAAATTTCGCTACTCAGTACAAGTAAATTAAAATTTATTATACTAGCAAACGAATTAAGTGCAATGTCTCTAGTGTTTTTACGCTCTAATACTTTTAATATAGGTAACATAATTTTACTATCTTTAGCTTTAAAGTTAGAACATGATTGTATTCCATCATTAACTTTGATGGAACTGAGGAGAGGGGTTTCTGTAGTTACCATTAAAACCTGAGATATTTCACAAACTAAAAAGGTATTTAATTCCTTAGGAATGTTCGAGAACTGAACTTGAAAATTGCTCAACTTATCTATGTAGTCTTCAGATACCCCGATTGACATAATATTTTTAATTTTGTTACGAATTATCTTTAAAAATTGTAAACCGTCACTACCTTTGAGAAATTTGCTTTTTTTGTCCTTATAATCCATAAACCAGTTTAAAACATATTTAAGAAAAGTATTGGTCGCTAATTCGGCATCTAGTAAATTAAAGCGTTCTCCTAGTTCTTGATTAATAACTTTATTAACCTGACGTCTGTCTGGATAGTTTGTAATGAGTCTAAATTTTTGAACAAATTGGGCTAAGCGTTTGTCATCACAAGTATCTGATTTAAAATTTCTTTGAATTTGCTTCTTGCCGTCATTATTTAACTTAAACTTTCTCATTTTGTGACTTTTGATAAACATAACTCTGTCAATTTTGAAGTTTTTATCTTCATCTAAATATTTTTCAATAATTACGGGATCAATATGAGCATTAGTGCAAAGTGTAAATTCTTGGAACTTAGCATTTTTAAATCCCCTATTATCTAAAATTTTACAGAAATGTTGAAAGTACATGTATAAGGAAAACTTACTGCTTTTAGTAAACAACTGAGCGATTCCAATTTTTTTTTCCTTGGGATCTAACACGTGTTTAGCTTGAAGCAGACGCCACATATGGTCATCTTGCGATGTTTTCTTGAACTTTAATATGATGTCGTCGAATTTATCGGCATCCTTCATCTCCGTAGCCAACGTAACAGATCTGTAGTTACGCTTTATGGCTTGATATAAGAACAGCATGAGCAGCTGCAACTGGTAAATTGAGCCGTGCAAGTTCAATTTCAAACCTCCCGAATTGTACTCTTCATTGCTTTGGTAGATTTGCTCGTCTCTGTCCAAACCAGAGTTGCCTTGATCAACTGCCGTGCTGGCAATAAATGAGGGAGACATTTGAGGTACATTTTCTTCAGATTGTGGATAGGAAACGGGATAACTTGAACCAGCTTCTACTGATAGTATTTTAGAGATTTCTTCATGGTCATCTTCTTTATTCTCAAATCGTCGATTATAAAGGTCAAGTGGTGTGTCCCCTTCCTTATTTTTTAATCCAACTTTAGCTCCATGTTTAACTAGAAATTCTATTATCTTCTTGTTTTCTTCTCGACCTTGCATCGTTTTCCTTTTTCGTCGCTTTACCACTAAATGCAGTAACGTATTATCAGGCTGATATAGATCTCTAATATTGATAAAATCTTTCATCTTCCTTTTTCGGCTGAGCTTTTGTAGAGTTTCATAATTGTTGTCGTCTATTGCTTTCAACACCTGTCGCTCAAACGGTACTTGATCTTGAGAATTCTCGGATTCGCTAGAATTTTCTGCCTAAAAAGATGTTGTATACATTAATAATGCATTACATTAATATACCATGAATGATAATTTATCATGTGACTTGGGAAGAAAATGTACTTTTTATACGAAACATTGTGATGACTTTATATGTGCTTTGTGTCTTTTCTAATGTAATGGAACTTGTAGATAGCGAGTGTAGGACAAACAAGTTGGTGAGCAGAAATCTTGAATTGGTTTGTTTATGGTGTGCTTATAATTGGGACGCGTTTTTCTTCTTATTACGCGCGCGGAGCGCCCTTAATTTAGCAAATCCGAACGCTGTGGGCAAAGTGCTTTTGAAGTCTTGTGGGTTAAGACTACGCGCGCGGAGCGCCCATAGTTTAGGAAATATCCGAACGTTCCTCTGATGTAGCTCAAACTGCCGCAAAATTATTAACAAAGAACCTGAAGATACCTAAAAGTAACTGAAATGTCGAAACGTTTGAAATACTTTACTTCATATTTGCAAACATAACAGCTTTTGAAAAATGGTAAAAAACGTGCTAAAATTCATAAAAAGATATAAAATGGTACCACGAGTACTCATATCAAGGTTCCCATTTAGAATATATTGTTTGTGATTACGAAACGAATCCACAATTGAAATATCAGTTTTATAGCTTTGATTGTTCCTAACTAAATAAGGTAATAAAACTTACAAAAAAATATTGGTAAACAAAAAAAACTAAAGTAAAATGTTGCAGCATTATTTGGGACACCGTATACTATTTAAAATAGAAATCAGCGCTCTATTCATCATAAAACTAATGATATCAATTTACATGAAAAAATCCTAAAATTCTAGGTTACAACATTTTTTTTGGGACACTCTATACTATCCAAAACGTAAATATATGCCCTATTTATCATACGACTACTAGAACCTACAAATAAAATCGATTACTATTGATTTATATGGGAAAAGTCGATATTTCTATATTAACCATATGAAACTCTCCCCAACTGACCCAAAAACCTAAATTTTTAGATAAAAATCGTGAATTTCAGCCTTCAATAGCTTATATCGCGTTTTACTGTGGATTTATCCCAAAAGCTATGAGAGGAGCCAAAAAAGTAGAATAATTTTAGTGCTTTTTAACAATTTGTGGATAAAATGGCGAAGGAATTATTTCGCAGTAAATACTCATATATCCCATCAATACAAGACTCCTTGCATAATTAAAAAATTGCTTTTATTGGTAAGATTTAATAGAGCTTTCATCGCCTATATCTAACATTTTATTCCGCCTTGCCTACGTAATAAATAATCCACCCGTTCTATGTAAAATACACCCTGCTTACGGACCTTTTCTGCATTATTAGCATATATTAGCTTCCTGCATCATTTTTTGAGCCACCCTATACTATTGTTGCGAACTCGGGGTTTATAAATTCCAGTGCCACGATTTAATACGAAAACACTATTTATTTATTCCACAAATACACTCGACTACTAAATAACTCAGTACTTAACACTTTATAGCCTTCTATTATCGCTTCGTAACTTTAGCTTACTTATAGCTCGATTAAAATACGACTACTACTACAACCGCCGCTCTATGCGCCTTTATATACAATCCTAAAATTACAGAAAAACCTAGAAAGTTCTTTATAAGAATTCTTGAATAATCTCACATAAAAAAAACGGTTGTAAACAACTGCCTTCTAGATTAAACCAGACGAGCAATAAATCACTCGTGTCAGCCATGACGCAGCGCGAATAGGTCGCGAAGCTCCACCAACCAACACGCTCCCATGCGTTGCCCCGCCTCCCATGCGGCGTTGCTGCGATCGTAATATTGCCCTCTTCCTAAGTCTGTTCGTCCCGAACAGATAGAGTTCCATGGTATCGTGCTAATCGATCCAAATGAACGACCTTCATCTTTGACCTAGGGGTCCGCTGGATCCTATACACCACATCATTAATCTTCTTTATAATTGTATAAGGTCCTTCCCAATTTTGGCTAAGTTTGGACGACTTTCCCACCTTTCGCCTCGGATTGTATAGCCACACCAAATCACCATCCTGGAAGCCGCGGGAGTTAGCTAGTAAGTCATATCTTGCCTTGGCTCGATCACTGGATATCCGCAGTTTATTCCTGACTTGTTCATGAACATTGTCCAGCCTCTCCTTGAGCTCCTCCACAAAGTTCTCAGAGTTGAGCGAGTCTTTTTCTGGTGTTCCATACATCAAATCTGCAGGAAGCCTCATTTCCCTTCCGAACATCACTTTCGCCGGAGTATAACCAGTGGCTTCATGCGTAGAGCCTCGATATGCCATCAACATGAGAGGTAGATGTTGGTCCCAATCACGCTGATGATCTGCCACCATTTTAGACAGGTAATGTTCCATGGTCCGATTAAATCTCTCTACCATCCCATCCGACTGTGGATGCAAAGGAGTTGTCCTGGTCTTGCGAATTCCGAGAAGTTCCATGACCTTCTGGAAAACAGCCGATTCAAAATTTCGGCCCTGATCAGAATGAAGTTCGAGAGGGACTCCAAATCTGCAGAACATTTCATTTACTAGCACCGTTGCCACAGTCGTTGCTTCTTGATTAGGCAGGGCGTATGCTTCAGGCCATTTAGTAAAGTAGTCCATGGCGACCAAGATGTATTTATTTCCCGACTCAGTCTGAGGAAACGGTCCCGCGACATCAATTGCTACCCTCTCGAATGGAGCACCTACAGTGTACTGTACCATCCGGCCGCGTGATCTTGTTCGAGGTCCTTTTGTGGCACAACAAACTTCGCACTTGCGGCACCAAGATTCGACGTCTTCATGATAATTCACCCAGTAAAACCGCTCTTTAATTTTGGCAAAGGTTTTATTGACCCCAAAATGACCTCCACTGGTTCCGTCGTGAATTTCCGGTAGTACGTCCGATTTTCTGCTATCAGGAACAACCAACTGACTGACTACGGACTTGCCATCCGGACTCTCCCACGCTCTCTTCAGTAATCCATTTTCTATTCTAAGAGAGTGCCACTGAGCCCAGAGCGCCTTCAGGTTTGGACTTTTACCAGCAATTTCTTGCCATTCTGGTCTCTTGTCGTCAGTCTTTGCAGAGAGGATGGGTCCAATATCTGGATCATTCATTTGTTCTTCTCGAAGGGTCTGTGTGGTCCAGCCATCGTTTATTTCTACCGACGTTCTCCTTACCAAAGGAAGTCCCTCACGCTGCTCAGTTCTTTGACAATGCCGACAATCTTCTTTACAAGGCCGTCTAGACAATGCATCGGCATTTCCGTGAGACCTTCCTGGTCGATGTTCAATTTGGAAATCGTACTGCTGCAGGCGCTCTATCCATCTGGCTATTTGACCTTCAGAGTTCTTCATCTGTAATAACCATTTCAAGGCTCCATGGTCAGTCCTAATCAGGAACCTTTTTCCATATAAGTAGCGATGGTAATGTTCGACTGCTTTAACGATGGCCAACAGCTCCTTTCTAGTGACGCAATAGTTTCTTTCTGCCTTATTTAAAGTCTTACTGTAGTATTCAATGACCTTCTCTTGCCCGTTTTGTCTTTGAGAGAGTACTGCACCTAGACCACAGTTACTTGCATCCGTGTCCAAAATAAAGAGTCCGTCCTTTATAGGGTAAGCCAAGATCGGACTAGAACAGAGGGCAGCTTTAAGCCTTGCAAACGCCTGACTGCAATCGTGGTTCCACAAGAACGGTGTTTTCTTTTCCGTTAATTTGTGCAGCGGTTTTGCGATGTCGGCAAATCCCTCTACAAATCTCCTGTAGTAAGTACATAGTCCCAAAAAGCTCCTTACTTCGTGTTTGTCTCGGGGAACTGGCCAATCTTTAATGGCAGATATTTTACTATGGCTAGTTTTAATGCCTTGTTCTGAGATAGTATGCCCCAAGTACTCGACTTGCTTCTGGAACAGGCTGCATTTCTTGTAGTTTAACTTCAGGTGAGCATTCCGTAACTTGTTGAAGATTTCTCTTAAATTCTTCAAGTGCTCGTCGAAATCACGTCCCATGACAATTATGTCATCTAAGTATACCAGGCAAGTTTTCCAAGTCAGCCCCCCTCAAGACAAGTTCCATTAGTCGCTCGAAAGTTGATGGAGCATTGCACAATCCAAAAGGCATAACAGTGAATTGGTATAGTCCAGAACCAATAGAAAATGCAGTCTTTTCTTTGTCTTCGGGAGCAATCTTTACTTGCCAGTACCCACTTTTTAAATCTAGAGTGGAAAACCACTTTGATCCCGATAAAGTTGCTAAGGTGTCGTCTATACGTGGCAATGGGTAGCTGTCTTTCTTGGTTACATCATTAAGTTTCCTGTAGTCAACACAAAACCGCGTTGAACCATCTTTCTTCTTAACAAGAACCACAGGCGACGACCATGGACTAGATGATTCTTCTATGACGCCCTCCTTTAACATTTCATTCAGCAAACTATTAACTTCCTGTTGTTTAGCCAGAGGGACCCTTCGTGGATGTTGTCGTATTGGCTGGGCATCTCCTGTGTTGATCTTATGGACAACTAAATCGGTTTGACTGTCGTTGCTCTTGAAGTTAAACATATCAGATTCATCCATAGCAAATTTTATAGCAGACTGAAGTTGTTCCTTTGACAGGTGACTCCACTGTCGCTTAAAAGCATCAATAACTTCTGGGGAGCTTGGTTAGAAGATTTAATTTTGGATGTCTCTGCTTCGACACAATTGCATACCCATTGTACAGGCTCATAATTGGCAAGAACTGTTCCTTCTTTTAGCTTGATGGTCCTTTCTCCAATATTGGCAACTCGTACTGGCATAGTCTTCTTCGTGTCGGTCAAAGTTCGGGCTACCATGATTTCAATCGTCAAATCCAGGTTAGGTTCTATAAGTCCTATGGACCACCCAGGATCATTTTCAGAAGTCACTGTGATAATTTGTTCTGAATTTGGAGGAATTTTTACATCTTCCACCACCAGTAGACGGATACTAGTTTCCACATTTACATTGGTTAATGCAAACTCCTCATCTCCAAACGTGAGAATATTCTGTTTATGATCATAGGAGAATCCATGTTTCCTGATGAGATCCATTCCCAAAATAAACTCGTCTTTGATCCTGGCAACCAACACTTTATGCCGAACTTCAAGTCTTTCTCCAATAATGATGGTGACATCGGCTTCTCCGTCTATAGGGCAAGATTCTCCAGTGACTGATTTTAACATAATAGGGTTGGGCAATGGTTGTATGGTATATCCGAAAAGTTTATCTGGCCTTACAATGGTCACATCTGCTCCTGTATCGATGGTAATCTGGATCTTCTGTCCTTTAATGCGTCCGGCCACTGTGAGACTTTTGCCACCCAAATTATTGACTTTAAAGATCCTGGGGGTCTTAGCGGCCCCGGTCAATTGCCCCCTTGCATTGACCGGAATTAGTTTTCCTGGGACCCAGGGCGGTCTTGGTCGCCGCTTGGTCTTCTAAACGACGGCGACGGACTTCTTGCCCTATTACGGCAGTTACTCTTGATGTGACCCAGTCTGCCGCAGTTAAAACATTTTATGCCCCGATTGTCTGTTGATCGAGGAGTTCTTTCTAACAGGGCTTGCATACTGACTGCCATATCTTTCATCGCTTTATGTAAACTGGCCATGGATTCAGCCATAGACGTATTCGCCTCTTCACCGCAAGTTGCCATTCGTACGCGTGGCGATGAATTAGATGATACTCGTGACGCCTCGAATTCCAGGGCCCGAACTAGTGCCTCGCTGATATCCTTGGGCCTTACTAGACGTAAGTGGTATCTCAAGTCACTATCGCGAACTCCCTCAATGAACCTTTCGGCGGCAAATTGCATTTGAAAAGATTCAGGGGCCGATGGATATGCCAGGTGAATGAGTCTGTCTATGTCCGCCTCAAATTCTTGTAAGGATTCACCTGACTTTTGCTGTCTCATCCTCAGCTGGGCCTGGAACACGGTTTCTTTGTGCTCATTTCCAAATCGTAGTTGCAGAGTGTGTACTAAAGCTGCATAATTACTTTGATCAGCTGCCGACAGAGATTGGAGTAATTCAGCTGCTTTTCCACGAAGTGCTACCACTAGTGATGTAGCTTTTTGGGGCTCGGACCAGCCATTAGCTTTCGCAGCTGCCTCAAATTGGGTTTTATAAATTTCCCAGGCCGTAGTACCGTCATAATCGGGAGGCTTAATTTTAGCGTTGGCTGTGCTAAAACTCTCTGTAGACACGTTGTCGTCCTCAAGTTGTTCCCGGAATTTCTTTTCTAGCTCGAGAACCCTCTGGTTGACAGCTTCTAGTCCTTCGTTAACGCCGTTAACGGATTCGTTAACGGATTGCATTATTCTTTCTTCCAACTGTTGCTCCCTAGCTGCGAGATGGGTCACTAATTCTTCTTTGAACCGTTCCTGTTCTTCCTTCTGTTGTTGATAACGTCGCTCCTGTACTTGATCACGTTTTTCTTGTTCCTCTTTTTGTTCCTTTTAACGTCTTTCCTGTTCAAGATAATGTTTTTTCTGCTCTTTCTTCTGTTCTTGCATAAGCGAGAGCAGGGTGGCAAATTGATCCTCCATCGCTTGATGCTGGCTTCTAGTCACTGGCATAAACACGTAATGTCCGGCAATAAAGCACTCACTTACAGTTCAGCAATATTAGTCCTCAAATTCCCACTGGAATCGCACTTCTGACACCAATTGTTGCGAACTCGGGGTTCATAAATTCCAGTGCCACGATTTAATACGAAAACACTATTTATTTATTCCACAAATACACTCGACTACTAAATAACTCAGTACTTAACACTTTATAGCCTTCTATTATCGCTTCGTAACTTTAGCTTACTTATAGCTCGATTAAAATACGACTACTACTACAACCGCCGCTCTATGCGCCTTTATATACAATCCTAAAATTACAGAAAAACCTAGAAAGTTCTTTATAAGAATTCTTGAATAATCTCACATAAAAAAAACGGTTGTAAACAACTGCCTTCTAGATTAAACCAGACGAACAATAAATCACTCGTGTCAGCCATGACGCAGCGCGGATAGGTCGCGAAGCTCCACCAACCAACACGCTCCCATGCGTTGCCCCGCCTCCCATGCGGCGTTGCTGCGATCGTAACACTATCTAAACAGAAATCAACGTTTTATTCATTATAAAACGACCCGAAATAATAAATAAAACTCGATTACTATAGATTTATATGACACATATAGAAAATTCTATGTTAACATATGGGCCTCTCAAACCGGCCTAAAAAACTAAATTTTTAGATAAAAATTGTGCATTGCTGCCTTTAACAGCTAATATCTCGTTTCGATGAAGATTTATCAAAAAATGTATAAGCAGAGCTAAGGAAGAAAAAGAATCTAGCTACACGGAGAGCCCATTTTCGAAGCCATATTAACCTGCATCTCGAAAAACCGTACCGTTTCCAAGATAAACAGAGAAATGTCGGTCGTGAAAATTTTTAACCAAAATCGATTGTCATAGATTTTATCAAAAATAGTGTCATATGAAAGACGGGACAAAAATATGTAAAAAATTTGC
Organism: Taphrorychus bicolor; assembly: GCA_951812265.1. Taxonomy (NCBI): domain Eukaryota; kingdom Metazoa; phylum Arthropoda; class Insecta; order Coleoptera; family Curculionidae; genus Taphrorychus; species Taphrorychus bicolor. The sequence continues at coordinate 320,762 of OX638303.1, read as the reverse complement.
AATTTCGGAATTTTCATTAATTTCCTTCCCCTTTAAAATGGCGCCTAAAACGTAATTTTTTGACTTTTATCGATATTTTAATATTTATATATGTAAAGTTCGGTCTTTTCTGGCTCTTTTAGCCCGGGAGCATGTGACCGATTAATAGTATAAACAGCAAGTGATTTCAATAACAATCATAACAAACACAATAAGACGTCGATAGAGAAGGCTCGGGAAATATGCACATGAAAATAATGAAACAGTTACTGTTCTGCATCAAAATAACAATAAATCATACTACTCACAGGGGGTCCGAAGCACCCCCGCGTCGGGCCTCTCTTGCCCTACTAACTCCATCAATTCATGTACCGTCTAGTACTAATATACACTCGTAACATGGACCAGGGACATGTAAAAATAAATAATATAAATGCTCTCAACATAAGTCACCAATTACTTTGTTACCTTCTGATCTTCGACAACTAGCTAGTGCCCCCCTAAAATTGATTAGTAAACGAGTTGAGGCTCGCACCCGAGAACTCAGAAGCCGCTAAGCAGTGAGTATCTCTAACCAGCAGGTACGGTCATCCTGACACTACATACCCGCTAGTGTCGACTGGGGAGCATAAGAGGTACCCCCAAAACTCTTATGTATCCGCAACCCCAGAAGCATGGTACTATCCCCACCCCTCGAGGTGTCGCCGGGGTTTTTCCTCATCAGTATATGCATATACATTATCAACAACAAAAATAACTTTGCCTAGGTCTTACCAACTTAACACCCCCCCTCGGTTGGGCCCCCCAACTACTTATCACACACCGCTACTTTCACGGAACCACTCCCTTTCGATGCCATTCTCGTCTTTTTCGCTCAATCTTGCACACATCCAAAATTCACCCTCTCTTCCCTCCTACATTCCAGAGCCCCCCCTGTATTCTAGGCATGTGTCCCTTATTCCTCTTATCGACTTTGGTCTCCAGTTTTACCATTTCACTTTAACCAGTATTTAATTATCTTGAGACGTAGGCCTGACTGAATTAGGTTATTAAAACAGCTAGAGTAAGCAAGAGTTGTATATTGATTATAAGCGAATTAATGGGAATATAAAAGTTGTAATTAAGTTTATAAAAATAGAAAAATATTGAAATATATAAAGAATACTTCTCTAGTTCAAGGTTTTTCATTTAGTTGACGTAATATTCAATCAAATAAAAACATTAGGTAATTTTTTTATGTAATATTTATTTATGTTTTTTATTTATAATATTTATTTGTTTTTATTATTAGTTTATTATAATATTTATTTATGTTTATGAGTAATATTTATTTATGTTTATAATTTTTATAAAATTGTAGCAGTTTTTCTCTTCCTATAAGACTGTTATGAATCTAAGCAAAATGGTAATTAACGTTTTGAGCAGTATTTGAGACGACTCACACTTAAATGACGCACTGTTGTTCTATTGTCATTAATAGCTTTGCTATAGAATGGCAAAAGTCACTCTACCCCTATAAAAAGCAATCCATAAACAAACCAACTCAAGATTTTTGCTGACCAACTTGTTATACCATAACACCCTGTAGAAATTGTTCTATAATTGTTTATAACTTACATTAAACTTAGTATTACTAAACATGGATATATCTTTTACACCTTGCTTTATTATCGAAATTAGCTTTCTCACTAAGTAAGTAATATTGACCACAAAATCTTAAAAATGCGCCAGTGTGCGACAGCCTGAAGGAACCAGCCTGAATAGAATTGCGGCATTTAATTCGGATGAAACTAAGCTATTTTACCGGAATCTAGCAAAGGTTTTTCAAAAGTTTACATTAGAGGGAAATTGAATTTTCAACATGGACGAAACAGGGATAACGACCGACCAAAAGAAATGCCCCAAAGTTTACAGTCAAAAGGGATCAAAAAAGGTAGGAGCTGCCACTTCAGGTGAACGCGGTAAGACTATCACAGGCGTATTCTGCATGAGTGCTGAGGGAAACTACATTCCACCTATGCTAATTTACCCAAGGCAGCGGATGACTACCAATTTGCAGAAAAATGGTCCCATGGGTGCCATTTATAAGTGTTCAAAAAATGGGTGGATTAATTCAGAATTATATCTTGATTGGTTACACCGCACACCTACTCCTGATTATCCCATTTTGCTTGTGCTAGACAATCACAGTAGTCATATCTCATTAGAAGCGTACGAGTTTTGCAAATCACATCACATTCATGTAGAGTCTCTGCCTCCTCATACATCTCATCATTTGCAGCCTCTAGATCTAACCTTCTTTTCACCATTGAAAAATGCGCTTTATAGAGAATATGATCTGTACTTAACATCGACAGCCCACGAGAAAATAACTGAGTATGATATTGCAGAACTTTTGAATAAAGCCTTGATGAAAATTGCAAACATGGAAAAAGCAGCTTCTGGCTTTCGTTCTTCTGGAATATTTCCTTTTAATGCAGGTAAATTTAAGGAAGAAGATTTTGCTCCTGCTCGGGAATTACGAAGATTTGTCGCGGAGGCCGCTATTGAACATGTCACTCACGCTGTAGATGATTATCTTGCCACTGACACCGTAGATGACCATTCTGCCCAATCCAAGCCTGGGAACGATGCAGAAAGCCAAGTAGAAAGCCAAGTTGTACAAGAAGATAAAAATTCCAAAACTCAACCATTGTCTAAGATATTTAATTTAGTTGTAGAGGTACAACTAAATTAAATATCTTATTCTTTGAATTTGCTCCTATAGCAAAAAAGAAACAACAACGACCTTCGAGGAAGGTCTCTCATTCAAAGCAACACTCTGAAATTCTTACCAGTTGCACGATGAAAGATAAATTAGAAACAACTGAAGAAAAAAAGAAGAAGAAAACCAAATACAAGGAGGAAAGCAAAAAAAATTCTAAGCCTCTCAGCCAGAAGACCGAGAAGAACAGCAATAAACGCAAACGTAAAGTTCCAAACCACGAATCACCTGACACTAAAACAAAGCAATACAGAGATGTTACAAGAAGTAAAAATACCGCAGAAAAAACTCTATTTCATGATTCCTTCTGCAAGCTTCTACGGGAAAGTAAAGGACAAGTTAGAACTTCTATAGTTAGCCTTTCTACAGAATTCAAAAAAATTAAACAGAAGGCGGAATCATCTTCATCTGAAGAGTCTAACAGCCTAGATGAGAATGATATCTGTGACGAAGATGAGCTTGATGATATTGATCCAAGCTTCGCTCCGAAAGGAGAAAAAAGAGGAAAACAATGGTGCATTTGTCTACTTTATTTGCAGTTTCAGCAACATGATTGAGTATTTCAATAATCGCAGTTTCGTTGATTGGGTCAGTTGTAGTTTTGCTGGAATCTCCCATAGACGGGAAACAGTTCAAAGACCAAAGACCAAGTCTAAGTAGAAAGTGTAAGACCCCCTAATTATGCAAACCCTGCTTATGTCATCATTTACCCCAGGTGATCCGGGTAACTCAGTTCGCCCGTCAATCCCCAAAGTAGTGTGGAGAACCCGACTACTACCTGCTGATTTATTTTTTTATGTTTCGTTCCTGGTTAGGAATTCACAGCTCAACCTTTACCATAGCAAGTTATTATTATTATTATTGTAAGAAAAATGATAGATAATGTGGTATAATCGTAGAAAAAGTAAATTTTCCTCGCAAAGAGAGTGATAGAAATTCAAAGTCAAAATTAACTTCAAGTCAAGAGTCTCAAATAATCGTTATTTGAGACTCTAACTAACGTCAATTCTAACTTTAAATGTGGCATAACATGTAAACTTTGTATAGTTCATTTTAGCTGAACCACATATAGCACATTTTATTTGCAAATAGTTTACCTTGGAAGACTCAGCTGCATTATTGTTAGCCACTTCTTCCTTTCCTTCATGTGAGTTTCTCTCCATTGCTTCAGCATCTGTCTTAGTTTCAAAGGCTTCAGCATCATCGTTGTGACTTTTTGAGTTTTTTTCCAACACAGATTTCCTTTTTTTCTCTACACCTCTGCCGTCTCCAGAAGTTTTGGTCAAGGTTATTTTACGTTGTTTTTTTACAGGGGGCGGTGAAGTGGAGGTAACACCTTCGGCAGCCGAACGCTTTATCCGTCTACCTTTCGTTGGAGTATCATTGGCCTAGAATATTGAAGTATTGATTAATTAAGAATAGGACAAAGAAGCTAGCAGATATTATAGAGGTAGAAACAAAATTATCAATAACTTTTTAAACCAAAAATTTGTCAGTTTTATGCACAAAAAGCTGCCATGATAACGGTTCAAAGATTATTCTTTTTTAAAAAAATATTTATTATGCCCTAAAGGCGCCTACAATACAACTAAACTGTTTTACAGCTTGAACAAAACATCCTGTGGGAAATGCAACGTTGTTGTTTATAATAATGAGACTGAAGCATCTCAGCATTTAATTATGGTTAACTTGCATTTACCTTAGATATAATTCCTCCCCTCTTAGATGGAATCACACAGTTTAACAAGGGTGGTTCCATGAAAATTGAATATTTAAAATTAGTACAATAATTAGCAATGCAATTTATAAAATGTTGTAATGTAAGCGAACAACTATATAAGCAACAAAAGCAAATAAGCAAGGAAAATTACGTTAAAAAAATTACGTTCTCAAAAAATTTTTTTTTCTTGAATTTCTTCTTTCTTCTTTGAGGAAAACAAAACACCAATGCCGACACCCTTTCACGAATTTCTCTCAACGTTTTAGAGACAGAATCTATAGTAAATTGTCCAGGATGGTGATGAAGACATTGTCAAATTTTTAGGTGACTCATTCAAGCCAGTTCACCTTTCCGATGACATAGTTAAATAAACCGTACAAGATCTAAAACAAGACCCTTCCAATCAAGTCAATATTATTTCAGATATCCAAATAATGCCACAGACGTCTCAAGTAATCGCAGTCTCAACTTCCAATAATCCTGAGATACCAGACTCCCCAGAACAAAGATTAGATGAATCAGGCACTGTTTACAGTACTAATTCAAATGAAAACTCCACTGAAATTACCTAACTTGACGATGTTATAAATAATAAGCCTTTCCAATTATTAATAAAGAAAGCTCCTTACGATTCATACACAAAAGTCGACTAAGAAATATTTGACAACAATAAAATCGTCAATGCCACTGTTCCCCTTAATGTAGCAAAAAATATGTCAATTCTTAAAGAATACATAACTCGTTCCACTATCCATGTCTACTTTTTCTCAACAGAGCTACGCCCCTACTTTCAAAGAGTTATGTCAACTCACTTCCGAAATTGTTCGAAAAATTCCGAAAATGATTGAATGTACTAAGCTAGTCACTAATGTCAAAGAAGATGAATGACACATATTAATTAAATACAAACATGAAGGTAAAACTAATCATAGAGGAATTGAGGAATACCTTAAATCCTTAAAAATCTATTACTATTGGAAATCTATGAAAGCAGATGTAACCACTTACATAAACCAATGCGAAATATGTCAACGCTCAAAATATAACAGAAAACCGTTAAATCAGCCCTTTGTCTTGACAGAAGCACCCATAAAACCATTTGACATTGTACACATTGACACCTTTATTACCGGAAATCAGAAGTTTCTAACTTTTCTTGACAAATTTTCCAAATTTGGTCACGCAATTCCATATTCGGGCAATGCCGTCTCATGTGCAGGCCAACTAGTTAAATTCTTCTCATTTTTTGGAGTACCTGTAGTATACCCATTGACCTTCCTTCTTAGTTTGGGCCTTTCGATGACGTAAATAATACAATTTGCTTTATTCGCATACGCACCGGTTCTCTGACCAACGTAGACTGGCGACCGCCTGTCTCCCGTTGCCCAGCCAAACGGTGATACGTCATCTTTATTGATTTTACATATTCAACAGTACTTCATAGTACAAACACTACATCCCTTCTTTGTTAACAAATTTACAAAATATATATAACGCTTTATCCTTACTTCATAATGAAGCATTAAATATGAATAATAAATTTAATAAATTAATAATACCTGCCACCCAAAACCAACTTCAACAATGGTCTTCCCATAAATACCAATGTTTATGGGAAGTTTTGTTTATTTAGTTAGTTTCGTTTATTGTTTTTAGTTATCTTCGGACCTGTCCATTACTTTCCATTCTCCTTCCACTTTTTTCAAATGAACCACGTTCCTTCGCAATTCCTGGTTGGTTTCATTATTTTGAATACGTACGTTACTTCCCTGTCTTTCTACTACCGTATGAGGAGTTGAGTTAAAATTAGGCGTAAGCTTGTTATCCTTGATCAGATTTTTGACGTATACCTTATCTCCAACTTGTATGGTATATCGTCTTTAGCTTTTCGTTTTGTATCACTATAGTTTTTTCCCTCAAGCTTCCTTGATGTATCCCGATCTCTAACCTCTTCATCCAATGTAAGTGTTTCCGGATTGAGAAGTGTTGGGATTTTATCTCGAAACTGCCTGCGGAAGAATAATTCTGCAGGTGGTTTTCCTGTTATGGAGTGGGGCGTTGCATTATACATCATAAGGTAATCTAGTAAATCCTGCTTCCAATCGGTTTTCAAAGATCGGCTAATTTTTAGACGCTTTAAAATGTCTCTATTTTGTCTTTCTACTTCCCCATTCTGTTGGGGCCAATAAGGAATTGTGTTAAACAGTCGAATTCCTGCTATTTTACAGAACTCTTTCATCTCATTGCACTGAAATTGCTTTCCGTTGTCCGATGTTTTCTCTGCATCATTATCGATTTTGGGCCATCACACCTTTGTGCGAAGTCGATTCTTCATAGACACGATACCTGGGTGACCTTCGTGGGCTGCTTGCAGTACTGCTTGTCTCAGCTGGCGAGGAATAACAATTTTGTTTCCTCTAAGTAAAATTTCGTGTTGGAAACAAAACTCCGATTGAAACGCTTGAAAATGTTTAATTTCTAATGGAATTGGAGTTCTGCGATATGGTTGAACCACCGATTTGACGGTGTCGTCAATGGGAATATTGTGACGTATTTTAAAAAAGGTAAAAGTTAGCAAAGCCACATACTATGCGAACGGCAGCTTTGGGTAGGTGGAGAGCTAGGTCATGGTTCAAAATGACATAAAAAGAGTTGAAGCCTAGTATAGTTATATAAGCTAGACCTGTTAATTGGGCGCCACTCAATTTAAGTTACAGATTATAGCTATATTATTAAAAATTGAGAACATTATCATAGTAATTATTGATGTTCATATTGTTTAGGTGATCAAACCAAAGTAAAACCAACAGGAATTATTAAAATTAGGCACATTTATTTATTATGGTGTCAGTTCTTACCTAAGGTTAGTGCAGGTACACTTGGTTTTTAAATTTACTCCTACCGGTTGAAATACTTGGCCAGTTTGTAGGGCTTTCTTGCTAGTTGAGGTAGAGGATCAGTGCATCATGTGTGGTAATGCTGGACGGTTCAAAACCTAGGAGCCATCACCGTCACTAACGGCTCCATTTTCGGCAAAGGGGCTCCAAAACCCAGACGGTTTAAAACCTAGGAGCCATCACCGTCACTAACGGCTCCATTATCGGCACACGTGCAGGATGAAACGTTGCACTTGTAGGATCCAAAAAAAAAAAGAAGGTATTGAGTTTTATTACTCAAACATTGGACTACTCATTGGACCTAATAATTGAACGAAGAAAAGGTTAGATAGGTTTAAATTAACTAAAGGAATTCTTACCCCAAAATACGAGAATTTTACAATAGCCACAGGGCTAGACTGTAGTCGTTTAGAGACAGGCTGACGTCCGATGTGCCCTAGACAGTGGTCAAGATGGAAAAGGGACTATCAAACGTTTTTACCTTTACCACCTGGGCTCTGAATTGGTCAAAAAAACGGAAATTATAGTGTCAAAAGGGGGAAATAAAAAGAAGGAGAAAATGAACCGAAATATGAAAATCTTGCCATTGTTGCTAAATAAAAGATAAATTTAGGGAAAGTATTAGAAGAACACATGAAGAAAATAAGGGAATCTAAGTAAAAATATTGGTGAAATTTGGCAATGCTGCACAGATAGCAAAATAATTAATCAACCCATTGACACATGTCAATTTCCAAAAGAAATCAACTTTCAAAGGATTTCTGACCATACAACTCGAAGTAGAATGATCGCATAGAAACGATAATCAAGGTGAACAAACATGGCGGTAAAGGTAGTCATATTTCTTTGTAAATAAAATGGTATTTTACAGTTATTTATGAAAGTCTGAAATGGAAGCCAGTAGGTTTTCTTTGTGAAAAAGAAAACGCTACACTGCCTCTCTCCGAAAGAAAAAAAGGTTGACGTCAGTTGACCTTTTAAAAAAAATAAAAAACTGGCCAAGGTTAATAAAGCTTAATTAAGTAATTATAAAAAAAAATCAGAATTATTCTACATTACAATCATAAAAATACACTTAAAATTAACTTACAATACTAGACCAAAATCCTTGTGGTACTTAGATTTGCTTACATAATAAAGCACTTTCTACAAATGTGAAATAAATAGGTACTCAGTACTTATAGATAAGTTTCACGAATTAAATAAAAATTAAATCAAAACTGCAAATGTAAACCCATATAACTACATACAGCATACAAAAGTGTGATTATACAGTGTGATTAGGCAATGTGATTAAATAACAATTGGTAACTTTCGCGTATCAAACGTCTGAAGCAGAAGTCATATTAAGTAGTTGTCTCTATCGGTAGGTTAATATTGAGAAAAAAGTCAAAATTGAGAAAAAGGTCAAAGTCAGTAGGTACTCGATGCTATAATGACATTAGCCAAAATAAAAATTCAAAATTTCTATAAATAAATAAAACCCACTCTAAAAACTTTTAGAAGTTAAATAACTATTCAGTTCACACTAACTAATCGTCAAGAATATATCTAAAATCAATGAAGCATATTCATTTAAAGGTATATATTGTTGCGAACTCTGGGTTCAATAATTCCAGTGTAACGATTTAACACGAAAACACTATTTATTTATTTCACAATTACACACGACTACTAAATAACTCACTACTTAACACTTTATAGCTTTCTATTATCGCTTCGTACTTTATCTTACTTATAGCTCGCTTAAAATAAGACTATCTCTAACCGCCGCTCTATGCGCCTTTTATATACAATCCTAAAATTACAGAAAAACCTAGAAACTTATTTATAAGAATTTTTGAATAATCTCACATAAAAAAAAGGTTGTAAACAACTGCCTTCTAGATTAAACCGAGCAATAAATCACTCGTGTCAGCCATGACGCAGCGCGGATAGGTCGCCAAGCTCCACCAACCACACGCGTTGCCCCGCCTCCCATGCGGCGTTGCTGCGAATCGTAACAATATGTTGGTAATTGTCCCACTAACAAAAGTCTTGAACTGAACGACTCAAGTTCAAAATTTTGTCACAGACTCAAAAATACAACATGAGAATTGTTTTACCAACATATAAGTAAGTCACAAGAGAACCAAACTTAATGCTTTCTTGAATCTAGTTTTACTACCTCTCTTTTTTGCACATACCTTGTAATCCTCGTCGCCACTATGTAGTATACCCCTTGACCTTCCTTCTTAGTTTGGGCCTTTAGAGGACGTAAATAATACGATTTGCTTTATTCGTATACGCACCGGTACTCTGACCAACGTAGACTGGCGACCGCCTGTCTCCCGTTGCCCAGCCAAACGGTGATACGTCATCTTTATTGATTTTATATATTCAACAGTACTTCATAGTACAAACACTACAGTACCCAAATCCATTATTTCTGATAATGGCTCAGAATAAAGTTGTTCAAGGTCTATTTAAAAGTCGTAACATTAATATGCATTTTACCACTTCTTATCACCATGAGTCGAGCGCCCAATTCCCCAGTCGAGCGCTTTCACTCCACATTAATCGAGCATATAAGATTATCACGAGAATCTAACTCCAACAATGACGTCATCAGCCTAATGCCATACGCAATAACTGCCTACCATTCTACCACAGTATAAACAATAATATACCAGTAACGTCAGTCGGTCGAAAAATTGAAACTCTCCTTCCCTTGCCCCGTCCGCCCGGCCGCCGGCGATGCACCACCAAACCGGTTTTGGCTGGTTTTGGCAGTGCATCGCTTATGCTTGAGCCGTATACAAGTCCCCTGTAACTACTCGAGAAAATTGCCGGGTGCAGGTGAGCGCGGCACGCTTTAGTTTTGGGAATATCAAAAGTGCCGACACGAACTGACGATACTGTATACTGTGATACTACTATATATTCTAGTACAAATTACAGCCCTTTCGAACTTGTGCAAGGTCACACAAATTCAAGAGATCCTATGGATCTAGTTACGTTGCACGTATTTACCGACTATTTAGACTCTCATAAAAATAAAACACCATTACTATATGATCCGAAAACCAAACGAAAATAATTAATTCACCTAAACGAAAGTAAAATAATGCCCCTTGTTACAGATTGGCCTGGAGCGGCTTCACCCCCGCGACCGTCCACCTCCACAACTTAAATAAATATCCTGGAGTGCTGCCCTTCCGATTAGGAACTGCACGATAGCTTAATCCAACAATTAATTCCTAATACTTATATTTTAAGAAGAGGTCTATTTAATCCGTTAGGTTCTTTTATAAAATGCATCACTGGGAACTTAGATCAGCATAACGCAGAAGTTTTAGATTCACAGATAAAAGAATTACAAACCAATCAACAAAAATTGAATCTAGATTCTGTTAATCGAATTTCACCGTTAGATAAAACCATTAATGAGTGTAAAGATATGGTGTCAAATATCACTCATAATCAAATGATCTTAGAAACGCGAATTCAGCAAATAGAAAGTGTGGTTAAATCCGTTGACGTGCGTAACACCTAATTGCATGAATATCCACAGATATTCACTATAATAAATCAAATCACTATGTTATACCAACTAATCTATAATTTTCTGGACAAAATAGAAGTGGCGATCACATTTTCGAAAGTAAATGTTCTACATAATTCAATTATAAATCCTAATGAACTTTTACAAAAAATCAGGGAATTAGAAATACAAGCCCACTTGGGAACATTGCCTTTCAATCCTGATATAAATAACATCTTAAATTTAGAGAAACTAATTGAAATTAAAAGTTTCATTAAAGGTTTTATTTATTACAACACATTTGTGTTGGAACTCCCATTAGTTGAGGCCGAGATCTATCAATATTGCAATCTGTTTCCTTTACCTGTTCCAAATAACCCTTCAACTTTCGTCACTTAAATACCCTATAAACCGTACCTTGCCCTGAACGAATTCAAATACGCATTCTAAGAAGAAAGCTCCTTTGACGGATATCTTTGCAGAAAGGGCCCTAGTAGACTAATATCAAGTCACTCCCCTTGTGCTGTTCAACTATTAAAACACCACAAAAACCACTGTCATGCATACAAAGTTCATTTGCAAGACAAGTAATTTACCAAAGTTGCAGACGGTAAATGGCTCATTACAGCACCCACCAACGTAATTGGGCAATCCAACTGACATAATGTAAATAACAATCATCCCCTATATGGATCGTACCTGTTGGAAGTACCCGCCGGTTGCAGGATCCAGATCGAATCTACGATTATAGAGAACCATGATGAGCCACACATATCCTTTGACGAAGTTAGCCTACCGAACTTAAATTGGACCAATATCGATAAGCGAAAATCGATATTCAAGCCACCTGTCATTGATTTCAACTCAGTGAACCTTCGAGCCACAGATGAAATACAAGCCAAGCTGAATGAACAAATGAAAAGTCTGGAGAAAGTTTCATCAAGTGTTTATGTAAATCGTATAGGTATATGGACAATATTTATTTATGTATTATTGTTTATTATTTTTATTTACGTAATATATCGTTATATTATTAACAAATTTAGGTAGTCGCTGAAAATCAATAACGAAACTTTAAATAATCAAATGGACTTTTGAAATCACAATCGTAAGATTATGCTTTCAACTGGCACGGGAGGAGTTAAATTCCCATACAAGTAAAAACTCTCGCATTTCTCACGTTTAAATTACTAGATTTGCCTTATTTTATTCACGTGCGGTATCAGCAGTATCGAGCTTATAAATATAAGTAAAATTGTCTTTGTAGTTAGATTTTCATTGCCATTGCTTGTAGTATTATCTATAATGAATATTTCAAAAATTGAATTTTCGAATTCGAGATTTAAACTCTTATTTTTGCTTTATACCTTAAAAATTTACGTTTACAATTATACAGCAAATTTAAAAATATATGGGAACATTTTTGATTTTTAAAGTTTAAGCAGGGATGCATAGTGCTTTTTCATTATTTATTTTGCAGTTGTACCCTTTAATTTTCAATGGCATTTTTTAATCTATGTATACAATTCAGTTACTACTCTTAAGTTTCTGCCACATAACTTTATAGTATGTTAGGCACTTTGTAGTTTTTGTAAAAAGTAGAATACCACTCCATTTTGTTATTTTCAAGTACGATTTAGAAAATAAAATTTAATTACTATAGTCGTTTTCAGGAAGATATTCATCTAGCCACCCATGATATTGTAAACGCACCTTTTAAAAACAATTGAAAAGTTACCAGAAAAGTTACTAGATCGGAGAGTGGTGCGACCCGAGCTTAACGAACGAATTTATCGGGTTTTAACCTCAAATTTTGTAATTTTCAAACATAACTACTTTATTTCTCAAATTTTGCTCAAATCCAACTGTTATGCTGCGTTTGTAATGTAGAAAAAGTAAACTGGCTTAATAAGCAACTAACTACCACACAGAACTATTAACACAATTCATCGCATGATCCAGAAAACTCATCTGCAACCTGCAACCTCCAACTTCTGCAAAATAAGATGCCAGAGTAGTTACAAAAATTGAGACAGGAAGACCACATTCAAGCAGTTATTGATCAGAGAAGGACTGAACTGGACCATCAACCATGAACAAGATTTCCAAAAGTACCAAATATACTCACCCAGAAATTACCTTATTGTCCAAATGCCCTGGGAATAGACCATACATTTAACTATGCTTATGCCTATGTTTTACATAATATTATATAGTTTACCACTTTCCAAGGTTAAAATTGAATGTAGATTGCAGTTAAGTAAAAATTATTCCAAACACAGTAACATCACCTGAGAAAAGATTATGTTTCTACCAGACTGAATTTAAGTACTGGTACTGCCATATGATTTGGATTGTGTGATTAGGATCCGTGGTGAGAGTCCCAGTGGCCTTTTCATATAGGTTACCTATATGCCATATGCCATCCATAATTCCTACATACACCATCCATAATGTTCCTCGATGATCACTATGGATCGAGTTAATATTAGTCGAGATTATTACCCATCATAAAGAAAAGAATATTTTCTACCAGATGAATTTACTGTTATATCATTTCAGTTGTCATTTGGGTATAGCTCCATTATTGGAGGTCAACTTATAAAAGTTGACCTTTTCAGTTGTATGTGTCGGTATTTAGAGAAGTGTATTTTTGTTTGTTAACTATATATGATTATTGATTTTAAGTTATAAATTACTTACACAAAAAGATGTCTTGCCTAATTGAGCATTTAATTTCTTAAACTACCTAAATATCAAGAAACTAAAACATTTCTGTAGTGATTTAATGAGGTTTGTTTCAACATGCTAGAGAACCATTAAAGGAACTTGAAAACGAGCAGAAATTCCACTGCTCGAAACGTCGTGAAAAAACTCAATAAAGACAATAGAAGTCCAAGATGTTTCATTTAATAATACATCATTGTCTACCACCTTTAAACAAATGCTAGAGAACCATTACAGAACCTTTAAAAAAATCATTTTGGCCGACTCACTAACAAACATTTCAAATTGAAATGAGGAACCATCTTGACGTTTGCAGAACCACTCTGGACAAGCACATTGTTTATTTCAATATCATATTAGTGAGTTGTCAAGAATGATAGATCATTCTGGAATGGTTTCTTGGTGGAATGGAAGAACTTTTCAACTAAGAGAGCTACAGTTCTTTAAAACTAAATGGCATATAAGCTGGGGCCATTTCTTCTAAACTCAGTTGAAAATGTTTCGACTTATATGCACAGAATTTGAAGTAACTTTTCGAAACAAGTAAAGGCTATTTATTAGTTTCAAATTAAGAACCCCCTTTGCAACTAACTTACTATACCTGGAATAAAAATGCTGTTGAAGTTGCAAGAACTTTTTTATTTTATATACAAAGCAAAACAAGTATCGTGTGTTTAATGGAAAAACTCATTAAGTTGGCTGTGAATTATCAGGAGACAAGAATGCTGGAGTAATAAAGTACCAGCTACTTTCATTGTTCTATCCTATTCTATGAAAACTTCACAACCAATCTATACACTTTTGGAAAATATTTAAAAAATTATAACACACATATTGGTAGTTTTTATTGATTACAACATACTATAAATATTTTATATTGGATATTAGGACTTTACTTTCACCTACAGGATGTCTACCTTAACATGATTTCGGAAGTGTATAGAGCAGGTCAAGGTCACCAAGTTGTTTGTAAACATTTTTTTCTCAATGTGGGTCCTAGGACATACCCTGGGCTCAAAAGATGCACTTGAGAGTTTGTGATTTGGATACAAACTTTCAAACTCCCTCGTGTATTGTTTTGGAATTTTTAATGAAATGAGTTATGAGAAAGAACCATGACATGACATAAAATAAAAGGTTTCTGCTTGGTTTCTGTTCAAATCTCAAGTATAATTAAAAATTATATTTGCAGAAGAAAATAACTCCATACACATGCCGTTGGCTTTTTTCTAAGAATGGAAGATCCACTTCAAAGGCACAATAAGGGATCTTTGTAGTAATACATTATACAAAACACTTAAAATGTATGGTGGTTTAAATATTAGAACCCAGGTTGTAAACTTCAAGAGGCTCCTTTTGAGGTCCAGTACTTAGCAATCACAATAGCAAAAAATTAATATATCTAATATGATATGCAGGAGTATGATAATATATAAAAACTTAGTGTTATTTTGACAAATGGTGAGATGTTGTACAGAGCCTCCATAGATTTTTGGCTTTAAGCCGCAAACACATGGTCTCCCATTTGTCGAGAAGCCAAAGCTGTACTTATGAGGAGTAGACCCTGAAACTAGTATGCAGATGGGTTGATTGACAAATTGGTGACTACCAACTCTTTAAACTGTTATATATGCATCCTTCGGCGAGATTAACACATACATAATTAGCACACTGTATAACTGAGATCACAATGGTCACTCGCAAATTGGTTCACACACAATCACTTAACAGAACACTTAATTTATAATTGGAAACATACATTTTTTGTTTAGGTTAGTTCATCTTTCCTTTGGTACATTCACAGATAACTGAGATGGTCAAATGATCATTCTTCATTTGGATAATACAAAATCATTCAGTAGCACCTTGAAGATGTCACTTGGATACTGGAAACTGGGCAATTCTTTTTTTCTTTCTTTCTCAAGCATCGAGCACTTTGCTTACACTCTTCATACAAAGTCGAAAAGCAGTTGATGCATGCAGCTGCAGCTCTGCTACTGGAGTTAAGGAAATTGTGAAAAAATAGCTTTATTCTGTAAGGGATCAAATCCGTGGTAGGTCGTAGGTTTATTTCACTTTTTCCTTTCACTATATAAGTTGTTGAGTATAAAAGTAGTCATATAAAGGACTGTTTGATGATAATATGCAGTGTAGTTATTTGAAAGTTACACACAAAAATTGGAATAAGAAAAAAAGAAATATGAGAATTAAATTCACAATATTTACAAAGATACATATTGCATCCAAGGAATTGACGGACGTAATACTGCGCTCTCTGTCTCAAAATACATGCAGAAAACAAGGATAGAAAGTAAGGGTCATGACATTTCTTAAATTGTGACATAATGTGATTGATACCAATAGAAAATAAGAATTTCCCCAGATTTCAGTTGAAAAATTTTTGGAAGAAGGGCTGCCACTACAAAACCGATATTTCCATGGCTGGCTAGATGAATATCTTCCTGAAAACGACTATACATACTAAAATACTAATAACGACTTTATTTTAAAACCCTACTTATTTGTATCGCAATTTAAGTTAACCAGATTCAGGTTATAGTATTTATTTGCTTACTCTGGTAGAGATACGTACTCACAGCAGATAAAAGAATATCCGTGTCACTTATCTTAATACCGCTAAATTTAATCGCCCCATATAAGTACTCAATAGTCCGTAAACTATTAATCTATTAATAGTAGGTAGGCTACTAAATATTAATTGTTTAAAAACAATACCAGAATCTATTAGATAGACCAGCAAGTTGTTTCAGGAGAAGATATGTGCTTCAATATCTTATTCTATATTTTTTTAAGCAAAAATCTTCCTATAAACGTGGGTTATAATTAAAGTATATCCTACATAAAGCATCTGCCGACCTAAGTGGTATAAAGGAACCTGATTGCTTAGAACTAATTGCAGAAAATATGGATTGGCGGCTCTTAAAAGAACCATTTAATTACATACTACAAAGAAAGTGAACAACCACCCATGTGTTTAACATCAAACACAGAGGTAAACAAGAACAATAAACAAATAAATAAAATACGAGACTAGATGCGGCACATCAGAAATATTGTACAAAATGAACACCTTCTGTCACACAACCGTGACTTGAATGCAAATTTCTTGAATGGCAAGTTTCAACACTTGAACATTTGCAAATTGTTTATTTCTCTGCTAGAGACGATCTTGAATGAATCCCCAAACAAAAAAAATCACAGGGATTCAAATACGGAGAGCGAGGTGGCCAATTTACTAAATCAAAATATTGATTTCAAAAATGGACTATCGAGTTGTTACCAAGAACTATACAAAAAGTGACTTTTAAAACTCAACTACCAAATGATACAACGTGGTTAATACCCTATCACTGTGACAACGAAATAGAGATCTGGCGAACAACAATAACAATCACAGACAATACCCATACTGTAGATATTTGCAATCATACTGAAAGACATATAGCCCTCGAAGGAAGTACAAATGATAATCTAACCTTAGAACCAATAGAAATTAACAAATACAAAATTTTCAGTTCTGAAATAAAACACCTGAATAATAGTGAACGAAATTTTTAGCTTTTTCGCAGGAAACTCTAGTTTAAAATATGCAAAAGCAATATTTACTAATTGGAAATTGAAAACTTATCTGCTTTCAATATTTCCAAAAATATTGCAGCGTTTAAGAAGGAAACAAACAGAAACAACTACTCCGAGGGCTAATACCCCTACCGGCATTGAATTACACTGTTTGTTTCAAGCTCATTTTATAAAGCAAAAAAAATAGTAAAATGAATTAATAAAGTAATAAAAAATCAATGCTAAAAAGTCAAAAAATATTAAGCTTTTTGCAAAGAATATAGAACCAGAGTTTAATTAAGATATGCGAAAATGCACATGTATAATTACAATTTGGAAATTTGAAAACTTGTCTGCTTTCGGCATTTCCAAAACCTTGTAGTTATACATAAAGAAGGAAACAAATAGAAACAACTACTTCGAGGGCTAATACCCCTACCGACATTGAATTATACTATTTGTTTCAAAGCGTAAAGATTATAGAAAACATACATAAAAGCAAAGATTAAATACAAGAAAGTGCTCCAGAATAAAACCAAAAAAATAATAACATAAAAGTTAAATTAAAGTTTCTTTTTGAAATGTGGGTCAAAGTTACTAAATGTATATGTTAACCAAAATTACTTACTACTCTCTTTTGGACGGAGTAATTGCGTAATTACTTTCTAGAGGCGACAAACCTCAACCTCCGTCTTCAGCATCCTCTAGGAGATGACCGAAAAAGACGCGAACACATTTATTAACTTTGACACACAAATCAAAAGTGACAAGCAAGGTTATCGCAGGTATTAAAAAGCAAGGTAATAGTGAATATATAACAAAAAGGTACAAAAAACCTGATTGGCGCTATATACCATAGGTTATGCAAGTTAAAATTAAAATTAATTTTTTTAACTTACATAACCTGAATAATAGTCAAATTACAGAAAGAAATTGTAAACAAGAGGAAGTAGATTTTTATTCACTAATAAGATATCAACACTTAAATTCCGAAGAACGAAATGAACTGTTTAAACTCCTTAAAACATTTAAAAATATTTTGCACAAACCTGGCGACATTTTAACGTTTACTAATCAATCTAACATCTAACAACTTAAACTTGTTATAAAAACTACTGACGAAATACCAGTACATGCAAAAAATTATCGATATCCCTATGTCCATAAACAGGAGGTAAACTCATAAATTGATAAAATTAATGATGGTTTAATTCAACCTTCCAATTCTCTTTGGAACTCTCCAGTTTGGATCGAGCCCAAGAAAGTTGACGCATCTGGAGAAAAAAAATGGCGATTAGTGATAGATTATCGCAAATTAAATGAGAAAACTCCCAAAAGATCCCAATACTTTACTACAATCGATATAGCTAACGGTTTCATCAGATCGAAACGGATCCTGACAGCATAGACGGGCATTATGAAGACACCCGAATGCCTTTTTGATTAAAGAATGCTCCAGCTACATTTCAACGTACCATGAACAACGTACTTAAAGGACTGATAGGAAAAATATGCTTAGTTTATATCGACGATATCATAATCTGTTCAACTAGTATTCAAGAACACTTAGACTCATTAAAACAAGTGTTTGAGCGGTTGACATCCTTCAACATAAAAATTCAGTTAGATAAATCTGAATTTCTAAAAGATTTGAAAACGTTGAATTCTTAGGACACATTGTAACACCAAACGGTATCAAATCCAATCCTAATAAAGCCGAAGCAATAAAAAATCTAAAAATTCCATGTACACAGAAAGAAATAAAATTCTTTCTTGACCTGGTAGGTTAGTTACTACAGGAAATTTATAAAAAACTTCGCGAAAGTTGTAAAACCACTAACTTTGTGTTTAAGGAAAAACTCAAAAGTTATTCAAGACAAGCCTTTCATAAATGCCGTAAACCTTTGCAAATAGTATATTATTAAACGAGCTTTTTATGATATCCATTATTCCCTTAGGGGGACGTTTGCGTCACGAGCCGCAGGCGAGGAGCGCAAATCTCCCGTGGGAATAATGGCCATAAAAAGCGAGTATAATACTGTACTATGTCCACGGCCCTGGAATAAATACAAATTATAAAATCTATAAATAGTGTAAATAAAATTATTGAAATGTCAAAGTGACACTCTCGTTTGATGGCAAAACAGGTGCCACCAGTGCATTTTTTTCGCTGCGGCATTTGATATTGCATTGTTGCCTACTCCTATTGATTGCTAAGGCAATATATATCACTTAAATGGCGAGTGGGAATAATGATATTATTCCCGCAGTTTTAACTCATATATCCCTCTGACGCTATATGTGCCCTATTTAACTTTTGTCAACAAGCTGAATAACATTATATTATTAAGTGATCGTGGACAATAGTATATTATTAAATGAGCTTTTGATGATAGCCATTATTCCCTTAGGGGGACGTTTGCGACACGAGCCGCAGGCGAGGGGCGCAAGTCTCCCGTGGGATAGTGAGATACCCAAAACATTATCGGTTTTACCGTAACTCCGGGGCTACGTCGGGTATAGGGCTACCCATGGGTAGATTTTCTCATATATGTAGATGATAAATTTTGAAGTCTAATTCCGATAAGTCAAATAGAAAAATCTAGAAAAATTCGCAAATTTGGGACGGTTTTTTGAAAAAAAATTTGTAATAGTCAACTTCTGGGCCTTCTGGACCCCTTTAGTTAGACGACTGGCCCAATAAGGATGGTACCAGGAGAAAGGGCATATCCTTGGCTACTTTTAATTCTACCCCGCCAAAGGTATCACTTTAATACAGAGTGGTCAAAAAAATGTCCAAAGACAATTGAGGAAAAGTGTCCAAAATAGTAAGGTAGTTTTTTGCGATTTTTACGAAAACTATGGAGGGGTCCAGCTTCGGTGGTATATGGGCAACTACAAGACGTGGAGAGAAAAAAAAATCAGTTATTAGTTTTGGTCTAGCTCTTATACCGGGTGAGCTACAAAAGTTTTTCTGTGCCGCATTTTTTGCCAATTTTGGTATACTTTTCTCACATTTCACCCTGTAGATTCGACATTTTGGCAGCAAAAAAATCTGAAATAATTCAAAGAGGTAGTACACACATGGGCCCTTAACCATGCCAAAAATCAAGCGCCTAGCTTTAAATTTGAAATTTTGACGAATTTTTAAACTTTAAATTTCAAATTGCCATTTTGAGGTATATTTGTGCCGAGACCGTGCATCTAATCGAATGGTTTTCTATCCCAGGGGATACCTTGGAATGTTTTCTTTTTGGGACCTAGGAACCACTTTTCGTTGGGACGTCGCGAAATGGGCTTAATTGAATTTCGAAACGAAAGATGCAGATTTTTTTGAAATTTTGGCCGAAAATCCCGAATGGTTCCGAAGCGACGTCCACCACGGGGGTGTCGGAAGCATTCGGCGGCCGCGCCCATCTGCAACTGACAGCTGAGTTTTCCGAAATGTAAACATTAACTTTAAAACCTCAGACTAAGGAAAATCGGCCGAAAAGCGTGGAAAACTGTCTGGCCGGGGAAAATTTGAACATTTCTAGGAAGATTATTGGCAAAATGCCCAGTCCTCGAGGTCGTTTTCACAAAGACTGGTCGATTTGAAAATTTCGTGTCGGCCAGAAGTCTGACCACGCGGTCTTCGCCCAGACAGTGGCGGTTACAAACTCGGGCAAAAATGTATTTTTTCGATTTTTCGGCAGCCGTGGGCGTAGTTATTTTTTTTTTGCTATTTCTTCCGTTTTCCCATAAGAAATACATTGTGCAATGCTTTTTAAATAGGATAATATTGATTTCGTCATAAATAAAAGATGGAGGCGAAAAAAAATGGCCGCCGTAGACAGGGTAATTAAAAAATGGGGATATCTCTGAAATGAATAAAGTTAGAGAACTGAAATTTGGTCCCATGGTTCATTAGGGAATGGACTGCAAGTTGCCATGGGTGAAAACCTTATTCATTATAAGTTTTCAAGCTGTTGCACGTGTATTTCCCGTAAGAAATACATTGTGCAACGGTTTTTAAATGGGACAATATTGATTTTGTCATAAATAAAAGATGGAGGCGAAACCAAACCCATGGAAACCAAACGAAATTTTGCATATAAGTTTTTACGCTTTTGCACGGGTATTTCCCATAAGAAAAACGTTGGGCAATGCGTATTATATGGGTGGAATGTAGATTACGTCATATTTGGGGTACCATTGATGGTACATAGTTCAAATTTGGATGGTGGGTACCTATGAGGGTATCATAAATTGTGATATAGCTGACTCAGCTATCATAGCTACAATAGCTGAGTAACGTTAGTATTTAAAGAACTGTTAATGATACATGGTTCAACTTTGGATGCTGGGTGCCCATGGGAGTACCATGAATGGTACTATAGCTGACAAAGCTATGTAGCTGACCATAGCTAGGTTATAGCTGTTTTATAAACCGATGATGTTATCCTGTTGAAAATCGAATGGTAGGTTGCACTTATGTAAAATTCGCTACAAATGACATCTCTAAAAATCCAAGATGGCCGCCTGAAAAGTTTTGGTTTTAAGGCGATATATCTGGAACGGTTCGAGCTAGAAAGCTGAAATTTGGTATGTGGCCATTTTATGGGACGGGCTAGAGGTCTCTGAAATCCAGAGCCTTACCGCGGGTACCCAAGGTTCCATTTTGGAAACTTTTTTATTTAAATGACACTCTTTTGCTACAACTTACTGACTGTTGCTAAAGGGCGCCGAAACCGAATATATCCGATGTTTCGACTTTACGCTTACCATAAGCCATCATCAGGGTATTCTCTTTTATTACAAACATTGCTTTATAAATGTGCCACGCCCAAACAATTTGGTTTTTCGTATATGACTGACAAAATAGCTTTAACGAAGCCCATTCGACTGGCAATAACTGTTCGATTTTATCGTTTTTGAAATGACACGCGCGTGTGTGACAAAAGCACATCATAAACAAACCAACTCAAGATTTTTGCTGGCCAACTTGTTTTGACCACGGGCGCATCACAATTGGTGCTACCCTTTCACAAGGAACGATAGGTTATGATTTACCCATAGGATTCTGTAGTAGAACTCTCAACGCACCTGAATGTAACTATTCAACACTGAGAAAGAACTTCTTGCAATAGTCTGGTCAACGAAATACTTCAGACCGTATCTCTTTGGAAGAGAATTTAAAATAGTTACAGATCATAAACCACTTCAGTGGTTATTTTCGATCAAGGGGCCAAATTCCAAGCAAGTACAATGGAAATTGAAAGTACAAGAATATAATTATACGATACATTACCAAAAAAGGAACACAAAACGCGAACGCAGACGCTCTTTCGAGTTTACCTAAAGAAATTAACCCTGTAGAAATAAATGAACCGAAGTTAATGTCAGACGTCAGAAGCAGTCAAAGATTATTTGATTCTCCGAAGAAAATTAACCCAAACGAGGAAAAGATAAGAACGGAAGTACCAAAAATTAATATAATCTCCAATATTACAATTTAAATCACCAAATAAAAGAAATCAAGATAGTCAGAATAAAAATCAAAGCGATTCTGAAACAGAAACAAGTCCATCAATCCCAGAGCAACTTGAAAAATAAGACAACTCTGAAACAAAAACAGTAGATACATCACTAGGAGGATCCAATACTAGGAGCACCCTACGTCACCAAAGCAATGAATACTTTCAAAAATCAATTAATATTTAAATGGACAGAGAAAAAACAACCTTACGTGGCAACGTATAAGTTATTTGGAACAAAGAAAACACTAATAATGTTCATCAATCAAGAACCAATTACTGAAGAAATTCAGGTACTTTTAAGAGATCATCTACCACTTGTCTACTCCTGATATCTACTCTTTGTCGTCACAAAAGTATCTAACAATAATAGATAACTTTTCTAAATTCGCAATGGCATACCCTTTAAATGAGACATCAATAGAGATATGTCAGAATCTAATCAAAGTCTTTTCAAATTATGGCATACCTAGTAAAATAACTACTGATAACGCATCAACCTTTAAAAGTATTAAAATTCAAGATCTACGTAAAATCTATCGTATTGATCTACATTTTACAATACCTTACAATCCAACTTCAAATTCCCCAATAGAAAGATTTCATTCAACATTAAAAGAAAGTATAATGGCTTTAAGAAATAATTATCGGAATAAGTCTATAGCAGAGCTAGTAGATATAGCTATTTTAAATTACAATAACAGCATTCATTCGTCACATGATTATACTCCTTTTCAGACACTCAAAGAAAATTTAAATTATCAATTAAACGACTATCAATTAGACGAATTCAAACGGACTATATTCATGACCTGGCACAAATATTTGAAGACCTTAACACACATATCGAAACAAAATGAAATGCTAGAAAAGCTAACGCTCTAGCTAAACTCAATGAACATCGAGAAATTGACCCTGAAATATCTGAAAACACAGAACAACTGTTAACAACCCCGTGTAAATTCCCTAGTAAGTTCAATCCTATATTCTTACTGATACCCGTACTCGTGACAGCACAATATCAGATTGAAGAAGTGACAAACCCACTGTTACCAATTCATCAAGGAACTAGCTATACAGTATGGTGGAAAAGAAAGAATAAATTCATTATTTCGTAAGTCAGAGACTGGAGAGAAAAATCCTGAGACCCGTCGATTTTTATTTTCAGTTTGCGCATTGTGTCCAATTTTCTTTTTATTTCTTATGTCATCTGTATAAGCGTGATGACGCTATCGATAATTTTTTTAAATGGAAACGTGGTTGATGCGGTACATCATTGGAAAGGTCTTGTAATTCTCCATTCAACCATATCAATACTTTTAAATAAATGACGTTTGTAAAGTGTCAATACTAATTATTAATATTTATAATTTATTTAATATTAATTTTCGGCTCTCTTGCAATATGGATATGTGAATTTGATAGATTGTCACTGGAAATAAACTGTTAAATTTTTACACGTGTCTTGCTTGAATCTGATTCTTATCAAGAGTACTACAAACAAATTAAACGTCTTTGACATGTCACATGTAAATGGTATTAGTTCGATTACATTGCAGTCAAAATGTGTTATAATTATTATTCATTGTTACTTTGTTCCAAAATGAAACTTAGTAAAACGCAGAGAATTGAAATTCTTATAATGATTGGTTGTGGAGATAAGACAAGGACACAAATGGAGGTTTGTGCATTATTCAACGATAAATATCCCGACCGAGAACCAATTGCGCACTCCACCGTCAGCAAAATTGAGAGAAACGGACCATGTAAGGGACCTCCCAAAAGGCAGTAGAAAACCAGTCGCAGAAAACACAAAATTAGATGTTCTACTAGCGTTTCAAGAGCGAGCATCTGCGATGGCATCATTCATTTTTCCTTTTCCTCTAGAAAGGTTATTTTATATAATATTATTTTATTTAATATTAGTATAAGTCACGAGTATCAACAATAATTAATATTATTATTTATTTATTTCAAACTCTACAGACAAATTCAATTATAGAGTTGGTGGTTTAGAATCAGATTATAGATAACCTGATTCTCTTAGACTAATCCCTTAGAATATTTTAACACCGCAATAAATTTACTTTATCCACGACCATACTATAATAATCACATAATTCTTGTACATTCTCAAGACTAACGATAATCATTATTCACTTGTGAATAATGAACATTATTCACAAGTGAATAGTCATGGAAATTCATCAGTCATGGAAACGAAACATGTCGTAGACAACTGACAACTCAAAAAGTAAACTGTCGTAAACATGAAATCGGTAGTTACCACTGGTTCATTCAAATAATTATGCTTCTATTAAGATGTATTGAGGCAAATGTAGGTTACAGTGTCTCTTTTTCCCTAAAATATGTACTTTTCACTAAAAAAAATTCTTAAAATAGGCCATAAAATGAAGTAATTTACCGTCCACCCTCGTAGCATTGAAATGAACATGCGGTGACATGCGCGGGTGACTAGACCGTCATCTATCGACAAGACGCATCAAACGTCGCTCCATTGAATAGAGAAACCAGTCGTGGTCGTGGTTTTAAAATTGTAAATTATCTTTGTGGCATCTATAACCTACTATATTTGAGAAACCCAGAATCTTGGTCGTGGATAAAGTATAGTATTCAACGCGCATTTAATGAGCGTTATTCTCTGGGGCAACTTGTGCCACTCGCTTCGCTCGTGGGCTCAAACGTTACCCTCGAGAATAACGACGCTCATTAAATGCTTGTTGTATAATATACTGTTACGATTCGCAGCAACGCCGCATGGGAGGCGGGGCAACGCGTGTTGGTTGGTGGAGCTTCGCGACCTATCCGCGCTGCGTCATGGCTGACACGAGTGATTTATTGCTCTGTTTATCTAAAAGGCAGTTGTTTACAACCTTTTTTTTTATGTGAGTTTATTCAAGATTTTTATCAAGAACTTTCTATTTTTTTCTGTAATTTTAGGATTATGTATAAAAGGCGCATAGCGCGCGCGGTTATGGAGTAGTCTTATTTTAAGCGAGCTATAAGTAAGCTAAAGTACGAAGCGATAATAGAAGGCTATAAAGTGTTAAGTAGTGAGTTATTTACTAGTCGAATTGTACCTGTCTGTATTTGTGGAATAAATAAATAGTGATTTCGTGTTAAATCGTTACACTGGAATTATTAAACCCTGAGTTCGCAACAATTAGTGTCTGAAGTGGGATGCCAGTGGGAGGACTAATATTGCTGAACTGTAAGTGAGTGCATCATTGCCGGACATTACGTGTTTATGCCAGTGACCAGAAGCCAGCATCAAGCGATGGAGGATCAACTTGCCGCCCTGCTATTCCTTATGCAACAACAGAGGGAAGAACAGGAAAGACGTTATCTAGAAGAGAAGGAAGAGCTGGAAAAACGTGATCAAATACAGCAGCGCCGTTATCTAGAACAGAAGGAAGAGCAGAAACAACATTATCTAGAACAGGAGAAACGTTATAATGAACAAAAAGAAGAACAAGAAAAACGTGATCAAGTACAGGAGCGACGTCATCAACAATTCAAGGAAGAATTAATGAACCATCTCGCCGCTAGGGAGCAACAATTGGAAGAAAGAATAATGCAATCCGTTAACGGCGTTCACGAATCCATTAACGGCGTTAACGAAGGACTCGAAGCTGTCAACCAGAGGGTTCTCGAGCTAGAAAAGAAATTCCGGGAACAACTTGAGGACGACAACGTGTCTACAGAGAGTTTTAGCACAGCCAACGCTAAAATTAAGCCTCCCGACTATGTTGGTACTATGGCCTGGGAAATTTATAAAACGCAATTTGAGGCAGCTGCAAAAGCTAATGGCTGGTCCGAGCCCCAGAAAGCTACATAATTAGTGGTAGCACTTCGTGGAAAAGCGGCTGAATTACTCCAATCCCTGTCGGCAGCTGATCAAAATAATTATGCAGTTTTAGTACACTCTCTGCAACTACGATTTGGGAATGAGCACAAAGAAACAGTGTTCCAGGCCCAGCAGAGGATGAGACATCAAAAGTCAGGTGAATCCCTACAAGAATTTGAGGCGGACATAGACAGACTAATTCACCTGGCATACCCATCAGCCCCTGAATGTTTTCAAACGCAATTTGCCGCCGAAAGGTTTATTGAGGGAGTTTGCGATAGTGACATGAAATACCACTTACGTTTAGTAAGGCCCAAGAATATCAGCGAGGCACTAGTTCGGGCCCTGGACTTCGAGGCGTCACGAGTGTCATCTAGTTCATCTCCACGTGTAAGAATGGCAACTTGCGATGAAGACGAGACTACGTCTATGGCTGAATCCATGGCAAATTTACATAAAGCGGTGAAGGATATCGCAGTCAATATGCAAGCCCTGGTGGGAAGAACTCCTCGATCAACAGACAATCGTGGCATAAAATGTTTTAACTGCGGCAGACTGGGTCACATCAAGAGTAACTGCCGTAATAGGGCAAGAAGTCCGTCGCCGTCATTTAGAAGACCGAGCGGCGACCAAGACCGCCCTAGGTCCTAGGAAAACTAATTCCGGTCAATGCAAGGGGGCAATTGACCGGGCCCGTTAAGTCCCCCAGGATCTTTGAAGTCAATAGTTTGGGTGGAAAAAGTCTAACAGTGGCCGGACGCATTAAGAGACAGAAAATCCAGATTACCATCGATACAGGACCAGATGTGACTATTGTAAAGCCAGATAAACTTATCCGATATACCATACAACCACTACCCAACCCTATTATGTTAAAATCAGTTACTGGAGAGTCTTGCCCTATAGATGGAGAAGCCGATGTTACCATCATTATTGGAGAAAGCCTTGAAGTTCGGCATAAAGTGTTGGTTGCCAGAATCAAAGACGAGTTTATTTTGGGAATGGATCTCATCAGGAACCATGGATTCTCCTATGATAACAAACGGAATATTCTCATATTTGAACATGAGGAGTTTGCCATAACCAATGGAAATGTGGAAACTAGTGTCCGTTTAGTGGTGGTGGAAGATATGAAAATTCCTCCAAATTCAGAACAAATTATCACAGTGACTTCTGAAAATGATCCTGGGTGGTCCATAGGACTTATAGAACCTAACCTGGATTTGACGACTGAAATCATGGTAGCACGAACTTTGACCGACACGAAGAAAACTATGCCAGTACGAGTTGCAAATATTAGAGAAAAGACCATCAAGCTCAAATAAGGAACAGTTCTTGCCAATTATGAGCCTGTGAAATGGGTATGCAATTGTGTCGAAGCACAGACATCCAAAATTAAATCTTCTAGCCAAGCTTCCCCAGAGGTTATTGATGTTTTCAAACGACATTGGAGTCATCTGTCAAGGGAACAACTTCAATCTGCCATAAAATTTGCTATGAATGAATCTGATATGTTCAACTTTAAGAGCAACGACAGTCAAACTGATTTAGTTGTCCATAAGATCAACACAGGAGATGCCCAGCCAATACAACAACACCCACGAAGGGTCCTTCTGGCTAAACAACAAGAAGTTAACAGTTTGCTGAATGAAATGTTAAAGGAGGGCGTCATAGAAGAATCATCTAGTCCATGGTCATCGCCTGTGGTTCTTGTTAAGAAGAAAGATGGTTCAACGAGGTTCGGTGTTCACTACAGGAAACTTAATGACGTGAGCAAGAAAGACAGCTACCCATTGCCACGTATAGACGACACCTTAGCAACTTTATCGGGATCAAAGTGGTTTTTCACTCTAGATTTAAAAATTGGGTATTGGCAAGTAAAGATTGCTCCCGAAGATAAAGAGAAGACTGCATTTTCTACTGGTTCTGGGCTATACCAGTTCACTGTTATGCCTTTTGGATTGTGCAATGCTCCATCAGCTTTCGAGCGACTAATGGAACTTGTTTTGAGGGGGCTGACTTGGAAACTTGCCTGGTATACTTGGATGACATAATTGTCATGGGACGTAATTTTGACGAGCATTTGAAGAATTTAAGAGAAATCTTCAACAAGTTACGGAATGCTCACCTGAAGTTAAACTACAAGAAATTCATCCTATTCCAAAAGCAAGTCGAGTACTTGGGGCATACTATCTCAGAACAAGGCATTAAAACTAGCCAAAGTAAAATATTTGTCATTAAAGATTGGCCAGTTCCCCGAGACAAACACGAAGTAAGGAGCTTTTTGGTACTTTGTACTTACTACTGGAGATTTGTAGAGGGATTCGCCGACATCGCAAAACCGCTGCACAAATTAACAGAAAAAAAAACACCGTTCTTGTGGAACCATAATTGCAGTCAGATGTTTGCAAGGCTTAAAGCTGCCCTCTGTTCTAGTCCAATCTTGGCTTACCCTATAAAGGACGGACTTTATTCTGGACACGAATGCAAGTAACTGTGGTCTAGGTGCAGTACTCTCTCAAAGACAAAACGGGCAAGAGAAGGTCATTGAGTACTACAGTAAGACTTTAAGTAAGCCAGAAAGAAACTATTGCGTCACTAGAAAGGAGCTGTTGGCCATCGTTAAAGCAGTCGAGCATTACCATCGCTACTTATATGGAAAAAGGTTCCTGATTACTGTACCTGATTAGAGCCTTGAAATGGTTATTACAGATGAAAAACTCTGAAGGCCAAATAGCCAGATGGATAGAGCGCCTGCAGCAGTACGATTTCCATATTGAACATCGACCAGGAAGGTCTCACGGAAATGCCGATACATTGTCTAGACGGCCATGTAAAGAACATTGTCGGCATTGTCAAAGAACTGAGCAGCGTGAGGGACATCCTTCTGTAAGGAGAACGTCGATGGAAATAAACGATGGCTGGACCACACAGACCCTTCGAGAAGAACAAATGAATGATCCAGATATTGGACCCATCCTCTCTGCAAAGACTGACGACAAGAGACCAGAATGGCAAGAAATTGCTGATAAAAGTGCAAACCTATGGGCCCAGTGGCACTCTCTTAGAATAGAAAATGTTTTACTGAAGAGAGCGTGGGAGAGTCCGGATGGCAAGTCCGTAGTCAGTCAGTTGGTTGTTCCTGGTAGCAGAAAATCAGATGTACTACAGGAAATGCACAACGGAACAAGTGGAGGTGATTTTGTGATCAATAAAACCTTGGCCAAAATTAAAGAGCGGTTCTACTGGGTGAATTATCATGAAGACGTCGAATCTTGGTGCCGCAAGTGCGAAGTTTGTTGTGCCACAAATGGACCTCGAACAAGATCACGCGGCCGAATGGTGCAGTACACTGTAGGTGCTCCATTCGAGAGGGTAGCAATTGATGTGGCGGGACCATTTCCTCAGACTGAGTCGGG
Organism: Taphrorychus bicolor; assembly: GCA_951812265.1. NCBI lineage: Eukaryota > Metazoa > Arthropoda > Insecta > Coleoptera > Curculionidae > Taphrorychus > Taphrorychus bicolor. Next base: position 290,770 of record OX638303.1, on the reverse strand, counting down.
CAACAAATACATCCTGGTCGCCATGGATTATTTCACTAAATGGCCTGAAGCGTACGCCCTGCCTAATCAGGAAACAACGACTGTGGCAACGGTGCTATCGAACTTCATTCAGGACAACTCCTTTGCATCCACAGTCGGATGGGATGGTAGAGAGATTTAATCGGACCATGGAACATTACCTGTCTAAAATGGTGGCATATCATCAGCGTGATTGGGACCAACCTCTCATGTTGATGGCATATCGAGGCTCTACGCATGAAGCCACTGGTTATACTCCGGCGAGAGTAATGTTCGGAAGGGAAATGAGGCTTCCTGCGGATTTGATGTATGGAACACCAGAAAAAGAGTCGCTCAGCTCTGAGAATTTTGTGGAGGAGCTTAAGGAGAGGCTGAACAATGTTCATGAACAAGTCAGGAATAAACTGCGGATATCCAGGGATCGAGCCAAAGCAAGATATGACTTACTAGCTAACTTCCGCGGCTTCCAGGCTGGTGATTTGGTGTGGCTATACAATCCGCGGTCAAAGGTGGGGAAGTCGCCCAAACTTAGCCAAAATTGGGAAGGCCCTTATACAATTATAAAGAAGATTAATGATGTGGTGTATAGGATCCAGCGGACCCCCAGGTCAAAGATGAAGGTCGTTCATTTGGATCGATTAGCACGATACCATGGAAATCTATCTGTTCGGGACGAACAGCCTTAGGAGGAGGGCAATGTTACGATTCGCAAAGACGCCGCATCGGAGGCGGGGCAACGCGTGTGGTTGGTGGAGCTTCGCGGCCTATCCGCGCTGCGTCATGGCTGACACGAGTGTTTTTTTATCAAGAAGTTTCTAGGTTTTTCTGTAATTTTAGGATTGTGTATAAAAGGCGCACAGCGCGCGCGGTTATGGAGTAGTCTTATTTTAAGCGAGCTGTAAGTAAGCTAAAGTACGAAGCGATAATAGAAGGCTATAAAGTGTTAAGTAGTGAGTTATTTACTAGTCGAATTGTACCTGTGTGTATTACTGGAATAAATAAATAGTGTTTTCGAGTTAAATCGTTACACTGGAATTATTGAACCCCGAGTTCGCAACAATATGTTGGACGGTCTCAACTATCTCCCAGCATAGAGGTCAGAAAGAATTTTTAATGGGTCAGCAAAAAAATATCATTTTAAATATTTTCCAGGGCCGTAACTAAGTGTTTTTCTACCCGATTTTTACGAAATTTGTATATAATATATAAGACAGTCTCAGCTATCTCCCCGCGTTCTGGTCAGTAAGAAATTGCAACCGGTCAGCAAAAAAATCTAACTTTTTATGTTTTCCAGGATCGTAACTAAGTGATTTTGTCCCCGATTTTTATGAAATTTGTACATAATGTGTAATTCAGTCTCAGCTATCTCCCTGTATACCGGTCAGCAAGAATTTTTAACGGGTCCGCAAAAAATCTCATTTTCAAAGTTTTCCAGGGGTGTAACTAAGCGATTTTCGGCCCGATGTTTACTAAATTCGTATTTAATATGTGAGACATTCTCAGCTATCACCCTGCATAGCGGTCAGCAAGAATTTCTAACGAGTCAGCAAAGAAATCTCATGAAAGTTAAAAGAAAGTTATTTTCTGCGAAATATGTTAGTGAACGAAACTTTTAGCTTTTTCGCAGGAAACTCTAGTTTAAAATATGCAAAAAAGCAATATTTACTAATTGGAAATTGAAAACTTATCTGCTTTCAATATTTCCAAAAATATTGCAGCGTTTAAGAAGGAAACAAACAGAAACAACTACTCCGAGGGCTAATACCCCTACCGGCATTGAATTACACTGTTTGTTTCAAAGCTCATTTTATAAAGCAAAAAAATATAAAAAATATTAAAATGAATTAATAAAGTAATAAAAAAATCAATGCTAAAAAGCCAAAAAATATTAAGCTTTTTGCAAAGAATATAGAACCAGAGTTTAATTAAGATATGCGAAAATAATAATAAATAAAATAATAACTTTCTTTTAACTTTCATAACCTATGGTATATAGCGCCAATCAGGTTTTTTGTACCTTTTTGTTATATATTCACTATTACCTTGCTTTTTAATACCTGCGATAACTTTGCTTGTCACTTTTGATTTGTGTGTCAAAGTTAATAAATGTGTTCGCGTCTTTTTCGGTCTTCTCCTAGAGGATGCTGACGACGGAGGTTGAGGTTTATCGCCTCTAGAAAGTAATTACGCAATTACTCCGTCCAAAAGAGAGTAGTAAGTACTTTTGGTTAACATATACATTTAGTAACTTTGACCCACATTTCAAAAAGAAACTTAATTTCTCTTTCATGTTATATTTTTTGTTTATTTTATTCAAGAGCACTTTCTTGTATTTCATCTTTGCTTTTATGTATGTTTTCTATAATATTTAGCTTTGAAACAAATAGTATAATTCAATGTCGGTAGGGGTATTAGCCCTCGGAGTAGTTGTTTCTGTTTGTTTCCTTCTTAAACGCTGCAATATTTTTGGAAATATTGAAAGCAGATAAGTTTTCAATTTCCAATTAGTAAATATTGCTTTTTTGCATATTTTAAACTAGAGTTTCCTGCGAAAAAAGCTAAAAGTTTCGTTCACTAACATATTTCGCAGAAAATAACTTTCTTTTAACTTTCATAACCTATGGTATATAGCGCCAATCAGGTTTTTTGTACCTTTTTGTTATATATTCACTATTACCTTGCTTTTTAATACCTGCGATAACTTTGCTTGTCACTTTTGATTTGTGTGTCAAAGTTAATAAATGTGTTCGCGTCTTTTTCGGTCTTCTCCTAGAGGATGCTGACGACGGAGGTTGAGGTTTATCGCCTCTAGAAAGTAATTACGCAATTACTCCGTCCAAAAGAGAGTAGTAAGTACTTTTGGTTAACATATACATTTAGTAACTTTGACCCACATTTCAAAAAGAAACTTAATTTCTCTTTCATGTTATATTTTTTGTTTATTTTATTCAAGAGCACTTTCTTGTATTTCATCTTTGCTTTTATGTATGTTTTCTATAATATTTAGCTTTGAAACAAATAGTATAATTCAATGTCGGTAGGGGTATTAGCCCTCGAAGTAGTTGTTTCTATTTGTTTCCTTCTTTATGTATAACTACAAGGTTTTGGAAATGCTGAAAGCAGACAAGTTTTCAAATTTCCAAATTGTAATTATACATGTACATTTTCGCATATCTTAATTAAACTCTGGTTCTATATTCTTTGCAAAAAGCTTAATATTTTTTGGCTTTTTAGCATTGATTTTTTTATTACTTTATTAATTCATTTTAATATTTTTTATATTTTTTTGCTTTATAAAATGAGCTTTGAAACAAACAGTGTAATTCAATGCCGGTAGGGGTATTAGCCCTCGGAGTAGTTGTTTCTGTTTGTTTCCTTCTTAAACGCTGCAATATTTTTGGAAATATTGAAAGCAGATAAGTTTTCAATTTCCAATTAGTAAATATTGCTTTTTTGCATATTTTAAACTAGAGTTTCCTGCGAAAAAGCTAAAAGTTTCGTTCACTAAAGAAATCTCACTTTCAAAATTTTCCATGACCGTAACTAAGTGATTTTCGACTTGATGTTTATGAAACTCGTACTTAATATGTAATTCAGTCTCAGCTATCTCCATGTATACCGGTCAGCAAGAATTTGTAACGGCTCAGCAAAGAAATCTCACTTTCAAAGCTTTCCAGGGTCGTAGCTAGGTGATTTTCGGCCCGATGTTTATGAAACTCGTACTTAATATGTAATTCAGTCTCAGCTATCTCCCTGTCTACCGGTCAGCAAGAATTTGTAACGGGTCAGCAAAGAAATCTCACTTTCAAAGTTTTCCAGGGTCGTAACTAGGTGATTTTCGGCCCGATGTTTATGAAACTCGTACATAATATGTAATTCAGTCTCGGCTATCTTCCTGTATACCGGTCAGCAAGAATTTCTAACGGGTCAGTAAAGAAATCTCACTCTCAAAGCTTTCCAGGGTCGTAACTAGGTGATTTTCGGCCCGATGTTTATGAAACTCGTACCTAATATGTAATTCAGTCTCAGCTATCTCCCTGTATACCGGTCAGCAAGAATTTCTAACGGGTCAGCAAAAAAATCTCACTTTTAAAGTTTTCCAGGGCCGTAACTAAGTGATTTGATTTTCGGCCCGATGTTTATGCAGTTCGTACATAATATGTAATTCAATCTCAGCTATCTCCGTGTATACCGGTTAGCAAGAATTTCTAACGGGTCAGCAAAGAAATCTCACTTTCAAAGTTTTCCAGGGCCGTAACTAAGTGATTTTTGCCCGATGTTTACTAAATTCGTAAATAATATGTAGGACACTTTCAGCTATCACCCTGCATAGCGGTCAGCAACAATTTTTGACGGATCAGCAAAATTTTCCGTAATAAATGGATTTCTTATGGGTCAGCAAATTAGGGATACCCCTAAATTTATCCTCTCGTATAGACGAAATTATTCGTATAACCCACTCAACAATACAAAGAACTCCGAGAAGTGCTTAATCAACTAAACCCACAATCTAGAATTCCCTTCGATAATATAATTCGATATTACGAAGTAGCCCATGCAGATCTTACCATAAAAAATTACTTAATCATATTTTGTCCACGACCACTTAATAATATACTGATATTCAGCTTTTTGACAAAAGTTAAATAGGGCTCATATAGCGTCAGAGGCATATATAAGAGTTGAAACAGCGGGAATAATATCATTATAGTAGGAGTAGGCAACAATGCAATATCAAATGCCGCAGCGTAAAAAATGTACTGATGGCACCGCTTTTGCCGTCAAACGCGAGTGTTACTTTGACATTTCAATAATTTTATTTACACTACCTATAGATTTTATAATTTGTAATTATTATTAGACAATGGCCGTGGACAAAATATAGTATTATACTCGCTTTTTATGGCCATTATTCCCACGGGAGACTTGCGTCACGAGCCGTAGGCGAGGGTTCCCCCTAAGGGAATAATGGCTATCATAAAAAGCTCGTTTAATAATATAATATTATGTTGCAGTACCCCTGATTTCCAGTACACCTTAGGAATTGTATCGAATTTATTCGATGAACATGGACAATGAGGGTGCAGTTGTAAGCAAACCTTATTTAATGAAGTCTACGGACAATTATTTCAATCTCAAGGAAAAGTATTATAAAATCGAAAATATCTCATTTTGTCCAAACGAGCTCCTCAATCAAGACAAACCTTGTATTGAAGAAACTCTTAAACTTACCAATCATTGCCCAATGACCCCGATTCAATACAGAAAAACTTCTGTTACTCAGTTAGAGGACAATTCTCAAAAATTTAATTATTCCATATTCTAACGAGAACATTTATTTCCACTGTCCTAAACAGGAAACTGTTGAGACAGTCCATCAAACTTCCTTGATATTACCATCTGAATGTCAAGTAAAAATACAAAATAGAAGTTATGATTCTCAAATGTTTGAAACTCTTAATTTAAGAATTAAACTACCGAAAACTGATATAAACGATAAATTAGTGCTGGATATTGAGCCATTAGAATTAAAAGAAATTAAATTAGATACAATACATAAGAATGTAGAAATGACGACACATCCATTAAAATAATTTACAATGACATATTCTAATGTATCACTAACCATACTTATTGTTATTATTATAGTCATTTTAGCATTAATTATTTTATACCATTTTTATAAGAAATGTAGGGTCACGAAGGAAAAAGTAAGAGTGGACATACAGTTGGATCCCTTTGAAAATCAACCCCGATTTTCACAGACTTAATGATGGAGGAATTATATGAACACTTATGAATATTCAGCTTAAAGCTAAGTTCATATTACTATTGTTAAAGCATTTCTGCTTAAATTGCATTTATCTTAATATAAATAGGAAGCAGTCTTAGTTTTGAGTCGCTATCTCGATTGTAACCTTTCGCTAATAAAATAAAGTTTTTAAAAGCAAAGGTGGCAATTATTGAAACGTAATTGTATTGCAAATTAGACTTTGGCATATTTATCGTATCGTCTCAACTAGTGCTGAAAGGAGATAGGTATAAAAAAATTATTTCATAGGTAACGAGATGACAAAAATTAATGAATAAGTTATATGTAGGTTGTTACTCTAGGGACCTACTTACCATTTAAGGTCATTGCAATGTTCAATATGACACTCTAAATACAGTTTAAACGCAATTGTTATAAGACTGATCGTAGTTTCTAAATGATTAATTTTTCAAACATTATTGCTAATAAACGAGGACTAATAAAAAGACATGATAAGATAGGTAAGATAATCGGCGATTGTAAGTGACAGAAGTGGCCAAATGCAGGTTGACAAAGCGGTGCAAAAAGTATCTACTTCCGATTCGAGAACTTAGGTAGTTCGTAATATAAACTGCTCAACTTAAAGTTCGGCACAAGCAATTTTTCGTGTCATTTTCAATTAGCTGTAACTTTCTAAGCAATAAACTGTTTTAAATAAAATTCTGCACGGTCTGAAACCTCATTTCTTCTAGATTAAGGAAGCGGATAATTTTGAAAAAAAAAAGACATTATCTGTAGGAGTGCAACAAAGTGATGCAAAAATTTCAAAATTTTGATGTTCTGCCATTTCGCTATAAGCTATTTTTTCCTTATCGTTTTCAGGTCAGGAGTAAGCCAACATCCATATCTCGGGATCTTTTTGCCAGATTTGTTATTAAAGCACTCTGAATTTTTATACAGAACGAAACGTAAAATGTGTGAAATTCTTGTTGCTGATATTTTTAAATCGTCGTAGTTCGGAAAATCGGTAAAGAATCTTACTGTGTTTCCTTCATTTGTTGACATAATGTCTGTGGATTGTTACTCATTCAAAAAATTTAAAAATAAGAGCCGTTTTTTCTAGTATACGTTTTTTAAAAAATCTTTCAAAATGATGACATTATTGTTGATACTCGTGACTTATAATAGCAATATTAAATAGAATAACCTTTCTAGAAGTAAAGGGAAATTGAGTGATGCCGTCGCAGATAGCCAACATCAATATCTCTAGACGTTTTCGTCACCTTTTGTTTGGGAATGTATTGGAACTTATACAGAGGGAATGAAATTAATCTTAAAAATTTCGTTAGTATTTTTTTTAAATCGTCGTAGTTCGCGGACATGTTAACGGATTATTTATTTTATTCGTTGCATCGACAGGCATTATCTAGAAATTGTTTCTCAACAAGGGAGTTTTCCAAAAGTGATTACTGAATTACAGGTACGGACTTGACAAAATTAGTATACGGGGTGAATCATAATGTGTGGTCGAAAATAAAATCTCATAACCTTTGGTCGATTTTAAGGGTGTTCTGTCATACAATTGTGCTACCTATCGAGCTTCGTTAAAAAGTTACAGGGTGTTGAAATTAGAATTTCAAAATGCATATGTATTGATTATTCCGAAAGCGTAAGAGATATTTGATTGAAATTTTGTACGTTTTGTCTGCTATGAAAGGCGCACATTTTGCAATAAAAATTTATTTTTATTTCCGCCAGTGGCGCGCTTACCAGCACGACAATTTATATTATTTGTAAAAAAAGTAGCACGTCACTGATTTTTTGCAAAATGAAACTACGTTTTTTAATACCCATTCTACTAAAGAAAAGAGCCCTCTTGGATGTTTTTAGTACGACGCACCGTTTTCGAGTAAATAAATAAAAACCATTGTATGTATGATAGTAAGCCGCGAATAATTTCATTTTGATGTAAAATCTAAAATATTCGATTATTTATGGCTATGGTATATATTGCAAACCAATAGTATTTTAATGGGCATTCAAAAACTAAATTTAATTTTTCGAAAAACCAGTGACGTTCCACTTTTTTTCAAATAGTGTGTCCCAAATTAGTCTTCCATGCATTGGGATCTCGCAAACTATAAGATATACGAAGAAGGTTAAATGAGGAAAGTTTTAGGCAGTCATGCTTCTAACATAATGACGAAAACGGCTTGTTTTTAGCTGCCCAGGTTTTTGAGAAATGTTGAAAAACTCAAAATGTTGCATTTAAAAAAAAAACAGCTATAAAACCTTTACGTGTTAAGATAATCGAATTCTGTAAAAACATCTCCGAAGCAACTTTTAACGCAGAATACGCCTATGTGCTTAAAACTTTTTGACAACGTTTCGACTTTTTGGAACCATCATCAACTTTTGTTTTTCATATGGCCACCACATTAAATTTTTCTAATGAAATATTCTGCTAAAAAAATAATTCTAAAAATGTACCACACTATGCATTTGCTTGTTACTAATTCGATAAAATTTAGCATTTTGTCAATGCTCCGAGTAGGCTATGATACAGTATGTGTTGTCATTGTTGTCAAGTGTCCATTATGGAAAATTGACTTCTAATGTCAATTACTAAATTGCTAAGCAATCGCGAGAATTCAGTACGGAAGTTTTAGTTTTTTGTAGTTGATATGGCGTTCCGTTATTCCGACGAAGAAGATCTTGATATTCTTGAAACCTACTTAAAATAAAATCGACATACAGCGAACGCAATCACTGCGTATAGGCAACAATTTTCTGAGCGACGTCCACCAAATGAAAAACCATTTCGTAACTTGGTTACAAATTTATTATCGTATGGATCATTTAGTAAGCCAAGAGCTAAATCATACAACAAAGAGAATGGTCAAAGAGACGCCGTTATTTTGCAAAGTGTTACCAACAATCCAAGTACTTCAGTGAGGAAAATAGAACAAGATTGCGAAATTCCAAAGTCGTCAATTTATCGTGTCCTTAAGAAGCATATGTATCGTCCATACAAGCCCACTATTGTACAGGCTCTTCAGGAAAACAACTTTAACAGAAGAATTACTTTTGCAAATTGGTTTATACTAAAGTGTGAAGAAGACGCAGAATTCCAATCTAAAGTGATATGGACTAACGAAACGAGGTACACTAATTGTGGTTGGTATTTATAATCGACATAATGTGCATCATTGGGAAACCGAGAACCCAAATCAGGTGGAACAACGGCAACTTCAGACTAGATTTGGGTTTAATGTTTGGTGTGGTATTGTAGGTAAAAGTAGAAACTCATATAGAATTTAAACGTTGAAAATTATGAAGAAACATTTTTTTTTTAGGAAATAACTTAATAGGCCTCATTATCTACGACGAAACATTGAATGGAAATTGCTATTTAAGACTATTAAGGGAGAGAATACTATCTTCTATTGCCCAAGTAGTTCCTCCTGAGGAACTGTGTAATATGTGGTTTCAGCAAGATGGTTGCCCAGCTCATAATACAAGAGAGGTTTTGGAGGTTCTCAGAGAAAATTTTGATGATAAAATAATATGTAATAGGGGCCCTGTTTTATGGCCAGCAAGATCGCCTGAAATTACTCCACTCGATTTTTATTTGTGGGGTTACTCAAAAACGAAGTGTATGAATTCCACCCCCCTGGTAATAGGGAAGAATTAGAAGAAAGAGTGCGTGATATCCTTACTTCTATCAACAGGAATACCCTAAGAAGAGTAACAAATTCAGTCTTATTAAAGTGCCAAAAATGTTTACAAAAAGAAGGAAGATATGTATTTTAATTACAGTACCTGCTAAGTAGTAATAAGTTATTTCAGATTAAGGTCTTAAGTAGGTAGCTATTAGGTTAGAGCGTATTGCTGCATTAGTTTGCTCGGTCCCGGTTTATTTATTTCCCGGTTAGTAAGGTACAAAACGCTTTTAGTGGAAGTGAGGTACACTACGTAAAATGTGTGATTAATAATGTTTGTTGGTTCAATCAAATTCGTATTTTCTTGTTATTCCGTTGACATAATTTAAATTTAAGTTGGTTGGTGTTTTAATGTAGTTGAGGTTGAACAACTCGTATTGGAAATTGTTGACTCATTTTTTATAATCTCGCTTAGGGAATTGTTGAATATGTATGTCAAATGAATTTGTTGTTGTTTTGTTCGACATAAATCAACTTAAAGAAAGTAACAAACAACAGTTTTTCAACATTTCTGAAAAACCGGAGCAGTTAAAAACAAGCGGTTTTCGTCATTGTGTTAGAAACATAACTGCCTAAAACGTTCCTCATTTAACCGTCTTCGTGTATCTTATAGTTTGCGAGATCCCAATACATGGAAGACCAATTTGGGACACACTGTACGTCGAAGTGCTGTTAAGCGCGCCACTGGCGGAAATAAAAATAATTATTTATGGCGAAAAGTGCGCCTTATATAGCAGTCAAAACGCACAAAATTTCAATAAAATATCTCTTACGCTTTCGGAATAATCAATACATATGCATTTTGAAATTCTAATTTCAAAACACTGTAACTTTTTAACGAAGCTCGATAGGTAACAATTGTATGACAGAACACCCTTAAAATCGACCAAAGAATATGAGCTTTCATTTTCGGCTACCTATTATGATTCACCCTGTATACTAATTTTGTCAAGTCCGTACTTGTGATTCAGTAATCACTTTTGCAAAACGCCCTTGTCGAGAAACAACTTGTAGATGGTGCTGTTGATCCAAAGAATAATAATCCGTCAACTTGTCCTTCGAATACCCTAAAAACAAAAAATGACAAACACATCTAGAGATACCACTATAACATTGTTGCTCAAAATTGTAAAATTAATCTTTAATTTCTTGATCTTTTCATCTGGTGTAAAAAAATACCACTACAAACTGAAAATTCGTACGTTTGCTTTTTCTCGCTATTGTTCTTTTTGATCATTCTCGACAAAAGCGTTTTTGTGCGTTCGTCCGTTGTTGTCTATGGACCGTCACTGTTTTGACAACGGTATGAGATATATACTGGTTACTAACCTGAACTAACAGAACGGTAAGTAATTTACTTATCGTTCAGCGAACGGTAAGTGAAATTCATCGATTAGTGAAATACATACGAAGGTATTCAGATATAAAAGAGAGATCAGAAAACCTATTTAACGAGAATTACAACAATTTGGAATTGGACGTACTCATCTGCGAACCAGAGCTATGTCGAATTGTTTACATTTTAGATGCACAGGCTGAGCCACGAAACTGACATTAATTCGCTTTTTTTTTAATTTTACATTCTGCATTCTGACTGAATGAAAGTGAAATTCAAAAATTGTTTGTATTAATAAAGAGTGTTCATAAAGAAAAACTCGTAACGAGCTATGAAATTAAAACTCTTGTCTGAGATAAGTTCATAAAAAAAAAATCGCAACATATTATGACATTTTCAACTTTCAATTGTTTTTATGAAGTCACAATGACAAATGACATGAACAAGTGAACACGTGATAAACACAGAGAGAATTAACCGATAGTCGTAATTTTTTATTTGAATATGATCAGGAAGTATGGCTAATATAGTGGTAAATTCCTTTTACTGCTTTATAATTTTAATTATGTGCACAGTATCCACAGCTTAGTAACACAGCGAGTGAACAAAAAAATTATATTAACAATAACAAAACAACAAAATTAACAGCTTATTAGAAATATGGAAACAATAATAAAAAACATTTTTTTTTGTCAAATGGTAATTTTGGATGAATGATGATCTGATGTATTTGTGGCTCTATATTTTTTACTACCTCGTTGCAGCACCATGAACTTATAATACTGCATCTTGGCATGCCTTGTCATACTATATATCAGATTTCGTCTATACGTGTACCTTGCACTATGCATAGTCTTTACATTCCATATGAAATTTTTATCGATATTTGTATTATGGAGAAAATTGGAGCCCCAGTGTTAAAAACTACCTCTTTTATAGAACCCACTGGCAGCATGTCCACGGCTAAATCGTGCCCGTAAAGCAGAAAGAAAAGAATAGCAGAAAGAAGGAATGCACTCAAACGGGAGAGTGGCAGAGTAAAGTAGGTGTATGTTTGTAGATGAGTCAAGATTCAATCTGTATCGTTCGGATGGGCGTTTGATGGTGTAAAGAGAAACTTGTGAAAGGTAACGAGTAGAGCACATGCAAGGAAGAGTGACATTTGGCGGCGGGGACGTTACTGTGTGGGGTGGTATAAATAAAAATGGAAAGAAATACCGATTTGGTTGTTCTTATGGACGAGAGTACGAATGGAGACAGATATTGCAATTTGTGTGTAAAAAATGATATTGTTCCCTTTGCTAGACATGTGGGTATGACTTTATTTTAGTTGATGATAATGCTAGATTTCATAGGGCTATATTGTCATTCAGCTACTAAGGGAACATAATATTGAGAGAATGGTATGGCCGTCTTTGTCACCTGACATGAACCCTGTAGAGCATGTTTGGAGTAAATTAAAGTTAGTTTTGAGTCGGTAAGGGGTTGATTTTGAAAATTTGGATGATTTGGTGCAAGCGATATTGAATACTTGGGAAGAAATTCCCCAAGATTTTTTTATTAGAAATCTGATAAGTAGTATGTTGGTAGCAAGTTAATGGTGCTGCAACCGGGTACGAAAAAATATAGAGCTTCAAACACATCAGATAATCATTCATCCAAAATTGTCATTTAATAAAAAATTGTTCTTTATTATTGTTTTCATATTTTTTAATAAGCTGTTAATTTTGTTGTTTTGCTATTTTTAATATAATTTTGATCTGATTAAAATTTTATCACTGACTTTTTATGATATTACAACTATACCTCTAAAAGAGTTGGCATTGCTTTGACTGCCAGCCTAGATAAATTGTTTTCAAGTATTTCGATTTATTAAAAAATTATCGAACGCAGTTCAAAGTTTTTAAGTTCTAAAAACAATTCTGTTAAGCTTTAGATTGTTCTAAGCTTTTCCCATTTATTCAACTTAGTACCTTTTAGTGTTTTAAGGCCCTTATGTTATTCATCTTTATGTGTGACATCTTGTTGTTATACGCGATTCTTAAAATTAGCCGTATTTCTTCAACATAATCAAATTAAAAATTGCGACTATCGGTTAATTATCTCTTTTTCTATTAATAAACAATTTTCGAAGTTCAGTTTTACGTCAGAATACAGAATGTAAAGGTTCAAAAAATAAGGATTTTTTCAGTTTCGTGACATCCTGTACATCTAAACAATTAGGCATAGCTCTGGTTCGCAGATAACTAACTACCTTCAATTCCTAATTGTTGTAACTAATGAAGACGTAAATAAGGACAGAAAAAGGTCGCGAGGTATCATTAATAGCTGCAATAATCAGGCACCGGAATTCCGAAATCATCCATACATTTTGTTCTACATCACTTAATTTTTTATATTCGATTATCACTTGGATATTTCAAAAAATTTTACTTTTTGTTCGCTACTGTAGATGTTTCTAACTTTATAGATAATTACGCCTCCTCGACGTAATCTTTAGACGTATCTTAAATTCCGTATAAAATTTTTATCAATATTTGTATTATGGGGCAAATGGAAGCCCAGGGATAAATGATACCTCTTTTATCGAAAAAACTAAATATCTATGGAACCAGGAAAAATATCAAGATACAGAGCCGGATTAAGGTAGTTGCGGGCTTGAAGCGCTCAGCATTTACGGGCCCTTCTTCAATACTTAGTTTACTATTTGACTTTATAATATTGTTACGATGAGCGAGCGCCGGGAGGCGAAGCGACATTGGAGGTTGGTCCTTCGCGGCCTATCCGGGCGCTGCGGCGTTAATACACAAGGGAACTGACACGAGTGATTTATTGCTTTGTTTATTTAGAACGCAGTTATTTACGACCTTTTTTTATGTGTATCTTAGCAATTATTATTCTTCTAAGAATATTCTAGGCTTTTCTGCATTTTTATGATTTTTATAAAAGGCGAATAGCGCCGCCGTTAGCAGCAGTTTTATTTAATCGAGCTATAGGTAAGCTAAAATACCAAACAATAATAGGCTATAAAGTGTTAAGTAGTGAGCTATTTGGTAGTCGAATTGCAGTTGTGTCTATTTGTGGGATAAATAAATAGTGTTTTCGTGTTAAATCGCTAGACTGGAATTATTGAACTCTGAGTTTGCAACAATATTTATAGTAATACAGGCTACTGGACCCTGAAACTCGCACTTCATGCGCTTCATGGTTAATCCAGCCCTGTCAAGATAACACCAAATACTCCCGAGATATGACGCGTCTCCATATACTCCCGTAGCTAAAAATGTTCTGATTTTTTTTCCGCCAAATTATCTGCTCAAAAGTTTTTACAAAATACAAACAAGTTTTGTTGAACCATGAATTAGAAGACCTGCAAAACATATAGCCTAGTACATAACTACTTAAAGCATGGGTCTTACCAAAATTGCTTCTTAATATATATGAAATAGACTTAAATGGTGATCTATAATGGTGAACGTTCGTCCTTCGGGCATAATAATCTCCAGACCAGCTCAAACGGGATTCCGATTTCTATTCGAAAGCATCCGTATAAACTTTCTCTATCATCAGCAAGTTTTTCCCAATCGATTGAAACTTTCTTTTCAAAGACGTCAATGAGCGGCGTAAAGTAACAACTTGTTGGACAAATTTGTGTATGATTTCAATATTCTGTTTACCAAACCGGTCATCGGCCGACCATTTCAATAATTGTTACTGCAGTTTTTATGTATTTTCTCTCCTCTCTGGCATATTATCCTTGCCGCCCCTGTTTTAAAAAGCAATTAATCGACATGGTTTTTTCTCTATCTTGTTAATATTTAAAAACTTAACTAACTAATTTAATCAAAGAATTCAAAAAGTTCTACATCATTAGCTACTTGACGACAAAATTTGAAATAACAAGAAATAAAGGATAAAAATAATCTACTAATCGGTTCTGAGAATCTGCTCGATTACTAGTTTAACACTTAACAAAACTTAAGTAAACACATTGTTATTGAATATTATAAGTATTGCACTTCATTAGCAACCTAGATAAGCATGCCAAAACTGCATTTGAGCTGAGCAGATTTCCAATATTTTTGGGGTAAGCATGCTTACATCTAGACATTTTTAAGTATTGGCTGTGGGGCCTATTTGAAGACTGGATTTAAAATAATTATGTACAGGGATATGATTTAAGTCGCTCATTTGATTAGCAGCTTTTCTGATACACTTTTTAAAAATTTGATACATGGGGGTTGTATGGCATCTACGGCCGACCTAGGATCCAAGACTAGCGAATTTACTGGCTGCTCGGTTTGACAGGTACGACGCCATCTTGATTTTTCTTAAATGGAAAACCACATATATTTATCCACAGTCTAATGAAGGAGCAGACTCCAGAAATATATAACTTCGTATATCTACCTCCAAGCATTTCGATTATCCAGGGTGGTAAAGTTGTTGAATTTCGAAAATAATTTTAAGTCGCTCACTCGATCAGCAGTTTTCCTGTTGCATTTATTAAAAATTTGATATATGGGAGTCATGTGGCATTTAAGACCGATCTCGAATCCAAGGCTAGCTAGTTTACTGGCTGCTCGGTTTGACAGGTATGACGCCATCTTGATTTTTCTTAAATGGAAAACCACATATATTTATCCACAGTCTAATAGAGCTGAAGGAGCAGATTCCAGAAATATATAACTTCGTATATCTATCTCCAAGCATTTCGATTATACAGAATGGTAAATTTGTTGAATTTCGAAAATAATTTTAAGTCGCTCACTCGATTAGCAGTTTTCCTGTTGCACTTATTAAAAATTTGATACATGGAAGTCATGTGGCATCTAAGGCCGACTTCGGATCCAGGGCTAGCGAATTTATTGGCTGCTCGGTTTGACAGGTACGACGCCATCTTGATTTTTCTTAAATAGAAACACACATATATTTATCCACAGCCTAATAGAGCTGAAGGAGGTGATTCCAGAAATATGTAACTTCGTATATCTACCTCCAAGCACTTCGATTATACAGGGTGGTAAATTTGTTGAATTTCGAAAATCATTTTAAGTCGCTCACTCGATCAGCAGTTTTCCTGTTGCATTTATTAAACATTTGATACAAGGGGGGTCATGTGGCATCTAAGGCCGACCTCGGATCCAGGGCTAGCAAATTTATTGGCTGTTCGGTTTGACAGGTACGACGCCATCTTGATTTTTCTTAAATGGAAACCCACATATACAAAGATGTCCAGCATGGGGATCTCGTAAACGGTAATAGATACAAACTTGGTTAAATGGGAGAAAAGTTGCGCATTCGAAGGATTAGTTTAATGGTGTGAACAGATCTACAAAATCATTTTGGGTTTTTAGTTATTTAAAAAAAACCGAAATTTGGGATTTTCTTTTTTACTTTTTTTTCGAGTTGTGGTAAGAGATGTATGAAAACTAGAAGCAATATTCATTGCAGTTTTTTTATAAGCTTCAACATGGCAGTCTTGGTTTCGTTCTACGACGTTTCGTTTTTCGAAAATCATCATTAACTTTTTTTTTCTAAATACGGACCTGGTAATTTTTTTGTCGATTTTAAGATTACTTTTCATTGCAATTTCACTGATGCATCACACTTAGCAAGTTATGAAATAATTTGGTTTTTGTATACGTTTTATATGATTGTACGTACCTTTCTATAAAACCTACACATAAGCGTACATTACAACAAAAATTGTTCAAACAAGTTTCCATTATTTTCTAAACACAAATAAAATCTTTTTAACGTTGCTTCTAAAACTTGTTTGGTGTAATAGTTTCAAAAGCTTCAAGTACTTTCCTTTGTAATTCTCGTTCTGTTTCAAAAGCCTATCGATAAACATAGTTTTTCCATATTCCAGGAAATCTATGCGATAGATAATCCCGCACAACTCTTGCATTATGTGAGGGTGCGCCATCCTGTTGAAACCAACAGTTATGCGTTAAAGCCAAGCGAATATTATCTAGGGCTTCCTCCAAATCCCGTTGCAGTAAGATGAGATAGCGTTCACTGTTAAGGGAATGATTATAAAAGAAAGTACCAATTATCCGGGTGCCAAATATTCCAACCCACATGTTAAATCCAAAGCGATGTTGGTGACGCGCAGATTTGTTGACACGGGGGTTCTCGCTAGACCAGTAATGCGTATTTCTTCTATTGAAAATTCCGTTATTGGTCACTTGCCTCTCATCAGACCAAATAATTTTATGGGAAAAGTTTTGATCATATGCGCATTTCCGTGTGTACCATTCGGAAAATGTTCTTCGCCTATCGTCGTCACCGGGTCGGAGTCCCTGACAAATTCTAAAATTATAGGGATGGTACCTTTGTTTGCGTAAAACAAATCCAACAGTTGATTTCGGAACATCTGTGGAGAGCGTAATTTCGCGAAGCGATATTTCTGGATTTTCAATAACCGATAACATTACATGTTTTTCTTGTTTTTCATTACAGAGTTTGCGGCAGCGTGTTACCGGTTTTTTAAATGATCCGTATTATTTAAGATTTTTCACGAGTCGTCCAAAGATTTTACAGTTTGGCTGTGGTCTTTCGGGGTAACGACCTTCATACATGCGTTCTGCTTCAACTGCATTATTATTACATAAAATGTAACACTCTACCAAATCAAATTTTGCTTCATATGAAAAGTTTCGGACCATTTTGATACTAGAAAATATTAAACGAACAAGCGGAAACTAAATAATCTGTCAACACTTTTAAAAGTTTGACAAGGGTCAAGTTTGGCTTAAACGTTAAAATTTACTCAAGGCCTGCTATGTATGTTTTGAGAAAAGCATGCAAAATCATAAAACGTGAAGAAAAACCAAATTATTGCATAAATTGCTAAGTGTGATACATCAGTAGTGAAATTGCAATAAAAAGTAAAAGTAAAAAGTCTTAAAATCGACAAAAAAATTACCAGGTCCGTATTTAGAAAAAAAAGAGTTGATGATGATTTTCGAAGAACGAAACCAAGACTGCCATGTTGAAGCTTATAAAAAACTGCAATGAATATTGCTTCTAGTTTTCATCCATCTCGTACCACAACTCGAAAAAAAAGTAAAAAATTGTATCTATTACCATTTACGAGATCCCCATGCTGGGCATCTTTATCTTGGACACCCTGTATTTACCCACAGTCTAATAGAGCTTAAGGAGCAGATTATAGAAATATATAAATTCATATATCTATCTCCAAGCATTTCGATTATACAGGGTGGTAAAGTTGTTGAATTTCAAAAATCATTTTAAGTCGCTCACTCGATTAGCAGTTTCCCTGTTGCACTTATTAAAAATTTGATACATGGAAGTCATGTGGCATCTAAGGCCGACTTCGGATCCAGGGATAGCGAATTTATTCGCTGCTAGATTTGACAGGTACGACGCCATATTAATTTTTCTTAAATGGAAATACACATATATTTACCCACAGTCTAATAGAGCTGAAGGGGCAGATTATAGAAACGTATAACTTCGTATATCTATATCTAGGCATTTCGCTTATACAAGGTGGTAAACTTGTTGAATTTCGAGAATCATTTAAAGTCAAATTTAGTAATCTCAAATGACAAAGTCTTTTGATTTAAAATATTTAAAATGTTATTATATAAAAAATAAGATAGATGTATGAAGCAACTTATTATATTTTATTTTTCTCTTTTATTACTTACCATATCCGGACGGAATAAATTCACTTAAGTCTTGTCAGTATATTAAGTTAAGTTGGTAGGACTTCACAGGGTTTCCTAAAAGTACTTAAAAACAGCAAACAAGAATACCATTCAACACTTTTTCTATAACACGCATTAAAAATGATTTTTTCTATTAAAATAGAAGTACCTAGTAATCACTTTTAACCCTCGGCTAAAAGAAATTTACTTTTAGCTTTAGTGCCTTAAAACCCTATTTTTAATATTTCGTTGGTAATTCAAAAGTTGAATTTTCAATGCGATTGTAGAAAGAACGATTTTCGAAATCCAACGAATTTACCACCTTGTTTAATCGAAACACTTAGAGATGAACATTTAATGCTATATATTTCTGTAATCTGCTGCTTTAGCTCTATTAGACTGTGGGTAAATATATGTGTGTTTTTATTTAAGAAAAATCAAGATCGCGTCGTACCTGTCAAACCGAGCAGCCAATAAGTTCGCTAGCCTTGAATCCGAGATTGGCCTTAGATGCCACATGACCCCCATGTATCAAATTTTTAATAAATGCAACAGGAAAACTGCTAATCGAGTGAGCGACTTAAAATGATTTTCGAAATTCAACAACTTTACCACCCTGTATAATCGAAATGCTTGGAGGTAGATATACGAAGTTATATATTTCTGGAATCACCTCCTTCAGCTCTATTAGGCTGTGGGTAAATATATGTGTATTTCCATATGTGTGTTTCTATTTAAGAAAAATCAAGATGACGTCGTACCTGTCAAACCGAGCAGCCAATAAATTCGCTAGCGCTGGATCCGAGGTCGGCCTTAGATGCCACACGACCTCCATCTATCAAATTTTTAAGCAGTGTAACAGAAAAGATGCTAATCGAGTGAGCGACTTAAAATGATATCCCTGTACCTACTACTTATGTTTTTCAATAAAGAAAAACTGTTTTTAAAAACAATATTTATTTCTTACACACAAGCTTACTGTGATGAGGATAGTCTAGGAATGGTAATAATACAGTTTTAACTAATTAAAGTAAACGTTCCGTGGGAATGCCAGCTCAGCAGCACTCTCATGCAGATACCTATGTGGTCATCATTTATGTATCCATAACTTACTATATCTATTTGTTTTTTGTCCATATAGTTCAATAAGAATAATTTCATTAACGGAGGCAGGCAAAGCAAAATAATTTATGCAAGTACCAGCAGCCCCAGGCCCTATCCACTCTTATTACCCAACTTGGTTTGCAATTTGCTATTATTCGTACAGGTAAGATGGCGCTCGGCCGGCGTTTGTTGGGTTGCGTCCCCATGAATTTCGTCCATTTCCGACGGCCAACTTCAAAATGGCTACCGAACTGTCAAAATTTTAAATTTGAAGTTTTGGAATTTGAAATTTTTGAAGTGTTGTAGGTTTTTAAGGCGATAAAGTTAAATAAAGTAGGTAAAAGTGATAAAAATTGAGTTGGTGTTGTACTGCGTTTAAAAATATTTAAGGTAAGCTATAAATTACTTATTACTGGGTTAATACGTTTTGCTCATACGGAGACGGGATTGGTCATACATTGGGTACCTTATATGCATTTTTCTAGTAGAAATAAGGTGCTTTACGTAGTATATAAATAGATAGTACAATTGCGTCCGTAGGATTTTTACAAGTGATGTTTGTGGCTTCAGCGGACAGATGAATAATAATTTAAATTAAAGAAAAAGTAGGCCTTCAGCCGGATTTGAACCAAACCAACCACCTTCTGCAAGCCGGGCAGATGCTCTGCCAACTGAGCTATAAAGGTACATCTAATTCTTTGGCCTATCGGGATTTAGTTGATATTAAGTTGAAGAAACGGTATCCCGATAGGCCAAAGAATTAGATGTGCCTTTATAGCTCAGTTGGCAGAGCATCTGCCCGGCTTGCAGAAGGTGGTTGGTTTGGTTCAAATCCGGCTGAAGGCCTACTTTTTCTTTAATTTAAATTATTATTCATCTGTCCGCTGAAGCCACAAACATCACTTGTAGTATATAAAGTTAAATTTTTCCACAATCTCGTACGAATAAGTATACAATATAAAGAATATATACCGGGTGTCCAGCAGAACCCTGGACATAGGAGATTAACATGGTAAATCGGTTTTTATTTTTTGCGCCTGTAGGGTTGAATTGATTGAAAAACTTTTAAGAATAAAGTTGTAGAGCTTATGGTTAGCTATCATCCTGTAATTTTTTCTAAACCTCAGTTTTGGCTGTTTTGGAAAAACGCCTCGAAAAGTGCAAGAATTTGAATTTGGCGCGTTATTTATTTTGAGGGACTATCGTGTAGTAATTAACATGATTATGCAGTGAAAATTAACCGAAAACCTTACGATAATGTTCTTAAATCATACGGTAAGTAAAAGTTACGTTTATAATTATCATAATTAGTAAAAGAAAAATCATTCCAATTTGTGTATGGCTAGTTGTCTAATTCGTTTTAGTTTAGGAATACAACCACAGTGACATGACAATTTGTCTCTTGTCACCAATTATGGGTGTTCGTTGTTGTTGTTGCTGTTATTGAGGTGAATTCATCTATCTCCAAATGTTTTACTTCAAAAGTGTCTAATTTGCATTGCTGTGTGACGCGAGGCCCCATCCTGCATGTAAAAAAACCCTTGCTAAGTGCTGGATTCTTCTATGACAGACAAAATCTCATTGGAAAACCAAATACAGTGAGCCCCAAAATGCCAATCCACACATTAACAACTTCTCGACGTTGGTCTCGGTTGTTCTGCACTGTATGTGGATTTTAGAGAGTCCAAACTCATTTATTTTGTTGATTTGAGGGACCATTAATCCAAATTAACATTCACTGGTGGAACAAATGTTTATAGCAAGCAAGCAAGACCAGTAAGCAGATAGCGATGGATGTTTCATCTGCTAAAACCAGTTTTTTTCATGTTTTATCTATGTATCTGGAGATTATAGTGCCAATAGCACCAAGAACAACCAATGTTAATAAAGGTGATAGTGTTTTTATAGGAATAATTGTTGTTATCTGTGTCATTACCTAAATTTATGTTACATTTCTTTTTCATGTCCACTTGTTAATTTCTTCTGTTAAGAAATTTATGTATAGAAATTTATTTATGGATAGATTATGTATAGATTGATTATGGAAATATACTTATTTTGGTACTTGTCGCATCCACTTTTTCACACACAATTTCCCCAAAATAAAAATGTAATGTATACAGAAAGCTTGTATTTATTGATATTAAAGGTTTGATTTTCATTTGTTCATTTTGACAGCAAAAAAAATTGAACATCGAAATAAGGAACCATTTTGTTGATACAATGTCAAATTTTATTTTTCGTATTTCTTATTTAAATGTTTCATTAGTTATGAATTTTGAGGAGAGAAAACTTGTTTTAAAACAATACTGGGCTGGTAATTCCTTTGCTCAAATTCGAGACAACATTGCTGCATTGTTTCCTGAACGACCAATACCAGCACGCAGTTCACTTCAGGCGGTGGTTGCTCGTTTTGAGGAAACTGGGAGTATTAACCCGATATGTTCCTGTGAGCGCAAGCGACGACTTCAAGCTGGTGCAGCTCCAGAGGATGAAAATGTGGCAAAACTTGTTGTTCTTGCTACAGTAAGCGATGATCCTTCCAAGAGTATTCGACAGATTAGCCAAGAAACTGGACTGAGTAGATCGACCATCCATAATTATCAGCAAAAAGAAGGTTTTAAAAGCTACAAAAAGGAGAACCATCAAAAACTCTTACCCACCGACCTTTTCCCCCAAATAGAGTTTGTGAAATCCTGACTGAAAAAATTATTGCAGCCCCAAGATTTGTTAGAAACATTTGTTTCACGGATGAATGCTCGTTTTGATTGACCGGCTTTTCAAATCAACAAAATGATCGGATTTGGGCACTCCAAAACCCACATATAGTGCATGACAATCGGAACCAACATCGAGCAACTGTAAACGTGTGGATCGGCATTTTGGGGCGCCATGTTATAGGTCCATTTTTCATTGATGGCAGTTTGAACGCCAACAAATATGGCTGCTGTAGAAGCCATCCAGCCATTAGAACGGGTTTTTTACATGCAGGATGGCGCGTCGTGTCACAGTGCACTGCAAAATAGACGTTTTTAAAATGAAACATTTGGTGATAGGTGGATCGGAAAGTTTGGACCAATTAATTGGCCACCTCGCTCTTCGGATTTGAATCCCCGTGATTTTTTTGTTTGGAGATTCATTCAAGATCGTCTCTACCAGAGAAATAAACAATATGCAAATGTTCAAGACCTGAAACTTGCCATTCAAGAAATTTGTGGTCAAGTCACGGTTGTGATGTTGGACAACACATGTCGCAATTTTGAGAATAGGCTTGCATATTGTACCTCTGCAGAAGGTGGTCATTTTGAACAATTTCTCTGATGTGCCACATCTAGTCTTGTATTTTATTTATTTGTTTATTGTTCTTGTTTACCTCTGTGTTTGATGTTAAACACATGGGTGGTTGTTCACTTTCCTTGTAGTATGTAATTAAATGGTTCTTTTAAGAGCCGCCAATCCGTATTTTCTTTTCGCCAATTCCACGAAGTTGTAGAGTACAATCACATTTCAAGCTTGGTTCTTGGTTTGCTCAACAAATGTATCCACCCAACTCGCCGTCCTTAATAATTCTTAACATTAACCTAGCTTTTAGCTTTACCAATGACAAAGACAAGAGACATATCGTCGATCCGTTGTCTGTTGCTAATCTAAAATGAATTATACAACCAGCCATACACAAATTGGATGATTTTCCTTTTTCTAATTATGATAATAATAAACGTAACTTTTACTTACCGTATGATTTAAGAACATTATCGTGAGGTTTTCGGTTAATTTTCACTGCATAATCACGTTAATTACTACATGATAGACCCTCAAAATAAATAATAAAGGAAAATCGACTCTGACTCTGACATATGAAATTATTATGTTGGCGACACTGCACATGTAGGGCGGGGGTGACGCGCCAAATTCAAATTCTTGCACTTTTCGAGGCGTTTTTCCAAAAAACGGCCAATACTGGGGCATTGAAAAAATTACAGGATGATATCTGACCATACGCTCTACAACTTTACTCTTAAAAGTTGGGAGTGGCAGTTGTCACATAGTACATATATTGACTATTGTTATATTGATATTCTTTATATTGTAAAATGAAACCTTTTGTATAAAGTATAAAGAGAAGTAACATAAGCTGATTGTATGATATTTCAGATTGTCGAAATGCCCTCTACGATTAGGTGTTGCGTTTCTACGTGTTCGGGAAGCCCTGAACCGAAACATCGATTTCCCAATCCACAAAAATACGGACTTTGTTTCGACAAGTAGATGAAACTTGTCGGAAGTGATGGATGTTCACAATGGAAAGTCAAAAAGTATATAATAACTTTCCAGTATGTTCACTAAATACCAATTGCTGGGAATAAATTACTGATTTTTTGAAATATTATGTCTATAATAATATATTATTCACCATAGCCTTTAAAGCCCTCATAGGGCAAAATGTTGCACACATGAACTTATTTACCTGTGAAAAATATTTATTGATTTTATTGAAAATTGGTTTGTAATAGGTGATGTTTTAATGCATT
Source organism: Taphrorychus bicolor (assembly GCA_951812265.1). NCBI lineage: Eukaryota > Metazoa > Arthropoda > Insecta > Coleoptera > Curculionidae > Taphrorychus > Taphrorychus bicolor. Next base: position 266,621 of record OX638303.1, on the reverse strand, counting down.
TTCCTACCATATAAGTAGGTGTAGTTTGGGCATTCTGCGCTACTTGCCCGAATGTGCCCGAACCAATCGGGAACGTCCTACCCCCACCCTACTACCTCCGCAGGCTTTTAAGCCCCGCCCCCGACCAATCAGAATCGTTAAATTTCAGTCTGGTACCTGTATAATCCCTTAGCCCCACTCTCAACCAATCAGATGCGACCTAGCCGACCAATACAAAGGCACAAATTTGCCCGAAACCTTAACTCCACCCTTCTCCGAAATGGCTTCACCCTTCTCGGAAATCTGTCCAGGGGCGTACTCAGTCCTTCTGCATCGGAAACGGAAATCATGCATCCTTGATAGGCAACACGGTACCATAAATATTTTCGGTTGGTACGGTCCTGTTACATGCTTGGAGACCCCTCAAAAATCTATGCAGTCAAACAGAGGCATACCCAAACCGTCCAACTCTGAAACTATATGAAAATACAACGGTAATCTTGAAACGGTGCTAGCTACGTCCCTGTCTACCTCTATAAGATGGGATCTATTGTTAAGTTTTCTTTTGTTAAACCCATCTGAGATCTGATATATCTGCACCTGGTATTAAGGAATTTCGGCAAGCGGAAATTTTACGGTTAAGGAGTTAGAGAAATAAGAAAAACGGTATTATTTATGAAAATAAATTATGTATATGTATTACATAGAGTGCAAGTTAATATTAACGCTCCCCAACACCACTGTATTTGTTTATATTTAATTCTAGAGACAACACTTAATAAAGCCCAACCCACTATCCCTTTCTTCGAATTCTTGTGATTTTGTAATTAAAATTTGAGCAAATGTATCAAATATTTCTTCAAGATCCGTACCTCTTGATACACTAACAAATCGTGAATTAAATGATTTTATTTCCTGTTTTCCTGTTGAAGGTAATAAGTATTCGGCAAATAGCTCCACATTTACTTTAAGGCTGGGTTTATGCAACTTCTTTATTCTTAATTGCTAATTCTTTATTGATAATTTTTAATTGCTATTGTCTATTCTTAATTCTTAAGGTGGTTTATACTATTTCCTAATTCTTAAAAATTAAGCATATGGCAACTGACACTGCTAACACTACATTGACAGTTGACATTCCCCTTTAGCTGGAGAAAATAGGCGGGAAGTGGAAAAGTTTATAATTTAACATTTTGTTAGTAAAGTCTCCAAAATTGTAACTTTTGGGAGATTTTAAAATGAAGATAACCACTAGGCAGAAGAAGGCACTGGCTTTATCCGTGTTGCTTTTTTTGCACAATATATGTAAAGTGGCAATAATAACTATTAATGCGAAAAAAAGAATTAGACGATTTGGTGTTCGCCCTATGAACCGAAACAGAAAGGTAGATGGTTTTTTTTTGCATCATTAATTAAAGATATGCTACACTCTGAATGGGATGAGGAGCAATTCTTTAAGTACACAAGAATGACTAGGGCCCAGTTTGAATATTTGCATTCCTTACTACATTCTCAGCTAAAACGAGACCCAAAAAAATTGCATATTTTATTATGACACTTAGCGACTTATTATGACACTGCAGTAAGTATAACTTTTATTAAAAAAAACTTTTCAACAATCGCATCTACCTGTTTGTAGTTTTCTCTCAGAAGGATGTTCAATGCAAGAAATCGCCTGGGGGTATCGGGTTGGTAAAGCCACAGCACGTAATATAATTGTGGAAACCTGTGGAGTTATTTGGAAAACTCTATCTGCATCTCAATTGCCAGAACCTACTCAAGAATTATTTGAAAATATCAGCAAAGGATTTTTAAATCGATGGAACATTCTCAACTGTGTAGGTGCAATCGATGGGAAGCACATAGTGATGCAGACTCCATCAAATGCAGGAAGTGAATTTTTTAATTATAAAAAGTCACATAGCATTGTTTTAATGGCGTCATGTGATGCCTATTATAGATTTAGTATGGTTGATATTGGGGCTGCAGGTTCTAACCATGACTCCACTGTTTTCAAAAACAGTGGAATGGGTATGGCACTTCTGCAAGGAACTCTTGGCATTCCACCCCCAAAATGTCTGCCAGGCACTAACACCTTAATGTCTCACTTTGTAGTGGCAGATGCAGCATTTCCGTTAAATTCTAATATTATTAAGCCTTACCCTGGATCTAATTTAGGAGAAAAGAGAAATATTTGCAATTACAGAATCAGTCGAGCTCGGAGGACAATTGAAAGTACGTTTGGCATTCTAACACAAAGGTGGAGAATCTTAAAAAAACCAATTGTGGCAAAAGTGGAAACATGCGAGTTAATCTCTCTGGCCACAGTTGTTCTACATAATTTCTTATAAAATAGTGAAATTGACCTTCCCCAAAGTGATAGAAAGTACTGTCCCACAGGGTGCGTAGATTATGTGGATGAATTGGGAGAACTACAACCAGGAAGTTGGACTGAAAAAGGCAGTAGTTTAAAATCTGTTTCTAGGCTAGGGTCTCATATCATTCAAAACATGCAAAAAATCAACGTGACATTTTGGCTGAGTACTTTATTTCACCAATGGGAGCTGTTCCTTGGCAAGAAAGCTATGTTTACCGTGGATCAATGCCAGAGTAAATACCGTGAGATAACTTCTTAAAAATCACAATTAATTTAATTTAATTGTAGCATGACATATGAGTCCTATTTTATTTCTGGTTTCAAAGTTTCATTTGATGTGAGACTGTTTCACTAATAAGAACAATAAAAACACAACAAGAGTTACGTTCCCATTAAAATGCTACATTGCAGTTCTAATCAAGGATTTCCTAGATTTCTCTCGTTGCAGCAACATTAAACTTATAAATATATGTTAATCCTAGTTTTAAGTTCAGTTATTATTGTATCCTCCATTTGAAATAAAGTTTTTTAAAAACAAAACTCTCAAACTCGAGAAAGTAACTGGCGCAGTCGGTAGGATTTTGTCAACGGTTTTTAAGTTTACGTGCATCGAGCATAAAACGAGCCGTTTTCGTTTCAACGATTCGTGGCAAAAATCGAACTTTCCAAGTGGTGGTGCATAGTAACTCATCGACCAGGGAAGAACGGGACAAAATTGCCCAGCAGTCCTATTGGTGCGAGAATTGGGAACAAGCATCGTCCCAAGACTCATTGGTAACTCCAGGGAAGAGACAAGCATCGCTCAACCTTCTGGACCTTAGACCTAAGACGAATGAAGATAATCGAAGTTTTAATACTGTAAGTGCATCCTTTTAACAATTTGTCCTTTATCGATTGATATATTGTTTATTTCTTTCTCGTATATACTGGAAGATCTAATTGCACTTCGAAATATTTTATTTTATTACATTTATATTGTAAGTTAAAATGGCAAACCCACAACCCCCTAATTATGCGTTAATTAAATATCAGGCAGGAAATATTCCACAATTTGATGGAGATTCTAAACAAATCAATAGATTCATAAACGCTTGTGACAATTTCTATAATAATCATAAGGATAGGAATCCTGCGGCACAAATTAACGTTTGCTTATTTGACACAATTTTGAATAAGTTAGTTGGTAGAGCTGCTGATTTAATAGCATCTCGTGTAGAACTACATACTTGGGATCTAGTCAGGGAAGCCGTAATAAATACTTTTTCTGATAGGAGATCGATAGATTGCGTAATACAAGATATTATTACTCTAAAACCGGAAAGAAATGAAAATTCGCAACAATTTGGTCTTAGATTACAAGATGCAAGAAGCTTATTATTTTCCAAAGTAAATATGTCTAACGACACAAGGGAATTAAAATTGCTAAAAATAAACGAATATGGAAATTTGGTTCTAAAAACATTCATTAACGGATTAAATTATCATATGCAATTAATAGTACGTTTAAAAAACCCTACATCTCTTGAAGAAGCAATGACTTTCGCTAAAGAAGAGGAAAACTTTCTTTACTACAAAAATCGTGGCAACTTAAATACTAAAACCACAATAATGAGTTCTAATTCACAAAGACCATTAAATAATAACAATAATCGCACGCATTATTCTGCTAATGCAAATAATAACAATCACATGCATTATTCTGCTAATGCAAATAATAACAATCACATGCATTATTCTGCTAATGCACAAGCGAGCAATAATTATATTCCACAATTTAACCAAAGAAATGCAATACCTTTTGTAAACCGACCACAATTTTTAGGTTACGGTAAATTTAACTATAACTCGCCAAATTTTGGACAACAAAACAGACCTTTCCAACATAGACCAAACTTTAATAATTTTTCCCAGAGACAATTTCCAAATAATAATTTCAGACCCCAGAATAATACTTTTAATAATTTTAACCGTGGTGTTAAAAGACATGCAACTTCTACAGTTGTTAGAGCAAATCAACAACAACCTGAACCCATGGATACTTCTTCGGGAAATACATTATTAAAAAATGGACAACAACAAAGACCGAATTTTCACATTGAAGAATTATTCAATCAATCTGTTGAACCTGTAAATAATTCCTTCGAAAACCACACGGAACAAATTGACTATGCTGCTAATCAATTTAGCGATTACGAATATTATTACCCTGAATTTGAACAAAATAACCAAGACCTAGAACGTGATCAATATGAAAATTTTTATTTCGAAAACAACGTAAATGAGAATAATAATGAAAATTTTCAGGAAACTCACGATTTAAAACCCCCAACTTAATCCTTTTAAATAACTATACAATAACCGATTTACCAGTCATTACATTGCCAGAAATAAATGCAAAATTTTTAATAGACACTGGTAGCGGTAGAAGCTTTATTAAACCTGACCTAGCTTATAAATTATACCCAGATCATATTGCATCGGAATCATTCTTCGTGCGTACCGCACATGGAACATCAATTCATAATGAGGTCATATGTATACCTATATTTGCTTCTTTTAATAGTGTAGTAGATCATAAGTTTTATCTATTTGATTTTTCCCCTAAATTTGATGGACTTTTAGGTATAGACTTTTTAACACAGATAGGCGCTAGCATAAACTTAAAAGATTTATGTTTAGGAACCAAAAATATTGTGTTACCTTTACATTACCCAAATAAAAAAACATCTGTATATAATTTCGAACCATGCGAAATAATAATAGACCCCCGAACTAGTCAAAAAGTAAAAATACCAGTTAACAAATCTAATGGTACAGGCATATTAAAATATAAAAATTTCGATAAAGCTGAAATGCCTGAAGCATTGGTAAAAATTGTCGATTCTTACGCATTCACAATTATTACAAACCCTCAAGATAATCCCGTAAAAATAACATTTTTTGAACCTTTAGATATCGAAATAATAGACGAAACAGAAATCAATTTCATAGAAAAAATGGAAACCGATTCTGAAATAAATCAATATTTTGATAATCTGCAAAAACAAAATCTAAAAAATGTACGTTTACAACATTGTAATAAAGAAGAATACAAAGCTATTCGAGACTTATGTTATGAATATAGAGACATTTTCTACTGCGAAAATACTCCACTTACTTTTACTAATCAAATTAAACATAAAATCAATCTAACTGATGAATCACCAATATTCACTAAAACATATCGTTACCCCTATATTCATAAGCAAGAGGTTAATTCCCAAATGTCTAAAATGTTACAAAATGGTATTATTCAAGAATCAACATCTCCTTGGAGCAGTCCTATTTGGATTGTACCCAAAAAGTTAGACGCATCAGGAAAACCCAAATGGCGGATAGTTATAGATTATCGTAAACTCAACGATAAAACGATTGACGACAAATTTCCACTCCCTAATATAACTGACATTTTAGATAAATTAGGAAGAGCCCAATATTTCACGACACTCGATCTAGCAAATGGTTTTCACCAAATAGAAATGGATCCTTCTGATATACCTAAGACAGCTTTCTCAACGGATACGGGACATTACGAATTTCGGCGTATGCCTTTTGGACTTAAAAATGCACCGTCGACCTTTCAGAGAGTAATGAACAACGTTTTACGTGGTTTTCAAAATGAAATCTGTTTAGTTTATTTAGACGACATAATAATTTTTTCAACATCACTTGAAGAACATATAGAGAGGTTAAGAGCAGTTTTTGAACGCCTTAGACAATCTAATTTCAAAATTCAACTAGACAAGAGCGAATTTTTACATAAAGAAGTAGCCTATTTGGGACACAAAATCATTCATGAAGGTGTTAACTAACCCAAACCCCGATAAAGTTACTGCAGTTAAAAACTTTCCAATCCCAAGAACCCAAAAAGAAATAAAATCTTTCTTAGGATTAGCAGGATATTATCGTAGGTTTATCAAAGATTTTGCAAAAATCACAAAACCCCTCACTTTATGTCTTAAAAAAGGAACTAAAGTTGAACATACACCAGCCTTCATACAATCTTTTAAACATCTTAAAGAATTGCTCATTAATGCACCAATTCTTAAATATCCAGATTTTTCAAAACCTTTTGTCCTTTCTACAGACGCCTCTAATGTAGCCCTTGGCGCCGTATTATCACAAGGTGACCCTCCACACGATCAACCAATAGCATTCGCGTCTCATACTTTAAACGAAACCGAACAAAAGTACTCTACTATAGAAAAAGAACTTTTAGGCATCGTATGGGCCTGTAAGTATTTTAGACCCTATCTCTACGGTCAAAAATTTAAAATATACACTGACCATCGTCCTTTGATTTGGTTATTTAATTTAAAAGAACCAAATAGTAAACTAGTACGCTGGAGATTAAAACTTGAAGAGTACGATTACCAAATTATATATAAAAAAGGTAAACAAAACACAAACGCAGACTGTCCTGGTGATATCGATGACGATATTAGTCAATTTTTAAATAACAATTTTGATCCAACTATATTTACCAATGAAGCTATTGCCGAAACTATAGCGGAACTCGAACAAAGTACAAATAAACCACAATCCCCGAAAATAAAAATCCTCGAAAATATTCAAATTCGACCCCCATTCACAGATAACACTGTTCACACAACTAATGCGACAGAAAATTATTCTGAAATGACATTATTAGACGAAATAATTAACAACAAACCACATCAAATAATTGTTAAAAAATCACCTTACGATACTTATGTCAAAATAGACCATGAAACTTTTGACGGACATCAAATTTTAAAAGCAACATTGCCCACAAATATTGAAACAATTACACGAGTTTTAAAAGAATATTTAAATAATAAAACAACTTATATTTATTTTCTTTCTAAAGAATTACGTCCTTATTTCCAACAATGCATGACTAATCACTTTAGAAATTTAAAACTTATTGAATGTACCAAACTAGTTAATAATGTCGATGAAGACGAAAGAACAATGATTATTAAATTTCGTCATGAAGGAAAAACAAGCCATCGCGGAATAGAAGAAACATTAAAATTTTTAAGATCCAACTATTATTGGAAATCTTTGAAAAAAGATACCACAAATTATATTAATAATTGCGAAATATGTCAGAGGTCAAAATATAACAGAAGACCACCTGATCAACCCTTAGTACTGACTGAAACACCAAGTAAACCCTTCGAAATAATACATATCGATACATTTATTGTAGGAAAACAAAAATTCTTAACATTTATAGATAAATTCTCAAAATACGGACAAGCACTTCCATATTCAGGAAAAGCTGTATCATGTTGTGACCAACTAATAAAATTCTTTTCATTCTTTGGTGTTCCGAAACAAATAGTATCAGATAACGGTACAGAGTTTCGAAACGAAGTAGTAGACGGACTTTTAAAAGCTCACAATATCAAAATACACTTTACAACTCCTCATCACCATGAGTCAAATTCACCTATCGAACGTCTACATTCAACCTTGATAGAACACATAAGAATATTACGAGAATCTGACCCAAATTCGGATATAACAAACATTATGCCGTATGCAATTATTGCTTATAACAATACAATTCATTCTAGTACGAATTTTACCCCACAAGAACTTGTATTAGGACACACAGATTCGCGAGACCCCATGAATCTTATACCATCTCATGTATACACTGAATATATCAACAATCATAAAAATAACACGCAAATTTTATATGATAAAATTACGGAAGATTCAAAACAATTAAAACAAAAAATAATTGACAAAGTCAATCAAAGTAAAACTAATCAGAACCTAATAATCGGTTCTCAAGTATATAAGAAATCTCAACAAAGAACAGGTAAAAGTAAAAAGAAATTTTTAGGACCCTTTGTACTAACAGCGGTGTTAGAAAATAATAAAATTGAAATAAAAAATCCGAAAAATAATTATACGGAAGTTATTCATATAAATGAATCTAAAATAATGCCCATTGTTCCAGATGGACCTGGACCGTCCACGCGACAGACATAAAATACCATGACCTGAACAATTACCCAGGGATACTACCCTTTAAACTAGGAACAGCTAAAATTACATCAAACCACTGGTCCTTTGTACAACTAATTGACTTAAACCCACTAGTCGACCAATTTCATACCTTAAAACGACATTCTGAAACACTTGCAGCTAGCTTAAAAAATGACAGTGAATATTACAATGAATATCATAATTCTTTTATATCTTTACATACCCTAGAAAAACGCATAGAAAATTTAATTATACAAGTCGCCCCTTCTAGTGCAATTTCTAGACGTAAACGAGGTTTATTTAATCCTTTAGGATCATTCATTAAAAGCATAACAGGTAATTTAGACCAAAATGATGCAGAAATAATTGACGAAAAAATCCGAAAATTATCGGAAAGTCAAAATAAATTAAAGATTGATGCTATTAATCAAATAATGATAATAAATTCAACAATCAATGCATTCCAAAAAGTAATATCTAATATTACAAGCAATGAAGTAATCCTAAAAACCAGAATTTCTCAAATAGAAGAAGCTATTAAAACGGGAGATTTACATAATACCCAACAACACGACTATTTTCAAATACATACAGTTATTAATCAAATAACTTGGATGTATCAATCAATCAATAACATATTAGATAAAGTCGAGATTTCAATAACTTTTGCTAAAGCAAACACTCTTCATAATTCAATAATAAATCCAAACGAATTATTAAGCAAAATAAGAGAGTTAGAATCGCATTTAAACGCAGATAAACTATCATATATATAGGTATATATAACATCTTTATTTCTAGGGAAATAGGCTATCGACCATTTGGTCTTTCTGCCCATGTTATAATATTACACAAATGAATTCTATATACAAATATTACAAACTTAGGGAAAGGAAGAAAAGCGACTCATTTCTGAGCTTGGCCTCTCTACGTTTGGAAATGTTCCATTAGGGTGGTTGTAGGGAAAACGAAGCGGGACTGTCTATTTTGTCTTGTTAAGCAAAGTGGGTTCAATAGAGTCATATTGTGTGGGTTGTTTTTCCATTTAGTCTGAAGTTGTATCAGTCTTTCACTTATTTTTGTCATGTGTGTGCGTTCGTAGAGTAGTTGGTTGGAAGGATTCTGCAGCGGGTTTTCGGGGTGTCTTATCTTGGTTATCATTCTTAATGCGATTTGTTCTGTTGTTTGTGTGTATTGTTTAGTTTTCTCTGACGCATTTGCTCTTAGCACGTGTCCATAGTCTAACAGTGGTCTGCAAATGGATTTGTATATTTTTATAGCCGTTTTTGTGCTAATTCTTTTGTTTTTGTATGTCAGGCATCGATAGTGTTTTGTCCTTTTAATAATTTCCACTAGTATTTCGTACGTGTTTAGTAAATTTTAATTTTTTGTCGATTGTTACTCCTAAGTATTTTATGTCGTTTTTTGGTTCGGTTGTGTGACCGTCTGCTGTTATTGTTGGGGAGTCTGCCTTAATTTGGTGGGAAAATAAACTACCATTAAGTAGCAATATTCAAAATATATTGGGTTTCGAAAAAATAATTGAAATTAAAAGTTTTCTTAAAGGCTTCAATATTGTCTTTATATTAGAGCTTCCACTTGTCGAGACTGAGGTATATCAATATTTTAATCTATACCCAATACCAATCCCTAATAACGGTTCATTCATAATTAATATACCTTATAAACCTTACCTTGCACTGAGCAACTCCAGATACTCGTATATGGACCAAAGATGTCTCGAAATATCAACCAATGAGTACCTGTGCAGACACGCCCACAGTATCCTGTTAGAAGCTAATCCACCATGTGCTGTTCAACTAAACAGTCAAGCACCAAATATTACTTCTTGCCACCCTTACGAAATCCAATTGCACGAAATCCAATCGACAAACATTATCGATGGAAAATGGATCGTTACCGTACCAAATCGGATAGTTAGTACTTCAACCTGCCAAAATTTAAGAGACAATCTTCCTCTCTTAGGCTCCTATCTAATAGAAGTACCCATTGAATGCAAAGTTCAAATAAAATCAATCATCTTCCAAACTTATAAGCCAAGTCGCCTGTCCTTTAGCGAAACTAATTTACCCTCGCTAAAATTGACCAGAGCCAATCAGCATCGATCAATACCATTCAACCCACCTGCGATTGACCTCAACTTCGTCAACCTACAAGAGACCAAAGAGATCCAATCCAAGCTGGAGGACCAAAGAAGAAACCTCGAAGAAATGTCTACCACTGTCTACGTTACAAGAACAAGTGTTTGGACAATTTTACTTTATATTTTTATTGTATTATCCATATTAATCATATTGTTTAAATATTTTCAGAAGCGATTTAGGAAAATCCAATCCATATCCAATAATGCAAATAACGAACCGATGGATTTAAATAATAACCAAATATTTTAATAATTTTAATTTAGCTTTTGAAATCACAACCACAGGATGTGCTTTCATCTACGTCGGGAGGAGTTACGTTCCCATTAAAATGCTACATTGCAGTTCTAATCAAGGATTTCCTAGATTTCTCTCGTTGCAGCATCAGCAACATTAAACTTATAAATATATGTTAATCCTAGTTTTAAGTTCAGTTATTATTCTTTTGAAATTATATCCATTTGAAATAAAGTTTTTTTAAAAACAAAACTCTCAAACTCGAGAAAGTAACTATGTACTAGTAGCCCACCAGCCAATTTTGGTGGTTGAAAAGAAACCAAGTGCTGAGATTTTAAACATTAAATTTGATGCTGCATTTTCACAAAATCACGAATATCTGAAGAACGGTACGGTTTAGATGCCATAAACCTTAATAAAACTACCTTTACTTTTGTCCGTAGATAAAGAAAATACATTAATATACTATGTGTTTCATTTAAAAAAATAAAACTTTAGTCAATTCTATACTTTTGGGACCACCTGTATACAATGACAATAATTTTAAAATGTACTTCCAATAGACCCTCATCCATCCCATATACAAAACTTTTTGAAACCTAAAAGTTTAGCCATAATCTTCCGTGTCGAATAACGTGAATCACTCTGTATTTGCAAGCCCATGCAGTTGACCCAAATGATATGTGTGCACATGGCAAAATGGCATGAGCAGATTATTTGAGTTTGACGTTTGACTTGAGATATGTAACGCAACTATCATACAAGGAGGTCATCCAACTGAGGATGATGCCATTTCTCTTTAATTATACTATAATGCTGAGCTATGCATAATATGCAATAAAACTGTTTTACCTTCGTCCCAGCAGGCATTATTCGATTAGCTTTCGACATTGTATTGTAGCTATTTTGAGTAGTCATTTATTTCTGAAACTAAACTTTCTAAATTACAGTTTTAAGTTTGAAATAAAGTTTTTAAAAACAGTTTATCGAAATAAACTTGTTTAATTCTTGTGACGCATTGTATCATGACATTTGTCTCAATTCTCAACAACAAGTTTAGCAAAACTTTTAATCCGTAAGTATTGTTGAGAAAATACGAATAAAACATGTAGATGTATAGTATTTCTATATAAAATAAATCATATAATTTTAGGCTCTGTGCAAAAAGCAGGGTTAAAACAAAACCAGAAAGCCACAGAAAATGCCATACAAACATGGTTAAGAAGAGCATCGGACCGAAGAGCAGTTTTAAGAAAAAAAATGTAAATCTTTTCAGTTACCTGCGTCTGTAACAATTAATTGTGTTATTATTAGGAGTAAGATAAATAAGTCATCGGCGAATATTTTTATATATATAAAAAATATATATAAAATATGACTTTTTTTTAGCCTATTTTTTTTTCTACTTGCGTCTACAGCCAAAAGGATGGCTGTAAAAGTGGTATTATTAAGATATTTTTAAGACGTCTTTGATAAGACATCTTAAAGATGTTTGGTTTTGTAACATCGGACGACTTAAAGACAACTTTAAGCGTATCAAAGACGTCTTTGAGACGTCACATCTTCTAAAAGGCATCTTTTAGACGTCTTTAAGTTGTCCTAGTGCTGTTTAGGTATTATCAATACCATTATTTGATTGCTTACCTTGCGAATTTCCACTTCTCGACGAATGATTGCCATCGTGCTCATCTGGTAATATTGTCTTTGTGATAGCGACATACTCATAATACTGTTGCGAACTCAGGGTTCAATAATTCCAGTGTAACGATTTATCACAAAAACACTATTTATTTGTACCACAATTACACATAGGTACAATTCGACTACTAAATAACTCACTACTTAACACTTTATAGCCTTCTATTAACGCCTTGTACTTTAGCTTACTTATAGCTCGCTTAAAATAAGACTACTCTTCACCGCGCGCTAAAAAGGTTGTAAACAACTGACAACTTGACAGTTGTAAACAACACCAACCACACACGCGTTGCCCCGCCTCCCATGCGGCGTCGCTGCGAATCGTAACAATACGAACTTTCGAATTGTAAACGCTGCTCGTATGCGATTCCAAGTCTTTTTCGTCGACTATAACTTCAATTTCTCCCTGCACTTGGTTAAAATCTAAAAAGACATCTTGAATCTTATTTAACCTTTCTTGTAAATTTAGAATTTGAACATTTGATAAAGCTGACTGGGATTGCCGACAGGAATCGACAAATTTAGTAAAACTGGTTAAAGAAGCCTTAAGCGAACCTCTTTTCTCGTTAAATTAGTATCAACCACGATAAACTTATGGACATATATTAATAACAATGCCTAAAACTACAACGGGAAGAATGTATTTAAATAAATTGTTAGAAATATCTACGCTGTCCTAAAATCTTAGAATTAGACTTAGGAAGGGATATGGGAATGATGGAATTCGAAAGGATACGACTCACCCCTCTTTCTAGGTCTACTTGCTGGCAATAGTGTTATTCCTTGCTCGAATTGACTAGATCCGTTACGCTGCTGCTCGACTTGACAACCAAATCGGTCAGAAATGGCTCGCAGTGGCTGTTGCTTGACTTGCCTTTTCTTGACGACCAAGTCAGCCAGGAAATGGCTTGAAGTGGTTAATGCTTGACTTGCCTTTTGCTTGCTGGCTCTAGCTTGCACCTATCGGGCCCGAATGACCATGTTTTTAACGAAACTCTTTATTAATGTGAGAACAGCAAGCGTAACAAAGTATTTTATGACAGCTATATTTTTTCTGTCCTGGGTCTCTTGTCCTGGCACCTACTAGATGCTGGCGAAATAGAAACGGCGATGCCGTTGTTCTGTATATCGGCGGAAACTTACTCCCCCCTTTTGCTTGGTGGCTCTCGGTTGAACATGTTTTTAAGTACAACAGGTGTACTGGAATGCCATTTTGTCCGTTGGAAACAGCCTCTTGGTTCAATCGAGCCGCATAGGTGCAATCTAGAGCCAGCAAGCAAAAGCGGGGCAGTAAGTTTCCGTCGATATACAGAACAACGTCATCGCCGGTTCCTGCTTTGTATACAAAAATGATTTCATTGCCACCTGTGTGAATGAAAGTATTGAATGGTCCTTTATCCCTCCTTACTCCCCGCACTTTGGTGGACTTTGAGAGGCTGGCGTTAAAAGTGTTAAGCACCATTTGAAGCGTGTCTTGTCAAATGCAAAACTTTCGTTTAAAGAATTTGCGACTGTCGTATGTCAGATAGAGTCAATCCTATCCTAAGCTCTAGACCAATTTCCCCACTACCTTCCGACCCAAATGACCCATTTAACCCCGGCTCACTCCCTCATCGTCAAAACGTTGACTTCGGCACCTGATAACCAGTTGGATGATATACCACGTAATAAGCTGAAGGAACATTTCTGGGCACATTGGAAGCGAGACTACATTACCGAACTTCAACGTCGTTCAAAATGGAAGTCAAGCAAAGAAGTACTGACCAAGGGGACTTTGGTAATTTTTCAAGAAGATAATACTCCACCGACTAATTGGAGAATGGGTCGTGTTATCGAACTACATCCAGGATCCGATGGCGTATATCGTGTGGCTTCTATCCAAACGTCAGGAGGAATAGTGAAGAGAAGCTTTTCTCGAATCTCCCGCTACCAAATGAAGATTGAAAGCGCGGCTCTTTTAAGGGGGAGTATGTTTCCGCCGATATACAGAACAACGGCATCGCCGGTTCCTGCTTTCTATTTGGACAGCATTTAGGAGGTGCCAGGACAAGACAGTGACACAAGATAAAAAAAAAACTTAACGTCGAGAAAAAGTATAGCAGCCATAAAATACTTTGATGCAGATTACTGTAAAATACAGAAATCGATTTTTATCCGTCGGTACTATGAAAACGCTGTTTTCGACCTTTGAAACGACTGATAAACCATCATTTTGCAAGCTCTAATTGTGTCCATCCACAGACTAGTTTCGTCGTTTACGGCTCATCAGTGAGGCTTTGACACTGAGGTATACTCTGTTCAGCGAGGGTTCAATATTACGTCATAAATTGTGACGTCATACAAAAAAACACGTCTGTCTTTGATAAAATGTCAGTTAAACAAAATGTCAAGTTGACACGGGGCAGGTAACAGTTTAGCCTTTTGTGTAAACATTCCAAAGTTTTCCAATTTCGGTTATTAATTCAGAAGGAATATCCGCAGCAGCTTTACCATAGACACCTGCTATGATTCACCCGGCCATGGATTTAGATCATAAGATATGGACAAAATTGGCCCAAGATATTCGAGTGTTTTTGTGTGCTTAGTATACCTAGTAGTGCTCATAACTTGCGTTGTAAAACCAATAAGCAGAAACACTTGTCGTCGGGTCGCCAAACATATTTTTTCGTTCGAATGCACCCTTTTCTGCGGAATAGTTCAATACGTGTCCGCATGAATTCATTTCATCAAAACTGTTAGGCGTTTATTGTATATTCAATTCTTGAAATTTTTCTTGCAATTTAATTAATGCAACATGTGATAGTAAAACATGCAACATAAATAACTTAAATTGAGTACATAATCTAACTAAGTGTGAGCAATTTTTTTAAGACACCTAGTTTTGCTTTTATCTGTGTCGCAGCTCCGTTCTTCCACATTTTTTCTTTAGTTGATTCAGCTACCTGCTAATTTTGATTAATGTTTTATTCATTTCCACAGAAGCGAATCTAGCCTTTAGGTGAAACCAGGGGAAGATATCTTTGTGGACCAGTAGGTGGTTGTTGAGGAACAGGGGCTTCTTTTCAACAATTCATAGTTCCTTCGGGACGTATGTTAATGGAATTTCTTTCGCCGCTTCATCGATTGTAACTCCCTGTTTCTCGACTATCTTGCAAATTTTCTCCCCTTTTTCTTCACACAGTGACTTTTTCTACATGATCCCTTAAAAGCGATTCTTTCGTTTCTATATTTAGTTCTACAAAAGCTGGACTCGGATTTCTAAATTTTGACGACATTTTGACATTAAGCGTAAAACTGACTTTAGCTGGTGGTTTTATTATTAATAAGAACTAATAATACGCCTGTTTTTTTGCGATCTTTTTCTAATGAAATGAGATGATGTATGTGACGTCATATTGAACCCTCGCTGAACAGAGTATAGTACCGAGGTTCCCGGTGGCGCCATCCGTGTCCGTTTGTTGAACTAACGAGACTACACCCGTCCAGTGTCAACGTAAATGCCCGGTCTAAGGAAAGAATGATGCAGATTACTGGAAAATACAGAAATCGATTTTTAGCCATCGGTACTGTGAACTGTGGATAGACACAATTAGAACTTGCGAAATGATGGTTTATCAGTCGTTTAAAAGGTTGAAAACAGCGTTTTCATAGTACCGACGGCTAAAAATCGATTTCTGTATTTTACAGTAATCCGCATCATTCTTTCCTTAGACCGGGCATTGACGTTGACACTGGACGAGTGTAGTCTCGTTAGTTCAACAAACGGACACGGATGGCGCCACCGGGAACCTTTCCTCGGTACTGCCATGAAACGTGTCTTGAGAATTCCAAAAATCGAGAGCTCTGGTTGTGTCAAAGCCTCACTGATGAGCCGTAAACGGCGAAACTAGTCTGTGGATGGACCCAATTAGAGCTTGCGAAACGATGGTTTATCAGTCGTTTAAAAGGTCGAAAACAGCGTTTTCTTAAAATACTTTGTTACGTGCTACGTACTTTGCTGTCCTCACATTAATAGTTTCGTTAAACCATGTACTTGAATTCGACTGAAGTTTTATCTTATTTGTAAAATATTTCGGTGTTTGGAATTTGAGCTTAATTTAAAATAGGCTAGTGTTAAGTTATGTATGAAAAGCAACAGATTTCGAACTATTTACAAATAACGCTGATCTACCTATCTAAAACATGGGGGTCTTAGTAAATGTTTAAAAACGCTTCTCCTTACACCAACGAAGTTCCACTCTTCTCGCAAAATTTTGCAACCCTTACAATAAGTCAATTTTTAATACCTCGAAATCTAAAAGCTATCCGAAATGTCCCTGATACCTTTTTATTCAGAATTAAGCAATGAATCCCGTTCAAGAAAAAAAATTGTATTGATTTATTTAAACAATTAAATTTGTCATCATTCTGACGTTAGCAGCGCCATCTATCAAAAATTTGATATTACCTTTGCTTGTCCCCCTGAAAGTTACACAAACTTCACTTGATAGATTTCTTGTACTGGCTATGATTTGCGTGATATTCGACTGGAACATTTAAAATGGGACATCCTGTATATTCTATAAGCTATAATTCGTCGAATCTCGTTTTTCTAAGTGACAAAGATACTGCAGGGAATCCCTGTTTCATTACGTCTTCAAAGATCCAAATCGCAAATTCTGCTCTTATCAGCACTTATATGATACCATTATATTATATTTACTTATCGTAAATCCTTGTAAAAGCGAATTACTTTAATACCAAAAAAAAAACCTATTTAATCACTATTTTATTTCTTATTATTCTACGTTACTTTCCCATTTTACAATTTTTCCAGCGGAATCAAAAGTTTACGTAATTTAATTTTGTCATATCCAAGTCTCCGCACAGAACAAAAACTGAAAATCGACCCAAACTATTTAGTTATAAATGTAAAGATGTGTGTTATAAATTTTCATCCGGCTTGGGAAGTGTTTGTCTTAATACTTAGATAATTTACGTCCATTTTATTTGTAATATCCAAATATTTTAATATCACTACTTAACCTAATAACATATTATCCAACCAGCGTATAATTCAGACGTAAATAACGTTTTTCCGACTTCCGACTAAGTATGGACCAATTCCGACATCAAAACAATGTAAAATATGATTGTCGAATGACTTTAAACAATGTCGTGGTTGGAAGTCCAGACAACGTTAACCCAACGGCAGTTGTTAATGTTTGCTAATTAGTCGGGGTTGAAGTTTTATCCTTGAAGAATTGTACTTGTAAGCCAATCACTTATGATTATCATCAAGTAGGCATTGGAAGTTTGACTTTGACATTGTTATCTTATCTTCTCCACGTGTAATAAAAGGAGATGGATAAAAAAAATGAAGGTTTCAAAGGTAAGTAGATGTCAAAAATAAGTGAATGAGTAATATATGAAGTAGTTTTATGTTTGGAATTTTATAACCAAATATATTTGTACATTTCTTTGGAAGTTCTGACGTAATGCCGACGTCGTCTACCAACCATAATATAATAAGAAATTAATAATTAATCTAATCTAACGGCCTATACTTAACGGCTGAAATATGTCAAAAAACTTCTTTCAACTACAGTACATAGTTCTTTTTATACAAAAAGAGCTAAGATGCTTTCAGATGTTCTACTAAATAAGATTTATCAGGTAAATGGGCACGAATAAGTGCACGTTTGTAATTTCCAACATAGAGCTGCCTGCATGCAATACCTATGAAGTGTACAATGAAAAAACAAAATACGTAGCGTGAATAATGAATATTATTTAAGCTGCACATATGTAGTAGTCACGAAAGTAGCCAAGAAAATTTTAAAATATTGCGAGTGGCTATATATCGCTATTAAAAAAGTGAAATGTCATTAGTGTCACTAGTGTCATCTGTATATATTCTGCGCGATCTTGGTGGGTTTGGTGAGCTTTTATGAGTTAGGTGCGCTCTTTTATTTACTTGTGCGAGATTCCGTACTTCCTGGCAAAACTATGGTTTGATGGTGATTATTGCATTTATATATTTTTTCCCTTGCCGATGAATTGATCAGCTGCCTGTAGTATAGATTTCTTGATTTTACTCCAGCAAGTTTCCATGTGATCTTCATGGCAGTCCAGCTCATCAGTTTGCTCGTCAATCTTTTTTCATACAGTTTCAACCAATTTACATAATATGAGGTTATGATCTGTTCCCAGGTTGACCGAAGACAGGGCCGATCAAGGTGATTATGGAGTCAATCATTGATCGAATGTAAACTTGTGTTGTTGTTTGTCTACTCGTTCCTGGCGCAGAAGTCGATCAAAAGTTCTTCGTTCTCGTTGATAGCCGGTTCATTAAATTTCTATTTGCGCGTTCAAATCTCCGAATATTATGACTTTATCATTGCTATCTAAAGTGTTTTCTGAGCTATAAAGCCGTGGTCCAATGGAATTGCTTCCTGACGTTTCGTCCACTACTGCGGCAGACATTATCAAAGGCGATGGGGCAGTGGGCGAAGTGATCTCCCTTGCTTCCCGACGATGACTGATTCGACTGTAGCACGCCCCGTGGTATTCCAGCTTCCAGTCTGCATTTAGAAACATAATTTCCTCCTTCCTGTTGAAATTGTTTTCGTGTTTAAAGATCTCAATGGCTTCCCTCGTTAGTCTCGGAAAGTAGCGCTGTGATTGATGTAGGATAGCCACGTCATTAAAAAGGATGTTGTGACCTTCAGAGAGAGCGTGCTCTGCTACTGCTGACTTTTGCGTTTGTCCCAGCCTGCAACATCTTTTTTGTTCCGTGATCCTCGTGTTGACACTACGTTTTGTGGTGCCAAGGTATACAGAGCCACAGCTGCATGGAACTCTATACACTCCGGGTGCTGATAGGGGATCTCTGCGGTCTTTAGCCGATCTCAAGCTCTGTTGAATTGTACGAGTGGGTTTAAAGACATTCTTAATCTTGTGCTTTTCCAGTAGCCTGCCGATCCTGTCCATGACTTTGTGGACGTATGGTAGAGTAGCCCAACCGCGCTTTTCTACATCATCTCCCGTTGTTGCTTCCTGTCGCTCTACATTCCTTGGGCGCACGGCTCTATCGAACTCCTGCTTGTTGTATCCATTCCAACCAAAGGCTCTTTCCAGATGCTTCATTTCTCGTTCCAATTCAGGTGGCTCACAAATTCTCTTGGCTCTCACAGACAGAGTTTTTATGACTCCCCTTTTTTGTCTTAGATGATGGTTTGATCCGTTGTTGAGGTATCGGTCAGTGTGTGTTGGTTTTCTATACACGGTATGTGCAAGCTTTCCATTCTCTTTCACAAGCCTTTCATTCTTTCACTGGCATTTCTACTGCAATGCCGTGACACCAAGAACATACCAAAGTTTCTGAGGGTAAAAAGAACCTTCAGATCCGGACAAGCGAGCAGAATTGACAACAGGACCGAACAATCCCTCCTCCGTGAAAGGATCCATGAGACCCGTAGAGGTCTTGCATCTAATGACAAAAATTTTTTTTTTGTTAATTTAGAACTAGCCAACAGCTTGCATTGGAGCGACTGGGAAAAAGTGGATCGTCTAACACATGGCCGACGGATTGCAGCCCAAGCCGCCGCAACGAACCGACAAAAGAAGAGGTTTGACGAACTAGGTGCCAACAACAATTCGTCGGACACAACAAAGTCCACATCCGAGGAGAGTCAGCGCAAGATTGTAGTCAATCTGACCGACAAACAACTGTCAACAGATGAGTTGAGCGTTCTGAACAAGGGAGGTAATTTTGCAACAGTAGCAATCTCAACTTCGGAATACGAAGGAAAAATCAGGACACTGTTAGATCCCACCACCTACATCCAACCGCCCGTATTCTGAAGGCTACCAACAATGTAACCAGGGACGTGGCATCGGATGAAATAACTAAGCTCAAAAAATCGGAAGCCTTGCCACCGAGGCTGTACAGTTTGCCGAAGATCCACAAACCCGATGTGCTACTGAGACCCATCGTGAGCACCATAGGAAGCCCGACCTACGAAATTGCCAAACACCTGACAAAACTGTTGCACTCAAAAATAGGAAATACTGACAGCTTTATAAAAGACTCCACTCATTTCGTCGAAAAACTGCATTCTGTGACTCTATCTGCAGGGGATAGTCTCGTTACCTTCGACGTTGTTTCGCTCTTCACGATGGTACCCATTAAGGAAGCCGTGGAATATATTAATAAAAAATATCCACAGCATATTGCTAAGCTGTTCCAACATTGCCTAACCACTACATATTTTCAATGGAAGGAAGAATTCTACGAACAAACTGATGGTGTCGCTATGGGCAGCCCTCTTAGTCCAGTAATAGCCAACTATTTTATGGAATTTCGAGGTCAGGGCGTTGGCTACAGCAAGGAAGAGGCCAAGGTGCTGGTTTCGATATATGGACGACACGTTTGTTATTTGGAGCCATGGAAAGGGCGAACTTCAAAACTTCCTCTTACACCTAAACTCTATTAACCCAAAAATCCAATTCACTATGGAGATAGAAAAGGAAGGACGCCTACCGTCTTTGGACGTTTTGGTGGCAAGGAGGCCGAATGGAAGGTTGCACATACCGTGTATAGAAAACCAACACACATTGACCGATACCCCAACAACGGATCAAACCATTATCCAAGACAAAAAAGGGGAGTCATAAAAGCTCTGTCTGTGAGAGCCAAGAGAATTTGTGAGCCAGCTGAATTGGAACGGGAAATGAAGCATCTGAAAAAAGCCTTTGGTTGGAATGGATACAATAAGCAGGAGTTCGGTGATTGTAAAGAAAATATCATCTCGATTTTAGCGTTAATTTTGGTATTATTAGAAAGCTTATGTTAAGATTAACCGATTTAAGCAAAAACATTTTTGGATGGTTGAATGTTGTGGAAAAAAGGAAGAATTAGGATATCCAAATACATTTGCTTAGACCTCGATGTTGTCGTCATTTATTTTGTAGCCACAACACACGTAACCCTTATAAAATTCGTAGTTTTCAATTTTTGTAATATGAGTTAAAATTAAACCTCTCAAAAAGTGGAAATTTACGTATTTAATAAAAAAACTTTATATTTTGCATTTATTTGATAGTTTTCTAGTTAACTTAGACAACTGACAGATAGGTAACAAGTGAAAAATAAAATCCCTTGATGTTTTTTCAAGGCGGTATTGCCAAGTCATAGTCTTGAAGATTTGTGCGGGAATGCTAACTGGGTCCACCCGAGTTAGTGTTGTCCAATATTACCGGTTTTTTAGAGATGTCTGTTCCTGGAAATTAGTGGCCCAGAATGATTTATTTCTTCAAATAGAAGCGGGCCGTACGGGCCCGCTTCTATTTCTAATTTTTTTTTAGGTCAGGTTAGTTCAGTTATAGTTCCTGGTTACTTCAGGTTAGTTTAGGTTAGATTTAGTTTTCCTTTCTTTCTAGTAGCGACCGGACATTTGCACTTAACGATAAACTCAGACGTTTGGCGTCACTGCAAAATATATTTATAACCTTACTGTCAGGTTGGAGAGTTTTCGCATTGATTTTGACGCAAATTTACAATTTTCTCTTCCTTATTTCTCAGTGAAAAGTGGTTCATCCAAGAATTTTTTTCCTTTAATATGTTCTATGGACCCTAAGCTACTATTTAAAAAAGAAAACACCTTGAAAATCGAGATGACATAAACTTTACAAGCACCCAGGATTTCGATGTAATTGGAAACCTGTATTTGGAGACCACTTGATATGAACTAAGAACGTGGATTTTCAGCTTATCCACCGTTAGATACCATGCTTTCATTTCATTTATTGAAGCAATGACTTCATTGATTTTCTCCCGGAGTCTTTTGAGTTGATTGTTGATTCGGTGTCATTAAAAGTAGATAGAGCATGTAGCATGAGTTTGGTGTGGTGGTTGGATGCCTTGATTAGCTCCTTATGGTTTTTGTCTAATTCGTCAATATTCATGTAGATCTCATCATTCACTCCTAATACAGCGGTAAGTAGTTTTCCCAACACTCCTCTTTTTTCACGTTTGGATACCACAGTGTGTAATCCGTTTTGTATCTACTGAAATTGTTTTTCCTTCTCATTTAAATGATGTATCAGTTATATGCATTGTGTGTCCCCTGCTACTGA
Organism: Taphrorychus bicolor; assembly: GCA_951812265.1. Taxonomy (NCBI): domain Eukaryota; kingdom Metazoa; phylum Arthropoda; class Insecta; order Coleoptera; family Curculionidae; genus Taphrorychus; species Taphrorychus bicolor. The sequence continues at coordinate 244,025 of OX638303.1, read as the reverse complement.
TTTTGCTCGTTGACAGAGGTTGTCTATCTGATTAATTGCATCTTGAACGTTCATTGAGTCGTTTACCATTTTATTTTTCTCGTACTTAAGGTCAATTCGGAAGGTGCCCCTGTCTATTCGTGCATGTCCCATGTACTCGATGTACAGTCCTGGTGGAGGATAATGGATCGAATATTGAGTTGCCTTGGAAGCTTGGATCATCACATCGAAAAGAACGGCGATCAATACCTTTTTCCAGTGTTGTCTTGGGCTTCGTTTGTTTTTGTTGTGGAATAGTTGTTTTTCATTCTCGGCGTTTGACAATATTGGAATTAAGTGGTGCGTAGATTTCTTGATCGGGCCTCCTTCTGCTCTCTTTATAGTTACCACTCTAACATTTGTGTCTTTACCTGGGTGCACTTCAGTTATTCGGGCTAATGGCCATTTGCTTGGGTTGATATTCTTTTGTTTGATAATGGGCACAGAGGTCGAGAGTTAAGGCAAGCTTCTATTTGGTGAGTTAATGTCGTCATTTCTTCATAAGTTAGTGATGCGTCGCCAATTATTCGCTTTAAATGGAATTTCATAGCCTTAACGCCAGCTTCCCATACTCCTCCAAAATGAGGAGAAGCTGGGGGAATGAAGTGCCACTGGGTTCTACCTGCAACTAAGGTATCTTGGATCTCTGACTTCTGTATTGTATTGTAAATTTCATCATGGAGTATCTTACTGGCTCCTATGAAGTTGGTGCCATTGTCACTATATAGATGCTCACATCGTCCTCTTCTGGAGATGAATCGCCGGAAGGTCGCCAGAAACATGTCTGATGACATATCACTGACAACTTCTATGTGAATAGTCTTTGTAGCAAGACAGACAAAGATCGAGATATATCCTTTATAAGATCTGTATCCTCTGCCCTTTGTAGTTTTGATCTGGATAGGTCCCGCGTAATCGACTCCGGAATGCAGAAAGGGGTGCGACGGTGTAATTCTGGGAACTGGAACATTTCCCATCTGTTGCTCGATTGTTTGAGCTTTGAATCTCAAGCATCTTACACAGTGGCCAATAATCGTCTTTACTCGGCGTTTTCCATTTATTATCCAGAAACGGCTTCTTGTATAGGATAATGTCAGCTTATTTCCTCCATGTAGTGTATTGGCGTGAGCGTTCAGTATTACTAACTTTGTCAGGTGACTCGCATATGGTAAGATAATTGGATGTTTGCTCTCGTCGCTTAACACTGAGTTCTGCAATCTTCCTCCAACTCGTAAAACTCCATTGTCGTCCAGCCATGGAGTAAGATTGAGTATTTTGCTACTACTGTGTAGTTGAGAGCTCTTTTTTAGCTTTTGTATTTCTAGCTTGAAATGTTGGATCTGATCAATCTTGATTAGGTGTGTTAGGGTGTCTCCCAATTCATCAACTGTGAGTAGTGTATGCGAATTCGTTTGTTTCCTGCATTTTTGAATAAATCGTCTGCAGTATGCTATAACTCGAGTCATGTGGTTTAATGAAGAAAATCGCTCTATGATTTCATTTTTTCTTTCACTGTTTTGAGTTGTAATTGTAACATGGTGACACATTCTGGCCTCCTCTGTGGTGACTTCTATTTGGTTCGTCGGCGTTACGATCGTCGATTTTAACCACGATGGACCAGACCGCCACATTGTATGGTTTTTTAATAGAGTTCGTACGTGGTGCCAATGTTGATTTGGAACTAGTTTGGTGATTTCTGCTTCTCGGTTGGCTACAAAATTCTTCCACCTGGACGGGTCCCCTTTTATCCATGATAGTGCTATTGTAGAGTCTGCTCAGGCATGTATGGGGGTATCTTGTAGTGATAAGGTTGTAGCAGTATTTTTTATTAGATGTGAAAGGAGCACGGCAGCACATAACTCTAGTCTTGGCAACGTAACTTTCATTCTTGATGGTGCATCTTTGCATTTGGCAATTAGCAGAACCATTTCTGCTTTATCCTGGGAATTCTTCACTTTTATGTAGACTACGGCTCCATATGCCTTTTCGGAGGCATCACAGAAACCATGTAGTTCCACTTGACTGCTTTTGACTTGGTAGGTCCACCATAGTAATTTTTTCGACATTTTTTAATTCTGTTCGGAAAATTTTCCATTTGCTCTTATTGACGGGTGGCACAGGATCATCCCAATTCAGCTCTTGCAGCCATAATTCTTGGATCAGGAGCTTCGCTCTGATGATTATTGGAGCTAACCATCCTATTGGGTCGAATAATTTAGCGACTTCTGAGAGGATGCTTCTTTTAGTAATGTTATCACTGGTCGATATTTCGGTTTTGAATCTAAATGTGTCGTCATATGGAGCCCAGTGTATACCTAGCGACTTCCATATGTCATCTTCAGTTATTTCCAATGCTGAATGATCCTTAAGTTTATCTGGAAGATTTTGTAGTAACTCTGGTTTGTTGCTGGACCATTTCCGCAACGTAAATCCTCCTCGTTGAAACATGTTGATAAGTTCGTCTTGTAGTGACAGAGCTTCTTTTATGGTGTCAGCACCTGATAACAAGTCGTCGACATAAAAATCTCTCATTGCTGCTTTGGATGCATTTGGAAAGTTGAGTCTCTCATCGTGGGCAAGCTTTTGTAACGTTTTAATAGCTAAGTGCGGTGCTGCTGTTGTCCCATAAGTTACAGTCGTTAAGCAATATTCATTTATTGGTTTGTCACTATCAAATCTCCATAAGACTTTCTGATATTTCAGGTCGTCGGCGTGAGTCCTTATCTGCCTGTACATTTTTTCAATGTCGGCTGTGATTACTACTTTCTGTGACCTCCAGCGTAGCAGTATGTCTGACAGTTCTGGTTGTAGTCTGGGACCAGCATACATGGTATTGTTGAGGCTCAATCCTGATGAAGTTTTACTGGACGCATCAAAAACCACCCTTAATTTCGTTGTAGTGCTGGATTCTTTGAATTCAGGTTGATGTGGGATAATATATTGATGTTGTAACTCTGTATGTGGAAGCATTTTCATGTGACCAAGATTTAGATATTCCTGCGTGAATTGCTTATAGGCGATTTCCAGTTCTTTGTTACTGCTCATTCTTTTCTCTAACTGGAACAATCGTGCTTTGGCTCGTGATTTCGACATTCCTAATAGACTCTCCTTTCCATTAAATGGGAGTCTAACAGTGTATGTTCGATCGGTATTTCTTGTAGTGTTGGCTTTGTAATGTTGTTCGCAATATTGATCATCTTCTGATAACGGACGTGTTTGTGAGACCTCTTCGACTTCCCAAAATTTGGTTAATTGTCTATCTTCTTCAATGCATGTTATCATGCTGAGGACTTGTAATTTGTCGCCTGAACTTTTTGGTAAGTTTTCGGAAAGAATCCATCCAAATTCCGTTTGTTGGCCAAGGAGACCATCTTTAGTTTTTCGTATGCCTTCCAAGATTAACTGGGCATATTCTCGGGCCCCAAGAATTATATCTACTGGGCCAGGTTTGTAGAATGTTGGATCAGCAAGGATGTCGTTCTTCCATTGTAATATGTCTAGGTCCACTCCAGGAAGAGTTCGTATTAGTTTAGGCAGAACAATTCCAACAACATCAAGCGGGAAACTGCTGGAAAATCTTGGCTTGATTAGTAGCTGTAACTGGGATTTTGACACTTGTGCTTCTCCTGCGCCAAGTCCAGTAACTTGTGCTTGAATTTTCTGTCTGGGCAGGCCGAGTAGACTTGCAGCCTCTTCGGTTATGAATGCTGATTGGGATGATTGAAAGCTTTTCATAGCTTCCATAAACCTTTCTAACTCTAATGAGTGCTGTTGCCAGAAATACCATCTCATCTTGTCGGCTAACATGGCTTGTTGTTTCGTTTTTGAACGCTGGTCTTCTGTTCTGTGGTGGTTTTCATGAATCGATGTGTAAGTATGTATGATGGTGCTTGTTGCAAATGCGGCATTTCATTGGAGAATTACATTTGGATTTGTAGTCATGGTTTAAGCAGTTCAAACATAGCTTTTTGTCCTTGGCAGATTTTAGTCGAAGTTCTGATGATACAGCTTTGAATTTTGTGCAGTGGTACATTAAGTGGGCTTTATTGCAGTACTTGCAGGCATCAGTAATTCGGGGTTTGTTATTGTTATTGTTGTTGTTTGAGTTGTGTGGAATTTTCATTTGTGCATCTGGTATTGCTTCTAATGATTGGAATCTTGCTTGAAGAAATGTTCTAATTTCAAGAAAGTCCTATATTTCATGGGGCTTGCTTAGCCATTGTTCATAAAGACTGTTGGTTTCATGATCCCATTTTCGGCAGATGATACGACTGATAATAGGTCCCCAATTGGAAGTATCAATTTTTAGGTTATTGATGGCTTCCAGACATTCCACAACTGTATCGTGAAGCTGCTTTATCTTGGATGATGACTCATGATGAATTACTGGAAGATCTAAGATCCTATCTATCAGTTTGGAGATTATGAGTCTATCATTGCTGTATCTGTCATTGAGAATATTCCAAGCAGGATCATATTTGGTTTCTGCTATGGACAAGTGCTGGATCAGTCTTCCAGCTTTCCCTCTCACATGCGTTTTAAGATACTGCATTTTCTCTATTGTTGTAATTGTTGGATTTTCATAAACCACTTTGATGAAAATATCTCGAAATGTGACCCACTCTTCGTACAGGCCATCAAAATTTGGCAATTTGCATTGAGGTAAGATTATATTGCATTGTTTCACAGTTTGTTGTACTCCTTGAATCTTGTCTTGTAGGTTTTGTACTGTTTTTTTCGTACTGCTTTTTAAGGTTTTGAACGGGATTCTTGATGGTGTGGTCAATTCCCTGAACTTGAAGCTCGACGTATATTTCAGAGCTAACGTCTCATTGCTTAAATACTTTCTCTAGTAGGAACTGATATCGGCTGCGAGACTGCTCATTGATTAGTTCCGTTGAGATGTCTCTTAAAGTTTGACTCATCTGGTGTACCCGGACCTCTTCTTCTTTTAAACGATTTTTCGGTGTCTGACACTGGTTTGGATTGTAATATAAGGCTTCTTGTTGTGCGAGTGGTTTGGCTGCCTGGAGAAACTTTTGTTTGGAATCGGAAATGTGTTTATGAATTTCTTGGAATAACTCTTCTAGTTGACGAAAATAAGTGGCTGTGAAATACGGATGCATCAGAACGTCAAGCTTTATAGGCTGTTTATGGTTTTCTTCAATGCTTTCCCAAATGGACTCAAACTCTGCAGTTTTCTTAAGAAAATATTGTTCATTTTTTCTTTCGTGGGCGTTCATTTTGTAATTGGCAAATAGGGTTTTTAATTTTTTACCCAAGGTTTCTTGTTCTTTGGCGAGTTCGTGGGCTTCTTCCATTCTTCTAGGTCTGTATGTCCTGGCTTCTTTTTGTGACTTCAGTACGTTTGTTTTTTTTTGTTGTTGTCTGCTGATATCTCAACCGATTTCTTTGTTTCGTTGGGATGGGACGCTGCAGGAAGGAATGTATGTGTTATCCCCGAGGGGCACGAGTGTTTGTGTATATTTGTATATGGAAGTAACTTGAGAGAATCCTAATCAGTTTTGGGATGCTGTAACCAAGCAAGGCACTTGCTACATCCGGAAGGAATTGTATAACCAGACAATGCACCTGCTATACAAAGGAATAACTGAAAAGAACCACTACCACCCAAGGTATACTTAGGCACCGCGCAGGTTTGATAGAATTCTAATCAGTTTTGGGATGCTGCAGCCAGACAAAGCACTTGCTACAGCAGGAAGGAAGATATGTGTAGGTGTGCTTAGACCGGTATCTAAGCGTTAACCCCGAAGGGCGCGAGTGTGTTGTGTTTATTGTAAAGGGAAGTAACTGAAAAAACCCCAGTTCCCACCCAAGGTATACTTGGGCACCGCGCAGCCTTGAGAGAATCCTAATCAGTCGAATTTTGTACAGTTTTTGTCCGAACGCAAGTGAGGATTATAAACCCCAGTGACAAACTCGATTTTGGTTGTAGATATTTTGTATTTTTTTGGTTCTAACGGTTTTAACTTTGAAACTGCTCATTTGACGCGATTTTCGTTCAAGGGGCGTAGGTACAGAAATGAACGGGCTTTCTAAAAATGTGGTCGATTTGATGGTGCGTGCGGGGGGGGGGGGCTGACCAGTGGCGCACCAAAGTGAAAAATTCGGTTTTTTACCATAATAGTTCAGGGAGGTAGTACACACATGGGCCCGTAACCACGCCTCATCAAAATCAAAGGCCTAGCTTTGAATTTGAAATTTTGACGAATTTTTAAACTTTAAATTTCAAATTGCCAGTTTGAGGTATATTTGTCCGGAGACCGTGCATTTAATCGAATGGTTTTCTATTCCAGGGGATACATTGGAATGTTTTCTTTTTGGGACTTAGGAATCACTTTTAGCTGGCACGTCGCGAAATGGGCTTAATTGAATTTCGAAGGGAAAGCGACGTCCACCATGGGGGTGTCGGAAGTATTCGGCGGCCGCGCCCATCTGCAACTGACAGCTGAGATTTCCCAAATGTAAACATTAACTTTAAATCCTCATACTAAGGAAAATCGGCCGAAAAGCGTGGAAAACTGTCTGGCCGGGGAATATTTGAACATTTCTAGGAAGATTATTGGCAAAATGCCCAGTCCTCGAGGTCGTTTTCACAAAGACTGGTCGATTTGAAAATTTCGTGTCGGGATTCATTTTTGGCTGATGACGTCGAAGCCAGACCACGCGGTTTTCGCCCAGACAGTGGCGGTTACAAATTCGGGCAAAAATGTATTTTTTCGATTTTTCGTCAGACATGGGCGTAGTTATATTTTTTTTGCCATTTCTTCCGTTTTCCCATAAGAAATACATTGTGCAATCCTTTTTAAATGGGACAATATTGATTTCGTCATAAATAAAAGATGGAAGTTCAGTTCTTAAAATATAACATGTGCTCAAAGTCAACTTTGAGTTCAAAGTCAGCATTATTGTTACATTTTCATGCCTCCAATTGCCGCAGCCATACACCATTTTCCTTGTCCTGCCATATGTATATTTCACTTTTCTTCCAGTCCTTCTTCCGGTCCAAAAAGAAATGTTTTATAGATATTGTCACTAGTACTTATATGTAGAATGAATGTTTTGCTGAACACACATTTACACCAAAAACTGAATCTCTTCTGCTCTCATTTTGGAAGATTTATTTTAAAATATATTAATAAAATAAAATGTACCTACTAGGAAAGAGCCTCGGTCCATTACTAGATTCTCAGTTATTAATCATTATTATTAAAATCTAAAAAAAAAGGTTTGTGGCAACTATGTGAGCATAATTGTAAACAATAATCTTAACCTCACATCGATTAATAATCACTGTCGTCACTGTCAGTCATGTTATGCCGGGTGAAATATGTCAGACTTGACGACAGAAATAAGTGAATGGATTATAACACATTATACACATATTTACATACAGTCTAATAGAGCTGAAGGAGCAGATTAGGGAAATATATAACTTCGTATATTTATCTCTAGGCGTTTTGATTATACAGGGTGTTAAAGTTGTTGAATTTCGAAAATCATTTTAAGCCGCTCACTCGATTAGCAGATTTCCTAATACATTTAAAAAAAATGTTTGATACATGGGGGTCGTATGGCATCTAAGGCCGACTTCGGACCCTAGGTTAGCGACGCTATTGGCTGCCGGGTTTGATAGATACGATGCCATCTTGTTTTTTTTTTTTTTAATGGAAATACACATATATTTACCTACAGTCTAATAGAGCTGAAGGAGCAGATTACGGAACTATATAACTTCGCATATCTATCTCTAAGCATTTCAATTATACAGGGTGGTAAATTTGTTGAATTTCGAAAATCATTTTAAAAATTTCAATATCCATAATCTCCATAGAGTCTACTTACATATTATTTTATAACTTTGATGAAATTGATGACATTGTTTTGTAATGCCTTTATCCTTTTAGTTGTAATAGTATTAATTAAACCATTGCTAATATTAGCGTTTCTGGGATCAGGGGTGTGATTCAAAATCGTTATGAACTTGTCGACGTTTCGCCATATATTACCGCATCCTCAGGACACTAAAAATCTTTTAAAATCATGTAAATAAATAGAACAATACAGTTAAAAAGGGGGGACGAAACAAAGGGCACTTTAAAATATACACAGTTAAATTCTCGCAATTTAGATAGATTTTGAGAGTCATCGGCTTTCTAAACATTAAAAACAAAGGTCGACAAGAGACGAATGACTATTGGCATCGACAGCAAGAATAGCACGAGCAATTCAGCGTATGTCGTCGGAGTCATGGCACCAACTGAAAGAGGTATGCTAACATCACTCAAGCATGCTTTACCCGAAAGTATAGGGTGGGTGGCCCCTATAGCGAGACGCTGGAGGAACTAAAAAATGGGCCAACTGTAGCAAAGAAACTTGTTAACTACAATAATCACAAGGTATTATTAACCAGCTGTAAAAGAAACGGTTTTACCTACACATATTTTACAAACGGCAAAGTGTATCGAGCATTTATTACTAGATGACTCACCTTACACAAATGCGGCCTTAAAGAAATTCCAACGAAGCATATTAAATATCGAAATTTCTTTTGCATATTGGAAGGCTAGCAAACTTAATGCTATTAAGACTACTGCCGATAACAAAATAAAAAATATACTTAATCCAGAACACTATGCAAGTTTTCGAACTTATCAAAATAATTTCTACAACTCTAATTTAAAAAAAAAACGCAAATAAACAAAAATGGAAATTAAACAAACTTATAGAGCCTCAAATCTCTACTACAACTTTAGGAGTTGTAGTAGAGTTTGGAGATGTTAATCTTAGGAAGTGGATTGTTAATCTTAGTTCTGTTAAAGTCGAATATCTGTTGAGTTTAGGTGATAAGTACAACCTTCCATATTTTAAGGGAGATATCCCCATTAAAAACTTGATAATAGACTTAGAATTTGCGACAAGTAAGTTCGAAGATATAGATCAGAGAACAGAGATAAGAAATCGATGTGTGAATGTTATTAGCAACTGTCTGCATGCTCGCAGTAATTTAGATTTTGAAAATAAGCAATTGTTATCATACTCGCGGCTCGAAAGGGGGTTTCTGAACGAACACTGTAACACTATTGTCGTATTGAGGGCTGATAAAGGCAACGTCACAGTTATCCTTGATAAAGAGCAATATCAGGCAACATCTCATGCACTTTTGAACGACACAACAACGTATGTAAAACTTAATAAAGATCTAACTACTACTATTCAAAATAAAGCTAATAAGGTAGTAGATCTGTGGTTTAAGGAGAGGTATGTTGGTAAGGAGATTGGGAAGAAAATTAAAACTAACTCATCAGTTCCTCCTAAGACGGGAGTCCGAATGTGGTGGTGTGACCGACAGTATGTATGAGACATACGCTCCTGAAGTAGTGTCTGTTTATACGCGCTAGTCTGTGATTAATTTTGTGTAAGTGAATTTAGTGAACAACAAATTGCCTAACCTACACTGGGAACTAAGGGTTTGGTTTCTACCACTGCGGAAGACGTAGATTTTTGAAAAACTATAGATCGAAAATTATTAAAAACAAATAGCTATATCGGCCATATTTACATTTCTAACAACAGTAATATAAGCAACATCGAACGTGTTTAGACAAACAATTTGGCCTGTTTTCATCACGCTGCGAAATCTTTGTATTGCTTTCTTGACCGTGACCTCATTTATTCGCGTGCTGGTGTTTTCGTAAACATAGGTGACGCGGAGCGTATGCCCGGGGCGGCGCCCGTCCCGGCGCCTCCCACGTAGGGTACAGTCAGGAATGCGTTTAATGTACTAATGAATTATACCCCTCGAAAAATAGAAACACTGCCAAAGGAACACGAGGCTCAATTAACTGATAACGCTTCTCTTAGACAATCAAGTACCGGAAAACTCAACGAAGAAATAGAGAAACGGTTGACAAAATCGCCGACTACAAATATTAGCATGTCTACTGAAAATGTAAATATAACTCCTAACGACAGCAGAGCAGTCCTAGACGTATACTGAAACGAGGAAATTGGTAAAACTGTAAAGAAGCGAAAGAGACAAGCCTCCGTGTCTGCGAAACACGTCATAGAAGACACCAAAGAAAAGGACGATAATCTAGAGGTATATAGGCTCCTGTCTAAGTTCAAAAAATCCCTTAAAGGAATCGAACTGGCAAGCCAATCGCTAACCCATATAGCGAAAAAAAGTAGTAAAAAAGAGCTTAAAGATATAGCTGATCACATTAGAAACCTCAGCTCAATAGTGAACACCACAGAAATGTGGAAATTGCTAAAAAGAGGTCCAGAGGAGTCATGCCCTCATGACTGCTTCCTGGAAGAACCAACGGAGAAACCTGCCAAACCTGACACTAGAGAGTTTGGCACACAGACCGAACCGACCTCTGAACTGAGCAAACTACCCACGAGCTGCACGTATGGCACATGGAAAAAAATAGCTGACAAAAAATGGGAAGATACCTTGTATAAAAAGACAAGCATCGTAGTAGGGTCTTCCCTAGAGCCCCCAACTGAGACCGCCAAAGTTGTCTTTGTGGAAAGAGATGACTTGGAAATGGCTAAGTCCATCCAGGCACAGTATAAGACTAGGTACCCAGGCGTAACTAACTTAGAAGACCTGGACATGATGGAAATTTCATCACAGATTAAAACCAAAAAAAAAAATCTTACTATAACCCAAAAAATAATTAAAGTAACAATACCGGAATCAGAAGAACTATTTAAGAAAGTCGAAAGCCTAAAGGAGGAGATTCGGGGCGAAAAGAAACTGACGCTCCACCATACAAAAATGATGACGGTTCAAAGGCTCTGAAAAATGTTCGAGCTTGTCTTTCTCGGCAAGGACATAGCCGTTGACATATTCACCACAAACGGCAAAAAAGTGGCAGATGCCCAAAGCGCAAAGCCGCAAAGAGCAGAAGCTTTGGCACTTACGCCATCGTAGTTAATAGCAAGAAAGAAAACACAAATAAGGCAATAGTAAAGATAAAATCAAGTCTCAGCGAAAATGCAACAAAAAGCTCAATAAAAACAATTAAGGCAAACGCGGGCGGCAAACTCATCATAACCCTCGAAAAGAATGAACACTCATTGGAAAATGTAGGCAGAGACATCCAGCAATCACTAGGCAAGGAAAACGTCAAGCTCCTGAGAGACCAAAAAGACAAGACCACTATCTACATCAGAGGAATGGACGCCACCATATCCAAGCAGGAAGTAGAACGGGCTACAAGGGACAAGTTCCCAAAACTTAATCTATCGGACCTCAGTGTTGGCGACCTGAGACCATATGCCAGAGTCCTACAAGCGGTCACAATAAAACTTAAAAATATCTATGCTAAAACACTGCTTGAAAAACAGTACATCAAAATAGGCCTTCTTAGCTGTAAAATGGAGCCACAAATAAAAATAGACAGCTGCCGCAAAAACTGCTTCAGGTGTGGCCAGTCGGGACATGGCAGAAACGAGTGCAAAGAGGATACTGCGACTTGCGTGTGTGCCTTATGCAACACTAGCGGCCATCAACCAGGCAGTGGAAATTGCCCGTCGTTTAAAAAAGCTTTAAACTTGGCTAAACAAAAGAATAGAAAGCAGTTTAGCAAATTCACCAGCAGGCAGCAGAATAGAGTTTCTGAATCCGGTACAAAACCTGAAGCAAATTAACAGAAGTTAGATATGCCACATATCAATATCCTACAGATTAATGCTGACCGCTCCAGGAAGGCACATGACATGGCTTTCCTGGAATCAACCAAATCAAACATTGACAAAATTATAGCAAGCGAACCAAATAAAAAGCTGCTTGAAAACAACACCAGATGGCTGAGGGACTAGAAGTCAGATGTGGCTATATAGTTATATAACTAAGATCTAAAACATTGAAAATATCCAAGATAATGAGAGAGGAAGGCATAGTGGCTGCTGTGGCTGAACCTTTCTCAGTCATAGCCTGCTACATATCACCGAATTGCGCGTATGCAGCTTTCGAGCAATTCATAATAAAGGTACATAACATATATGATAATGTTAAGGGCGATACTCTACTTTTGGGCTACTTTAACTCCAAGTCGCCGGAATGGGGATCACCAAACAAAGACGCCCGGGGTGCAGCCCTGTCCCAGATGTGCGCCGGGTTTAACATGGTAACGCTCAATACAGGCGAACCTACCTTTGTCAGAAGAAATACGCGGTCCTGCATAGACATTACTTTCGCCAACAACAACTTAGCAAAACATAACAGAAGCTGGAAAATCTTGGCTAATGAGCCATGCTCGCCGCACAGACACATCTACATCGAAATCGCAAGCACTCGAAAACCGCTCAGGGAGCTGAAAGAAGACCACTCCCTGATCTAAAACAGTTGTCAGATGTCTTCAGAGAACTCATTGCAAGCCACTCAAAAACAAACAGCGCCAAAGAACTGACCAAATATATGATTAGGACATTCAAAGCATGCAAAGCCGCGATTAACCGCCAAGAAAATGGCTCTAAACAGCCGTACTGGTGGAACGAGAGTATCAAAGAAGCTAGGTGAACTGCATAAGGGCAAGGAGACAGGCAACCAGGGCAAACTGCAGAAATGTGAGATCGATAAACTCGACGCATATTTGGGACGAATACAAAACAAAAAAGAAATTCTTGGGTAAACTAATTGACCAAGAAAAGAAAAAGAAATGGAACCAGCTGTGCAACGAGTTAAACGAGGACATCTGGGGGACCGGATACAAACTAGTAATGAAACAGATAGGACAAGAATTTCCGCTTGAACTTACCACAAGTAAAAAACGGGAAACGGCCAGGCACCTGTTCGCTGAAAACTACGAACTAATGCCCGATAAAAAAATATTCGGCGCGCTTTGATACATTTACAATCTCAGAACTAAATGCAGCAGTTGACAAATTAAAATTAGGAAAGGCACCAGGCCCAGACGGTCTCCCTGCGGAGGCAATACTAGCTTTCAGCCAAATCGATCCGGATGTAACTCTTAGAACCATGAACCAATAACTGGAACACCAAGAATTTCCAAATACATGGAAGCCAGCTAAGCTTATGCTAATAAATAAGCCAGGAAAGGATCCTGATTTACCTAGCTCATACAGGCCTCTCTGCATAGCAGACTCCATGGCAAAGTTATACGAGCATCTCATAAAAGCGAGGCTGGAAGCACAGATAGCCGAGAGGGCTCCTCTATCGGATTCTTAATTCGGCTTCAGAGCAAAAAGGTCAACAATAGACGCTTAAAAACTGGTAATGGATAAGGCAATCCACACTAAACTTAGAGGTCAAGGAGAAAGATGGTGCGCTCTAATTACCTTAGACGTTAGGAATGCTTTTAATAGTGCAGCATGGCCGGATATTCTGCGAGAACTGGAAAACCGTAGAGAATCTGAATACCTCTACAACGTGATAAACGACTATTTTCAGAACAGGAGATTCCAAATCGAGAAGGACCAAGAGTTCTTTATGTCTGCCGGAATCCCCCAGGGTTCCGTACTAGGCCCACTATTGTGGAATATCATGTACGATCCAATACTAAGAGAAGCGTCATCAGAGAGGGTTCTACCTGTAGGCTATGCCGACGACATTGCGTTGGTAATAAGCGCTAAAACTAGACACCAGCTGATGGAGGTGATACAGCAATCTCTAGATGCGAAAACTGGCTTCGTGAGCATTCACTAAGCCTTGCACCAGAGAAAACAGAGGCTGAGTGCTTATCATTTGAGAAACATGTAAAAATGTCATAAATACAAGATCCCCCCCTGGAGCTCTGATGAATACTCTGACGAGTGCTGCCGCCGCTCCCAGGGTCACTCTCCCTAGAGTCGAGGATGTTTTTAGTGGGCAGGCGCCTGGTACCGCCACTGGTTCCTCCATGGTGGTCGAGTGCGGCAGGGGCAGGGGAGCTCCGTGCGAATCCCACACTACCCGGTCGCCAGAACAACAGATCGGGTGTCTTTCGAAGATTTTTGGTAGCTCGTACAAAAAAAAAATAGTTTTTGGCCGATATAATAAAAAACATGTTCATCAGGGATGATAGGTTTGTGCGAAATTCGTTCGAGGTAGTCAGGGACTTGAGAGGTTTAACAATTCCGGACAGCTATGAGATGTGTCTTTGGATGTAATATCTTTGTTCACTAATATCCCAACAGACATAGTCATTAGAATTATTCAGGAAAAGTGGGATTTGGTGGCAGACACAAACAAGATTCCATTTGAAAAGTTTAATGAAATGTTAACCTTTGTCTTTGAAAACAACTACTTTCAACATAGTAATAGATTTTACAAGCAGATTTTTGGTTTGGGAACGGGAAACTGTTTATCTCCTGTGCGTGCGGACTTGATAATGAGGGATTTACAGGATATATGCATTCAACCGGTGTCTTTTGACATTCCGTTCTTTAAGCGCTTTGTTGACGACATAATAACAGCTGTACCATCTGACCGAATTGAAGAGGTGCTTAATATATTTAATGACTATCACAACAAACTAAAGTTCACAATTGAAAGAGACAAACTTTTTTTGTCGCATTTTTGGACACGTTGGTTATAAGACAAGAAGGTGGAAATTTGGAATTTAACTGGTACCACAAACCAACTTTGTCAGAAAGGTTAATTAACTTTTCCTCAGAACACTCTCTGCGTCAAAAAATCAATATCATCAATAACCTCAAATTCAGGGCATTGATGCTCTCATCGGAAAAATACCATTCAAGTAACCTTAACTACATTGCCAATGTTTAAAAAATAAATAACTATCCTACATGCTTAGTTGATAAAATACTCAGGAGTCCCCTGAGTATTATGATGATATTGATTTTTTGACGCAGAGAGTGTTCTGAGGAAAAGTTAATAAATCGATGATGTAGATAACACACATAGAACCTAATAACGGATGAATGATATCGTCCCTCGTAACTATACAACCAGAATGGATGGAGTGTCTCGGGAAATAAGGGACTGCGAGCTTAGTCAGTCTGTTTATTAGGCGACGTTTCGACCCTACTCCAGGTCATCATCAGGCTAAAAACAATGCATCACATAAATATTGCCACTAACAACGAGGAAACGTCGAGGACACGGCAATTAAACTTTGACTATTTGATGGTATATAAACATCTACAATTTAAAATTCCAAATTCAAATTAATGATCTAAACATCACACTGTTATAAATATCCCTGGTAATAAATTTAAATAATTAGCTGGGAGCAGGTACCCACCTTCTAAATGACTTGTTGACATTCGCAAAAACATAGTGACAGGTAACACTAGTGTTTATCAGTCTTGTGCATGTGTAGCAGCGTCATTGTCTCGTCTTTTTTATCGTATGTTATTGCTTGGTGTTATGTCACTTGGCGTTGTAGTATAGTGTAGGACAGCATCTTCAGCATTCCCATATACTCCACTAATGAATGAGTTCTAGTTACCTGTCATCATGTTTTTGCGAATGTCAACAAGTCATTTAGAAGGTGAGTACCTGCTCCCAGCTAATTATTTAAATTTATTACCAGGGATATTTATAACAGTGTGATGTTTAGATCATTAATTTGAATTTGGAATTTGAATTTTAAATTGTAGATGTTTATATACCATCAAATAGTCAAAGTTTAATTGCCGTGTCCTTGACGTTTCCTCGCTGTTAATGGCAATATTTATGTAATGCATTGCTTTTAGCCTGATGGTGACCTGGAGTAGGGTCGACACGTCGCCTAATAAATAGATTGACAAAACAGCTCGCAGTCCCTTATTCCCCGAGACACTCCATCCATTCTGGTTGTATAGAACCTAATTTCGTGGACAGCAAACCCAAAATATACTTCAAGTTGCCTTATATTCAGGGTCTCTCGGAAGATCTGAAGAGAGTTTTTAATCATTACATTATACAAAATAACGAACAAATTCTACCATCATTTAAAAGTGAAAACACAATAAACATCAAAAAGCACTTTTACTCCAAACTTAAATCAAAAACAGAAAGAGATCATTGTTCGAACATTGTGTATAGGATACCGTGCTCAACTTGCATTAAGGTATACGTGGGACAGACTGGCAGGTACGTCAAGGTTAGAATGAAAGAACATCAAAATGACCAAAAAAATTTCCATAAAAAAATAAACCCTACAGCTTTGGTGGAACGTAAGTTAAATACTGCCCATAATTTTAACTTTGATGATGTAGCCATTCTGGACACCCAACCCCACTATAGAAAGAGACTCATTAGCGAAATGATATCGATAAGAACGGAAAAGGAAAGTGTTAATAAACGAACAGATATCCAAAATTTGAGCACCGCTTACTTTGGAATTTTGGACAGGGTTAAGCACGCATAAGTACTTTCACTCTTATCCAGAGACATAATTCGATCTGCCCACCCGCCCTATACTTTCGGGTACATCATGCTTGAGTGATATTAGCATACCTCTTTCAGTTGGTCCCATGACTCCGACCACATACGCTGAATTGTTCGTGCTACTGTAGTGTCGATGCCAATAGTCATTCGTCTCTTGTCGACCTTTGTACTTAATGTTTAGAAAGCCGATGACTCTCAAAATCTATCTGAATTGTGAGTATTTAACTGTCTATATTTTAAAGTGTCCTTTGTTTCGTCCCCCCTTTTTAACTGTATTGTTGTATTTATTTACATAATTTTAAAGGACTTTATAACAACTTTTAGTGTGGTGAGGATGCTGCAATATATGGCGAAACGTCGACAAGTTCATAACTGATTTTGAATAACACCCCTGATCCCACAACCCAAAAATCAAAACCACATCTTAACAAACTTGATCAAAAATCAATAACATTAACGTTTCTTTCTTTCTTTCTGATATCTCTACAAACCTACACCCTACAGGTGTCAAGTCACCGTCACACACTCAATCACAACACGTAACACTATAAAATACATACCAATGAAATTCCCCCATAGTTATATGACTTTCATGCTTCCTGCAAGTCTAATAATTAAAATCCTTTTTGATCTAGACTAAAAACCGCTGGTCACTTTGAGAAGGTCAAACGGAGAGCTTCACTTTAGGTACAGAATTTTCAGACATGTTTTTTTTTTAAACACTGAATTCACACACCACACTACATCAATTTTGATGTTTGAACTCAGGAGGTTAACAGGGATACAGCGGTCCCTCCATCCCCATATTATACATATTATACAATCTGAAAAGTTTCCGGAACGGCTTGATGGGCTTGATTGAAACAAATCGAAATTGACAAAAGTCGAGAATGATCAAAAAGAACAATAACGAGAAAAAGCGAACTTTGAATTTTTAGTTTGTAGTGGTATTTTTTAGACACGAGATGAAAAGATCAAGAAATGGAAGATCAATTTTACAATTTTGAGCAAGAATATTATAGTTGAAGGAATAAGAATAATGATTTTATTGTTAATAAAATGTTTCTGCTTTCTTATAAAACCACAATGAAAACGCACTCATATTTCAGCATTACCTAAATTACTGTTACGGAGTCGTTAATTTACTTTATATTTTTCATGTATTTTCTAACATGTATTTTTCTCAATCTGTTGATCTCGAAGTGACGTAGGGATCGCGGCAATAATTATTGTAGATGTATTTGGACGTACAGAACTGTACTTTCTCTGCCCTTCAGTGACCTTCAGTCAGTGAGTGAGCGAGTAAGCAATGAGCCGTTAGCAGATTATCTTACCTATCATCTTATCATGTCCTTTTATTAATCCTCGTTTATCTACATAAAACCTATATTAGCAATTGTTTTTAAACAATTCATCATTTTCAAAACACCGAGCAGTCTTATTATATTGCATTAAAACTGTATTTATAGTGCCTTATTGTACATTTCAAACACCTTAAATGGTAAGTAGGTAACTGCAGTAACAACCTACATATAATTTATTCACTTATTTTTACCATCTCGTTACCTATGAAATCATTTTTTTACACCTATCTCCTTTCACCACTTGATGAGACTATACGATAAGAATGCCAAAGTCAAATTTGCAATGCCTACTTATTGTCAAGATTTATTGAGAAGCTTCTTTACACTTTTTCGATTTAATATCGTATTAGCCGCTACACGCTTCATACGTAAAATGATTCTTAAAACACTTATTATGTAGTTTACGTTTCAGAAAACGTCAATTAAAGTTATGAATTTTTGACAGAAAAGGATGACATAATCAAAGTATATAGACTTTTGTTCCTTCACTCTTTTTTTACATTGCACAGCCAACTACTTGGGTTTTAAACTTTCATGGTGTGTTGGTTATTTAAGGTACTTCCGGTTATTTCCTGATACAAATATTACACTACAAAAAGGTATTAATTTTTCTGTCGATTCTTAAAATAGTTTTTTCCTCGATTGTAAATTTAATAATATCGTCATCATAATATACGAAGTTGTAAACATAACGGGGCGTGTCATTCACTTTGAGATTAAACAAAAGTGCATCGACTTGATTATTGATGTTATACCTAGTTTGAAAGGTAATTACGTACCTAATTATGTTTTATTTTTTATTTTTGTTGGCTAATTCAGAAAAAAAAGAAGCATTTCATAACTATCATAAACTAAGAATCAATTGAAACGATGCACCCCAAATTTTGAATGAATTTTAAGACTGCCTATCTCTAAAGCTACTCAACTGATTTTCGTTGGGGATGACATTTTGGTAAGATCCATGTGTAGGCTGCTTTAATTGGTTATGTACTCGGTTATATATTTTGCAGGTTTCCTAATACAGGGTTCAACAAAACTTGATGCATTTTTGTAAAAATTTTTGAGCAGTTAACTTTGCGGGAAAAAATTTCAGAACATTTTTTGCTACGGGAGTATGTGGAGACGCGTCATACCTCGGGATGTATTTGAGGTTTTTGGGATATTTTGCCTGGTTCCATAGATATTTACTTTTCTTTATAAAAGAGGTATCATTTTAACACTGGGGCTCCAACTTGCCCCTTACTACAAATATTAATAAAAATTTCATATGGAATATAAAGGCTAGATATAGGGCAAGCTAGATGTACAGGCGTAATGGCTATAAAGTTTGACAGATCTACAGTAGCAAACAGAAAGTAAAATTTTTTCAAATATCCAAGTTAAAATTTAATGTCCACACTTAAGTGATGTGGAACAAAATGTATGAATGAATTTGGAATTCCGCCTCATGTTTATTGTAGCTATTAATGATACCTCGGGACCTTTTTCATGTCCTTCTTTATATCTTCATTAGTTTAAACAAAAATTTGTTTTTTTCTAAAAGTGTAACATTTCAAGACCATAAAAAAAACATATCTTCTATTCAATGAGCATTACAACAATTTGGAATTGGACGTAGTCACCTGAGAACTAGAGCTACGCCTAATTGTTTAGATGTACAGGGTGACCCACGAAACTGACATTAATCCTCATTTTTTTAAGTTTTACATACTGAAGTCTGACTGAATAAAACTGACTTCGAAAATTGTTTGTATTAATAGAATCAGAAAGACTTAACCGATAGTCGCAATTTTTAAATTGAATATGTTCAGGAGGTACGGTTAAACTGAAGAATGGAGAATAACAAGATGTCACACATAAAGATGAATAACACGAGGGCCTTGAAAACACTAAAAGATACTAAGTTAAATAAATATGAAAAGCTTAGAACAATCTAAAATTGTTTTTAGGAACTTAAAAACTTTCAACTGCGTTCGAGAATCTTTGAATAATTACCGGAGTTATACCGGGTGACACAAAATGTATGTAACAGCACAGCGTTTCCACAATTTCTATTTTAAAAATTTGAAATTTGGTGGTGATAAATAAATCTTATACATGCCTCAGATCCCGTTTCACGCTCTTAGGAACACCCTGTATGTTTGTTCATTTTCGGATTCCCCTTCGAATTCTAAGTTATTAACGTGTAACATAATGTATGCTTATATAATAAATGTGGATTTTTATGGAAACAAATGAACATCGATTTCATAGGTTTCATATTCATTTTTTTTCATTTCAATTCATTCACAGTCAGCCCTGATTTCATAGACTACCATTTTTTTAGGCTCTCTATCAATAGACATTAAAAAAGTCTCTCCAAGTTGTCATGGAAAAAATGGAGAATTGATTTTTTGTTTGGTTAATGTTTAGTTTCGGTTTTTTTACTCAAACATTTTAAAATCAAGTTAAAAGAACCATCGTTATGATAAGTACACTCATCACTAAATAGAACTGATTCAAAGAAAACTTCTTGTTCTCCAACTTTTTCTAACACCCAATTCTCCACTTCTCCAACTTTTTCTAATACCCATACAAAAGTCCACTCGTTGGCCAAAATCGTTTTCGAAGAGTTTTTGATGTAGTTGTATCTTATAAGCGTGATATTTATGTTTTTGAAGAATCCTTGATACGCTTTCTTGGCTAATATTTAAGTTTTGTGCAATTTCTCGTTGTCCGACATGGGGATTTTCAACTACACAGCCAATAGCGGCGAATTCATTTTCTTGGTTTTCTGTAAATGGTCTCGTTTTGGCAGTCGTTTCATACTGAACACTACCAGTAGTTTGCCTAAATTGAACCAACAGTCTTTCAAAAACGGCTCTATTCGGTGGAGTTCGATTAGGAAACCTTTCAGTATAAACGCTTGATGCTAAAAGACAATTTTGCAAGCATTCTCCTAGAATGCAGATCATATCGACTCGTTCTTCTGTTGTGTAAACCAGCATTTTCATTAAATAAAAAACTCCCTGTTAACCACCAATTATAACAGTAAAAAAATATTTAACTTTAAATTAATATGCGACAACTAGAAATGACAATAAATTTTGCTTTGTCAAAATCAGGTAACAGCTGAACAGACCTGAACAGGTAAATTAGATTACTATATTATGTTCCAGAATTTTTTACATCTCGTTAGCCTTGGAAATTTGACATATTTCACCCAGTATATACCGGGTGTCCAGCAGAACCCTGGACATAGGAGATTAACATGGGAAATCGGTTTTTATTTTTTTGCGCCTGTACGGTTGATTTGATTGAAAAACTTTTAAGAGTAAAGTTGTAGAGTTTATAGTCAGTTATCATCCTGTAATTTTTTCAATACCACAGTTTTGGCTATTTTTTGGAAAAACGCCTCGAAAAGTGCAAAAATTTGAATTTGGCGCGTCACCCCCACCATGCATGTGCAGTGTCGCCAACATAATAATTTCTTATGTCAGACTCAGAGCCGATTTTCCTTTCTTATTAATTTGGAGGGACTATCATGTAGTAATTAACCTGATTATGCAGAGAAAATTAACTGAAAACCTGACGATAATGTTCTTAAATTATAGGTAAGTAAAAGTTACGTTTATAATAATCATAATTAGTAAAAGGAAAATCATTCCAATTTGTGTATGGCTGGTTGTCTAATTCATTTTAGTTTAGCAATACGACAACCACGATGACATGACAATTTGTCTCTTGTCACCAATTAAGGGTGTTTGTTGTTGCTGTTGTTATTGAGGTGAATTCATCTATCTCCAAATGTTTTACTTCAAAAGTGTCTATTTTGCAGTGCTGTGTGACGCGAGGCCTCATCCTGCATGTAAAAAACCTGTAATTATGCCAATCCACACATTGACAACTTCTCGACGTTGGTCTCGGTTGTCCTGCACTGTATGTTGATTTTAGAGAGTCCAAACTCATTCATTTTGTTGATTTGAGGGACCCATTATTCCAAATTATTGGTGGAACAAATGTTTATAGCAAATAAGCAAGACCAGAAGCAGATAGCGATGGATGTTTGATCTGCTAAGACCAGTTTCTTTCATGTTTTATCTATGTATCTGGAGACTATAGTGCCTGTGAAAAAACTCTTTTCAGTGACAACAAATCTTGCCAAACTGGCCAGAAACAACTTGAAAAACTGGCCAAAAATTGGTTTCATTCCAATCGATTGCTGCTGAATGCAAGACACAGAGGATGGTGTTTGCATTGAGGGAGATTGGAACCGTAAATGACCACGTATCCCAGGTTAAATTTCTTGGGGTTCTTGTGGATGAGAGTGCCAAATGGGATTTACACACTGATAACTTGGCTTCAAGACTCAATACAAGTTTGTACCTGCTACGTCAGCTTTCAGATAGGATATCTCGTACGGTACTTAGATCGGCTTACTTTGCATCTTCTAATGCATGGCTCTCTTATGCTGTAGTTGTTTGGGGCCATGCCTCGGGGGCTAAGTGTTTGTTCGGGCTTCAGCGAAGAGCGGTCAGATTGTTGGCTGGCCTGGGCTACAAGGATGACTGCAGAGCGCACTTCAGAGAGCTAGGCATACTAACCCTGCCCTCCATGTTTATATTGTGTATGTGTGTGAATTTGCTGTTTGTGAAAAATAACATGTATCTGTTTTCTGCTCACCAGGACATGCATGCTTACCTTACTAGAGACCGAAAAAGTTTAATAACCTCATATTGTCGTTTGAGAAGGTGCCAGAATGGTCCTGGCTACTGGGCGGTAAAATATTTCAACTGCCCATAAAAATTAAAGCGTTGACAGTGGATAGTTTCCGAAAGGAAATTAAGCAAATTTTAATGGTAAATGTTTGTTATTGTGATGAAGAGTATTTTAAGTATTTTAATCAAAATTATTAATTTTTTTTTCTTCTCTCTGTATAGTCTATTTTAGGATGTTGACTGTAAGCTTTTAGTATTAAGTAAATAATGGCATCTGGACTGAATTTATTTAAATTTAATTTGTAGACTATTCTATTTTTGAAGTATGTACATTGCTGTTTTGGTGATTGTAAACATGCATAAATTTGAATTGAATTGAATTGAATCTTAATAAAGGTGATAGTGTTTTTATAGGAATAATTGTTGTTATCTGTGTTCTTACCTAAATTTATGTTACATTTCTTTTTCATGTCCACTTGTTAATTTCTTCTGTTAAGAAATTTATGTATAGATTGATTATGGAAATATACTTATTTTGGTACTTGTTGCATCCACTTTTTCACACACAATTTCCTCGAAATAAAAATGTAATGTATACAGAAACCTTGTATTTATTGATATTAAAAGTAAGGAAATTAGGAACCATTTTGTTGATACAGTGTAAAATTTTATTTTTATTATTTTTTATTTAAATGTTTCATTAGTTATGAATTTTGAGGAGAGAAAACTTGTTTTAAAACAATACTGGGCTGGTAATTCCTTTGCTCAAATTCGAGACAACATTGTTGCATTGTTTCCTGAACAACCAATACCAGCATGCAGTTCACTTCAGGCGGTGGTTGCTCGTTTTGAGGAAACTGGGAGTATTAAGCCGATATGTTCCTGTGAGCGAAAGCGATGACTTCAAGCTGGTGCGGCTCCAGAGGATGAAAATGTGGCAAAACTTGTTGTTCTTGCTGCAGTAAACAATGATCCTTCCAAGAGTATTCGACAGATTGGCCAAGAAACTGGACTTAGTGGATCGACCATCCATAATTATCTGCAAAAAGAAGGTTTTGAAAGCTACAAACAAGAGAACCATCAACAACTCGTACCGACCCACCTTTTCCCCCCAATGGAGTTTTGTGAAATCCTAACCGAAAAAATTATTGCAGCCCCAAGATTTGTTAGAAACATTTGTTTCAGGGATGAATGCTAATTTGGATTGACTGGCTCTTCAAATCAACAAAATGATCGGATTTGGGCACTCCAAAACCCACATATAGTGCATGACAATCGGGACCAACGTCGAGCAACTGTAACGTGTGGATCGGCATTTTGGGGCGCCATGTTATAGGTCCATTTTTCATTGATTGCAGTTTGAACGCCAACAAATCTGGCAATATGCTTCGCAATGACATTTTGCCTGCTGTAGAAGCCATCCAGCCATTAGAACGGGTTTTTTACATGCAAGATGGGGCGTCACACCATCCTCTGTGTCTTGCATTCAGCAGCAATCGATTGGAATAAAACCAATTTTTCGCCAGTTTTTCAAGTTGTTTGTGGCCAGTTTGGCAAGATTTGTTGTCACTGAAAAGAGTTTTTTTCACAGGCACTATAGTCTCCAGATACATAGATAAAACATGAAAAAAACTGGTCTTAGCAGATCAAACATCCATCGCTATCTGCTTACTGGTCTTGCTTATTTGCTATAAACATTTGTTACACCAATGAATGTTAATTTGGATTAATGGGTCCCTCAAATCAACAAAATGAATGAGTTTTGACTCTCTAAAATCCACATACAGTGCAGGACAACCGAGACCAACGTCGAGAAGTTGTCAATGTGTGGATTGGCATTTTGGGGCCCACTGTATTTGGTTTTCCAATGAGATTTTGTCTGTCATAGAAGAGTCCAGCACTTAGCAAGGGTTTTTTACATGCAGGATGGGGCCTCGCGTCACACAGCACTGCAAAATAGACACTTTTGAAGTAAAACATTTGGAGATAGATGAATTCACCTCAATAACAACAACAAGGAACACCCTTAATTGGTGACAAGAGACAAATTGTCATGTCATCGTGGTTGTCGTATTGCTAAACTAAAATGAATTAGACAACCAGCCATACACAAATTGGAATGATTTTCCTTTTACTAATTATGATAATTATAAACGTAACTTTTACTTACCTATAATTTAAGAACATTATCGTCAGGTTTTCAGTTAATTTTCTCTGCATAATCACGTTAATTACTACATGATAGTCCCTCAAAATAAATAAGAAAGGAAAATCGGCTCTAAATCTGACATATGAAATTATTATGTTGGCGACACTGCACATGCATGGTGGGGGTGACGCGCCAAATTCAAATTTTTGCACTTTTCGAGGCGTTTTTCCAAAAAATAGCCAAAACTGTGGTATTGAAAAAATTACAGGATGATAACTGACTATAAACTCTACAACTTTACTCTTAAAAGTTTTTCAATCAAATCAACCGTACAGGCGCAAAAAAATAAAAACCGATTTCCCATGTTAATCTCCTATGTCCAGGGTTCTGCTGGACACCCGGTATAACTAACACTGACAGTGATTGATAAATGGGTCTAGGGTTATGGATATTGTTTACTCCTAAGCCTACATGGTTGCCAGGTTCTTCCAATTATTGCAGATTTTAAGGAAACAAAATTCATAGTTATTGACTCTTGCGATAACTAATTTATGTGATTTTAACCGTTAATTTAATTATTGAACTTTGACGGTTATTAGGAATAAATTAATATAAGACTTTTCTTCACTTTTCGCAACTTTTCATTCAATTCCAAAATTCTAAGCTTATTATCATTCATCATCAAATAAAATATGCTAAGGTATCGAAATTCGCGATGCTACTTCTTTTTACGTATATTGAGCTTTCCAAAAAGTGAAATTTTACAGTTTTACAAATTACCATGAGGTGTTAACGTTATTTACATAATATGGCTATATTATGTTCAACAGTAACATTCTGAGGTAAAAATAAGGAGACTACAATCATTTATTCTGTAATTATTGTAAGTAATAAAACAATGGTTTAATCGGCAGTTATTTCCTATAGTAGTACATTTTAGTTGTCTTTATTCAGTTCTTTAAAATTGTTATTTTTTTTACGTCTACCTATTACTGGTCTCTCGTGGTCTGCTTCATCCTTGTCGAGGGCGTGTTCTTATATAATGTTTTGTACAGTTCTAGTTAGTACTCAGCTAAAAATAAAGAACATGTAAAAGTATATTGAAAACCCATCTATTTAATAAATAAGATTCAATAATTCTCTTTGTTTATCTTAAACTGGAAGTGCTACTAAATATTTTTACCTTTACCAAAGCAAACAGAATACGTTCGATCTTTATCACATTTGGTAGAGTAGTTTTTGGAACCCTATACATTTTGTTATTTGCGAAACTAAGGTTCCAGTATATAATAGCACAGTGGCACTAAGTGAACGTACTCGTATATGAAAAATTCGACTTTTGCAAAATAATTAATGAGTGGATACCTGGTAATAGGTAATTTCCTTGCAGGTCGTGCATGAAAGCGCTTCTTGGCACCCCCTACACGGGGCAATTTAAATGTGAATGGCTTATTGGTGTTAGTGTTAGTAGCCTTCTATTCCAGGAAATCTTCTGGATGTGAGTCGCTTTGCAGCTAATCATCGCGGGTCAGGAGACCTTCAGCTTTTCTGAATGAGCTTCTACTACCACTCATGTCTTCTTCTATGATTTTTCTTTTCGCCTGGTGCACTTTTTGTAATTTTTGCGTCTCAAGGTTTCAAGCCTGACGTTTAGCCCTTCAATAGGTGGCAGCTGGAAAGTGAATTTGTGCGAGGACCGAAGAGCTGAGTTTACTGACATGTGAACTGTAGTACTGTTGTGTAGACTTTTTTGTGTGTCGGGGGTGCTGGTATCTACCTAGGTTATTTTGCTTTGCATATCCTGGTTAATAAAATTATTATTGTTGTATTTCTCTATCCTATATTAAGTAAAACTACACAAAGCAATTAACTATAGTACATAATACTTTTATACTTAAACCATTATTAACAGTATATGAATGAAGACATTTAGTAGAATTTTCTGTCCTCAAATAGGTCCTACAGCCAATACAAGAAACATTGATATTTGTATGCGTACTTACCTTAAAAATATTACAAATCTTCTTTTGGCAAGCTCCATTTTACAAATAATCGAATTTCCTTGTCGATTATTTTCGACATATTGGAATTCTTTTACTCTTTAATCCACTTAAAATGTTGATACACGTATTGAAAATTGACAACGACGCAACTTCAATTTGACAAAATCTTAAAGCTTATTGGAGACAATTGCGACTAAAAATACCAGTTAGTAATTAGTTTGACTGTATTGGTTAAAAAAAAACACGTTAAGCGATCTTATTGGCCAGCTTTCAAATTGCCGATTTTAGTTATCACCTTCCAATGATGCATTTACTGTATCGGTTTTGACAACAAGTAAACGACAATTGCCATCGATGTTATACAGGGTAAATTCCATGGCAATGTAAGATGCAGAAAATAATGGAATATAGTATACATTCGTTTATGTCAGCGCAAATTCAGAAAAAATCAATTTTCCAAGAAAATGCCACGACCAAGCTATAGGAATGTTTAATAGTTTTTGATAGGAAACTACATTCTGCATCTAATGATACTATAAAATACAGCGTGTCTAATTTAAATTAAACGAGTTATTACTGTTTGAAGTTTGCAATAATCTAGTGTTCATTTTTTACATTTGGTACACAGTAGTTAATATTTAATACATACCGCAAAAAATTCAATGTACTAGTAGCCCACCAGCCAATTTCGGTGGTTGAAAAGAAATCAAGTGCTAAGATTTTAAACATTAAATTTGATGCTGCATTTTCACAAAATCACGAATTTCTGAAGAACGGTATGGTTTAGATGCCATAAACCTTAATAAAACTACCTTTACTTTTGTCCGTAGATACAGAAAATAATATACTAGGTGTTTCATTTAAAAAAAAATTAAACTTTAATCAATTTTATACTTTTGGGATCACCTGTATACACTGACAATAATTTAAAAATGTACTTCCAATAGACCCTCATCCATTCCGTATACAAAACTT
This sequence comes from Taphrorychus bicolor, assembly GCA_951812265.1. Lineage (NCBI taxonomy): Eukaryota > Metazoa > Arthropoda > Insecta > Coleoptera > Curculionidae > Taphrorychus > Taphrorychus bicolor. The sequence goes on along the minus strand of OX638303.1, from coordinate 216,450 downwards.
TTTCAAAATCTAAAAGTTTAGCCATAATCATCCGTGTCGAATAACGTGAATCACCCTGTATAGATATTTAACTATTAAATAATGTTGCCGCTTGTCGAACGCTAATTGCCAAAACTGGGCGTGACACCTTAAAACATTTTTGCAAGCGGCGCCTTTCTTCTACGTGCAACCCCCTACTTTTTATACCGCGAGCCGCCACTGTTGGACACACAAGCATGGTAGCTTTTTGTGAATAAAACAGACAATTTTTTTGTTTATAAAATCATTGATAATTTTTTGCTACCTCCATATTATCTGCTAGCTCCTTTGTCCTATTCTTAATTAATCAATACTTCAATATTCTAGGCCAATGATACTCCAAAGGAAGGTGGACGGATTAAGCGTCCGGTTGCCAAGGGTGATACCTCCACTCCACCGACCGCCGTATGGAAATCTGTGGTGGAAGAAAACTCAGAAAGTCATAACGATGATGCTGAAGCCTCTGAAACTAAGTCAGATGCTGAACCAATGGCGAGAAATTCACATGAGGAAAAGGAAGAAGTGGCCAACAATAATGCAGCTGAGTCTTCCAAGGTAAATTATTTGCAAATAGAATGTATTATATGTGGTTCAGCTAAAAAGAACTACACAAAGTTTATATGTTATACCACATTCAAGGTTAGAATTGACAGAGACTCAAATAATGATTATTTGAGACTCTTGATATGAAGTTCAGTTCATATCGACCTTGGATTTCTATAATTCTCTTTAAGAGGAAAATGCACTTTTTCTAAGATTACACCAGACTTCCTTAAAATAATAATAATACTAATTTGCCATGGTAAAGATTGAGCTGTGAATCCCTAAGCAGGAACGAAGCATTAAAAAAACAGCAGGTAGTAGTCAGGTTTGCCAGACTGCTTTGACTACAACTGACCTAATCAGTGAAACTGCGATTACTGGAATACTCAACAATTACTGAAAATGCAAATAAAGTAGAGAAATGCACTAATAGATCAACACCCAGTCTCAGTGAACACCTGGTAATGAACAACCGGCCTGTTAAAGATCGTGTGACGCTTTTATTTTATAATATTAATTTACTATCAAGGGTTATTGGGAATGTTAAGCACTGATTAGTTCTTGTTTGTTAATTGGAATCTCTGGAACTTACTAGAAGAAAATCGTTACTTAATACCTTACTTCAGAAAGAGCGAAAGGAGGTGAATAGTAAGTAATCGAGCAGGAGCACTAGCGGGCCGCCAGCAACAGTGAAGATGGGGTAGGTTCAATACGATATTAGTTGTATTATTTTATATCCCGATAGGCGCCACGTGATTTCCGGAAGACGCCAGGTCCTGAGAAGGATGTTATGCCGTACAGGAATATACCAATCACGAAGTATATCCCTCTTTCACTACCACTTTCCTAACTACTCTGATTTAAATTTACTTTTAATAAAAAAAAAAATGCAAATAAGAAACTATAATCTCAATCATCTGCACCAGTCAAAATCCGCATGAAATTAAAGCAAAATTGTTTGAGGACAAATAACACTGTTTCTATTGATAGATTGGTTAACAAATTAAGAAAGAGCCATTCAAATAAAATTTGAAATGCTATAAAGCAACTAAACACAAAATTTAAGGTAATTGCAATATTCTGGAATATATGGTGAAGGAACTTTATGTATTAATGAATATGAATTATTACTAATCAATACGGCTCTCAATAATCAACTAATTAGGGACGGAGCTCAGGGTTTATGGCCATAAACTTACACAGGGTAGCTTCCGTAGCTTACCAACTAATGACTAACGCTGTAATGTTAGAGTGATTATTGAATACCTGATCAAATCTAACTTTAAATACCTGAAAATTGAAATTTACTTAATACGATAAATACTAAAGTGAGGAATCACGAGCCCTCAATATCTGTCCTCAAAATTACACAACACAATACGGTACAAGACATAAAGGGTGCGGTACATAAAAGATTCGTAACTGTACAGACGTAGTGCTGTCCAATACCTAGCAAATGTTAATTCTTTATAAATAAATTAAAGTGTGTGAAGCACAAACAAATTGAAGATCTGAGAGAACTTACTACTCAGTAAATTGTCATAAAAATTGATCAAAAAAAAAATAATAACAAGAATCGCTTACTTGGGGCCTCAATACTATCAAAAAAAATACTACTTTAAATTGTTATGGTGACGGCAAAAAGTAAAGTTAATAATTAGAATTAATAAGATAGAAAAAGTTACGTTAGTCGTTTCAACGCTCAGCCACTATCGTCGCCCATTTACAACATAACAAATTGGAAAGCTCTCACTCTAAACTATCCCCTTATCGCGGATCAGGGTGGTCCTGAAGAGCAGCTATCCGAAGGTCTCTGATGAGGAGCAGGCCTCCAAGAACGGCGTGGATGTTCCAAAAAAAGGGCGCCGACAAGGCACGTGGACGGCGGAAGAACGTCAGACGTAGAAGCCCGTTAATAAAAAAACGTGGACGTAGCAGAAGCCCGTCACAACCATAAAAACCCCTATAGAAACACGTGAATTAGCACGGAAAACTACAGAATATTCCATTAAATGGAGTTACACATACCTGCAAGGTTGACAAACGGGGCAAGGTGATGACGTTGGCGGCGTGGATTGCTTTTTATCCCTCCAAGAGGTAAAGGTAGAGCGGCGCAAATCGACAATAATCCTCTCCACGAGGATCCGGAAAAACTTCAAAAAGCAACTACCATTTGGAATATGCCCTGGTCTTGATCCTCCAAAGAGTATTGAGATGAAAATCACTCAAAATAGACCACGAGGACACTTGCAAATCACGGCCAGCACGACGGGATTCTGGCTCACGCACCAGAAGTCAGAATCAAAAAGTCAAAAGTCAATTTCCTGCCCTTTTATACCCACGAGTGACCTTCAAAACCCTTCCGCAATGATGCCCAAAATGCCACAGACAAATATGACGTCACGAAGAGTAGCCGAAAACAAACAGCTGAAAATAGTAAAAAAAGGAGACAAAAGAAATGCGGAACAGCAAAACAGGAAGAAGTATCCCATTAGTAATGGCCAATTAGTCCAACCTCAAGAAAAGTAACATCAATCTCCACGAAATCAAAACTGACAATAAGTACCTTTTAGTACTCTGGTGACGTCAGAATACGGTATGGGAGAATTGGACGATGACAGACGGCGCCATCCATCGAAGGGAACGCTGTCGGGAGCTTCGCCGATATCGCTCGGAATATGAGTCTCTCTCGCTCTAGCTCGCTAAGATGTGGGAAGATGGTCTCTGTACGGGGCACTCGGATGTAATTACCGAACTCCGCAATTGACACTAATGAGTGATGGGTGACAGTGACACTATTTGGCAATTTTGCACCAGTGATTAACTTAACCCCACTTCCAAACATCGTAACATAAACATAAGCCAACGAACCCCCAATCAAAATTTACAGAAAACCTACAATAACGATGGAAACACACACTCCTGGCCGATTGGCAATGGCAATTTCACCACAATCCTCCGATCCTCCAAGCCCAGGAAAACAATACAAATAAAGGTATGTACCATCATGAAGGGGTCCCCAAACGGGAAAACTCAGCTTGAAATTCCAGCTAACAGACGACACCTTCCACTTATAAAACAATGTGAGCTAATGCCGGGCTGTCCACACTCTTCTCAACCCAGAAAGGTAAACTCAGGCATCATGAAACAGAACGTAATAGAAGGCAATACATTCTCAGTCAAAAAGGGCAGATAACCAAGGTGATATTGGAATTTACTGAACTAGGTACACAATAAGACTCTGACCTAATGGGCGAAAACCATAATTACCCCAAATAAGGTAAGTGCATAAATTTCACAATGTTACAATCGAACTGATTTCTAACCGGGAATTAAGCATAATAATGTTAATATTGCAGGTGGTGGTGAAGTTTTGCGTCTACTTCGGGTATTGGCACCACCACGGAATTGAGTTATCTGGGTCACCAGGAGTAAATGATGTTAAATGCCCGGTTTACTAGCTTTGGGTCTTAAACTTTCCTGTTATACTTGGCTTCTGGCCTTCAAAAAGCTAAAGTGGTGTAAATACCAAAAGCGGTACCTAAGGCTCTAAGATCCATAAGTCTAACATCCTTCCTACTGAAAAGTCTGGAAAAGATTATAGATTTATTAGACCAGGTGCGTTGACCTATCGCCCCATCTAGCACTGAACTAGTAAGGATATTCCTGAACATCGAAGGAGCTTTCAACAATGCCCTCCCTGACTCTCTCTGCAAAGCGCTTGGTGCTAGAGGGGTAGAGCAGACTATTCAGGACTGAACGCGTAGCATACTGAACAACAGAGCAATCACCACAACCCTTCAGGACACAACAGTTTGCTTCAGAGCCGCCAGAGGGTGCCCGCAGGGAGTTGATACATCACCTCTTCTGTGGTCCGTACTAGTGAATGACCTGCTTGCTGTGGTTACAGCAGCACTACTCCAGGAGATTATCAAAACCATCTACGAGTGGGTGTCTTGTGGAGATGATGTCTATCAACCCTGTGGTAATTTCGTTCCGTGATATCAAATCGTGGTGATGCCGTTCACAAGGAGGAGAAAATTGGACTCTTTGAGGCCACCCTCTTTGGGCAAAACTATTCCATTCGCAGAAGAGGTGAAATATCTGGGAGCAATACTAGTTAAAACACTTCTGGAAAAATACACATATGGAAAAAATGATCAGCAGGGCTAAATTGTTCGTGGGGACATGCAAAAAATTCTGCAGAAAAAACTGGGGATTAAAACCCAAATTAATGCACTGACTGAATATGAAGGTCATTATACCAATGATCACGTATTTAGCCATTGCCTGGCATTCCAAGGGCGGACAATAAAGGGCGAGGTGCAACCTGAGTTACTTGCAGTGTCAAGCCTGCCTGGCCATCAGTGGGGCATTTGGCACCACTCCAACATTGGCCATGGAAGGACTTCTCGGGCTACTCCCGCTCCACATTCTTGTGGTGAGAGAAGCCAAATGGAATATATACAGACTCTACAACACACAGGGGGGAGGGGTTACATTGGAACTAAACCCACTGCAGGATGAATTGACCATGCTTTACAAGAGGCCATGTTCTGCAAGTCATGCTATACTTGCATGCCTTCGGACACCATGTCTCCTGTCACGTATACTTATTCAGCCTACAAGGTAAACCTCCCACCAAAGAAGGAGTGGGACCAGATTAAACAAAAGCTACTGAGCATGTCCCTGTCACGTATACTTATTCAGCCTACAAGGTAAACCCCTCTCCAAATGGGGAGTGAGACCAGATTAAACAAAACCTACTGAGAGGGCACCACTGTGATACACGGATGACCGCGAAAACTCCCAAGGGAGTGGGAGCTGAGCTAGGGCGTATGGCGGTGGACAGAAATACAAACTCCAGGAGAGTCTGGGAAAGCACGCAACAATATTTCAGAAATATCTGCTAGGTCGATGAGCAATCAGAACTGGACAAACAAAAATATCAAAATATATTCCGACAGTCAAGCGGCACTAAAAGCACTTGACTCTAGTAGGACGTCCTCGGGAACTGTCTGGAGAGATCGAAACATTCTGAACCACTTTAGCGAGCATAATACGCTAACTTTAGTCTGGATTATAGGTCACAGAGGCCTTGAGAGCAATGAAATCGCCGATTCTCATGCAAGGGAAGCGGCGAGTGCTAACTTCATAGGGCCTGAACCGGTCTTGGGTATCGCCAAAGAGGTATCGAGAAGGGCAATAATCCAGATGGTAGAAGAACAGACCGAACGTTACTGGATAGACAGCCCGGACATACATACAAAGACCCTGTGAGAAAATGACAAAAGACTTATTAAACCTCGAGAGACAACAGTTCAAAGCCACTATCGCATTATAAACTGGGTACTGTCGATTAAAACTTCCAGACAATGCCGAATGCAGACTGTGAATGGAGGATGAGGAGACTGTAAAAAGACTTAGATTTCAGAACTTCGGAAGAATACTGTTGCGAACTCGGGGTTCAATAATTCCAGTGTAACGATTTAACACGAAAACACTATTTATTTATTCCACAATTACACACGACTACTAAATAACTCACTACTTAACACTTCATAGCCTTCTAATATCGTTCGGAACTTAAGCTTACTTATAGCTCGCTTAAAATAAGACTACTCCTACCGCGCGCTCGCGTTCTCCGTTTATACACAATCCTAAGATTACAGAAAAACCTAGAATGTTCTTGATAAGAATTCTTGAATAACCTCACATAAAAAAAAGGTTGTAAACAACTCCATTCTAGATAAACAGAGTAATAAATCACTCGTGTCACTCAGAGCAATAAATCACCCGTGTCAGCCATGACGCAGCGCGGATAGGTCGCGAAGCTCCACCAACCTCACGCGTTGCCCCTCCTCCGATGCGGCGTCGCTGCGAATCGTAACAATACACATCCGACCACCGGACTTCCACAAAATCTCACTTAAGAAGATAATGGACTTTCTAAAAGGACTGGGTCTTCTGAGTGAACTTTAATTGATATTGAGGCACAATAGATCTTGTAGTTCGCAGTGCACGGGCCCCCTTCTTGGGACCACTCATTTGGATTCAATGAATCAATCAATGTATAGGGCGGCTCATTCTCGATGGATTCATGGGACATTATTAAAACCTTAATAGATAGACGAAATCTATTACATATTTTCTACTCCGATTTTCATGATAAATTTACTACTATCATTATTTCCAAGTTAGCTTAATTCGCTTTACCTACACAAGACGTTTTTGAAAAAAAAGCACTTTTGACATGGCGCTGTACCTCGGCTAATATGGAAAATAGAAACATATTTAGAAAATAGATTAAATAAAAATGTTTTAGGGTTTTTCATACGTCATTTAGCGGTGCAGTTGTGAATTTTTTATTGGTAGCGATTTTCAAGTTACGATATAAAGTTAGATTTTTTTAACAAGTTAATTAAAACACATAAACTAAAAAACATTAATAATATCCTCTCCTTCGTATCGGCCACTTTTTGTCAAATAACAATGAAAATACATGAAAGCTCTTTCTTTATGGCAACAAATTAAAAGTTAATTTTGAGATATATCAGATAAAATTTGAGGTGAAGGCCAATTGGCTTACAATCACAACTATGATTAGCAACAATAAAGACACCAAGAGGAAATTTTCAGTTGGAAGTGCAATTGTCGCTGTAATTCGATGACAATCGCACTGCAGCTTTATCGGATGAGAGAAATAGTCGTCGCAATGCTTTATTCGTATAAAAGTACATTTTCTTCACAATTCACATGATAAATTATCATTAACTGGTATATTACTGTAAAGTATTGTTATTGTATACATCATTTTCTAGGCGGAAAATTCTAGCGAGTCCGAGAATTCTCAAGATCAAGTACCGTTTGAACGACAGGTGTTGAAAGCAATAGACGACAACAATTATGAAACTCTACAAAAGCTCAGCCGAAAAAGGAAGATGGATGATTTTATCAATATCAGAGATCTATATCAGCCAGATAATACGTTACTGCATTTAGTGGTAAAGCGACGAAAAAGGAAAACGATGCAAGGTCGAGAAGAAAACAAGAAGATAATGGAATTTCTAGTTAAACATGGAGCTGCAGTTGGATTAAAAAATAAGGAAGGGTACACACCCCTAGACGTTTATAATCGCCGATTTCAAAATAAAGAAGAAGACTATGAAGAAATCTCTAAAATACTGTCAGTAGAAGCTGCTTCAAGTTCTTCCGTTTCCTATTCGGAATCTGAAGAAAATGTATCTCAAATGTCTGCCTCATTTATTGCCAACACGGCAGTTGATCAAAGCAACTCTGGTTTGGATAGAGACGAGCAAATCTACCAAAGCAATGAAGAGTACAATTCGGGTGGTTTGAAATTGAACTTACACGGCTCAATTTACCAGTTGCAGCTGCTCATGCTGTTCTTATATCAAGCCATAAAGCGTAACTACAGATCTGTTACGTTGGCTACGGAGATGAAGGATGCCGCTAAATTCGACGACATCATATTAAAGTTCAAGAAAAAATCGCAAGATGACCATATGTGGCGTCTGCTTCAAGCTAAACACGTGTTAGATCCCGAGGAAAAAAAAATTGGCATCGCTCAGTTGTTTACTAAAAGCAGTAAGTTTTCCTTATACATGTACTTTGAACATTTCTGTAAAATTTTAGATCATAATGCATTTAAAAATGCTAAGTGCCAAGAATTTACACTTTGCACTAACGCTCATATTGATCCCGTAATTATTGAAAAATATTTAGATGAAGATAAAAACTTCAAAATTGACAGAGTTATGTTTATCAAAAATCACGAAATGCGAAAGTTTAAATTAAATGGCGACGGTAAGACGCAAATTCAAAAGAATTGTAAATTAGATTCTTGTGATGATAAACGCTTAACCCAATTTGCTCATAAATTTAGACTAATTACAAACTATCCAGACAGACGTCAGGTTAATAAAGTTATTAATCAAGAACTAGGAGAACGCTTTAATTTACTAGATGCCGAATTAGCGACCAATACTTTTCTTAAATATGTTTTAAACTGGTTTATGGATTATAAGGACCAAAAAAGCAAATTTCTCAAAGGTAGTGACGGTTTACAATTTTTAAAGATAATTCGTAACAAAATTAAAAATATTATGTCAATCGGGGTATCTGATGACTACATAGACGAGTTGAGTAATTTTCAAGTTCAGTTCTCGGAAAGTCCTAAGGAATTAAATACCTTTTTAGTTTGTGAAATATCTCAAGTTTTAATGGTAACTACAGAAACCCCTCTCCTCAGTTCCATCAAAGTTAATAATGGAATGCAATCATGTTCTAATTTTAAAGCTAAAGATAGTAAAATTATGTTGCCTCTATCAAAAGTTGTAGAGCGTGAAAACACTAGAGACCTTGCACTTAATTCGTTTGCTAGTGAAACCAATTTCAATTTACTTGTATTGAGTAGCGAAATTTTAAATGAAAATAAATGTAATTTAGCCGTTATGGATGAAATTTGCTTGAAATTAACAAATATTTTAAAAAGTAACCAACAAAAAAAAATTATTTTAATTGCACCTAGTGCAAACATATTTTTAGAAAAATTTAAAGGTCATTTAACGAAAATTAAAACTAATGAAAAATATGTGAATGATAAAAATGAAAATCAATTTAAATATTTGACATTTGACTCCAAAACTTCGTTGCTGCGACAACCAGTATATTTTCAGGGAATTTTAATGCCTTTTAATAAATTAATCGATGTTCGATCGGCTGATTCGATAGTTGATAATAAGACCCTGATTAAACTAATTGAAAAACGTGACATTAGAATAGACGAACCATACAAAACAATTAATGATAATAACATTTATGTTCAAAGGACTTTGACACCACAGATTATAGACCCTTCCATTCTAAGAGACACAACTTTTCTTTCTTCTAATTGCTTAATTATATCAAATGCTACAGAAGCTGATTTAAAAAATGTAGGAAGTGATGTCAATAAAAAACATTTATTTGACTACGCTCATCTAGACAGGGGAATTAAATTACTTAATAGAAATATTAACTATCAAAATTTTCTAAAGGAACATGCACAACGTAATAATAAAGTTAATTTGTATTTTATAGAATATACTAAAGGATATTTAGTATTCAAAAAGTTCATGGGACATGTTAGTCCAATAAAGAAATTTATTTGTAACATATTTTCTGAGATTAAACGTGACCATAATATTAGGATCAGATTTCATAAAGTTTATGAAAATGATGAATCCGGTATAGAAGTTAATGAAAAGGATCTTACAAAATTGCATTCCTCAATTGGTAATAACACTTATATTATTGCGGCAAATTCAGGATACGGCAAATCTTTGCTTTTGTCCAATATGACTAATACGTGGAAGTCAAAGTTTCCATACTTGTGGGTTAAGCGAGTGAATCCTTATCTGCTTTCAATATTTCCAAAAATATTGCAGCGTTTAAGAAGGAAACAAACAGAAACAACTACTCCGAGGGCTAATACCCCTACCGGCATTGAATTACACTGTTTGTTTCAAGCTCATTTTATAAAGCAAAAAAAATAGTAAAATGAATTAATAAAGTAATAAAAAATCAATGCTAAAAAGTCAAAAAATATTAAGCTTTTTGCAAAGAATATAGAACCAGAGTTTAATTAAGATATGCGAAAATGCACATGTATAATTACAATTTGGAAATTTGAAAACTTGTCTGCTTTCGGCATTTCCAAAACCTTGTAGTTATACATAAAGAAGGAAACAAATAGAAACAACTACTTCGAGGGCTAATACCCCTACCGACATTGAATTATACTATTTGTTTCAAAGCGTAAAGATTATAGAAAACATACATAAAAGCAAAGATTAAATACAAGAAAGTGCTCCAGAATAAAACCAAAAAAATAATAACATAAAAGTTAAATTAAAGTTTCTTTTTGAAATGTGGGTCAAAGTTACTAAATGTATATGTTAACCAAAATTACTTACTACTCTCTTTTGGACGGAGTAATTGCGTAATTACTTTCTAGAGGCGACAAACCTCAACCTCCGTCTTCAGCATCCTCTAGGAGATGACCGAAAAAGACGCGAACACATTTATTAACTTTGACACACAAATCAAAAGTGACAAGCAAGGTTATCGCAGGTATTAAAAAGCAAGGTAATAGTGAATATATAACAAAAAGGTACAAAAAACCTGATTGGCGCTATATACCATAGGTTATGCAAGTTAAAATTAAAATTAATTTTTTTAACTTACATAACCTGAATAATAGTCAAATTACAGAAAGAAATTGTAAACAAGAGGAAGTAGATTTTTATTCACTAATAAGATATCAACACTTAAATTCCGAAGAACGAAATGAACTGTTTAAACTCCTTAAAACATTTAAAAATATTTTGAACAAACCTGGCGACATTTTAACGTTTACTAATCAATCTAACATCTAACAACTTAAACTTGTTATAAAAACTACTGACGAAATACCAGTACATGCAAAAAATTATCGATATCCCTATGTCCATAAACAGGAGGTAAACTCATAAATTGATAAAATTAATGATGGTTTAATTCAACCTTCCAATTCTCTTTGGAACTCTCCAGTTTGGATCGAGCCCAAGAAAGCTGACGCATCTGGAGAAAAAAAAATGGCGATTAGTGATAGATTATCGCAAATTAAATGAGAAAACTCCCAAACGATCCCAATACTTTACTACAATCGATATAGCTAACGGTTTCATCAGATCGAAACGGATCCTGACAGCATAGATGGGCATTATGAAGACACCCGAATGCCTTTTTGATTAAAGAATGCTCCAGCTACATTTCAACGTACAATGAACAACGTACTTAAAGGACTGATAGGAAAAATATGCTTAGTTTATATCGACGATATCATAATCTGTTCAACTAGTATTCAAGAACACTTAGACTCATTAAAACAAGTGTTTGAGCGGTTGACATCCTTCAACATAAAAATTCAGTTAGATAAATCTGAATTTCTAAAAGATAACGTTGAATTCTTAGGACACATTGTAACACCAAACGGTATCAAATCCAATCCTAATAAAGCCGAAGCAATAAAAAATCTAAAAATTCCATGTACACAGAATGAAATAAAATTCTTTCTTGACCTGGTAGGTTAGTTACTACAGGAAATTTATAAAAAACTTCGCGAAAGTTGTAAAACCACTAACTTTGTGTTTAAGGAAAAACTCAAAAGTTATTCAAGACAAGCCTTTCATAAATGCCGTAAACCTTTGCAAATAGTATATTATTAAACGAGCTTTTTATGATATCCATTATTCCCTTAGGGGGACGTTTGCGTCACGAGCCGCAGGCGAGGAGCGCAAATCTCCCGTGGGAATAATGGCCATAAAAAGCGAGTATAATACTGTACTATGTCCACGGCCCTGGAATAATTACAAATTATAAAATCTATAAATAGTGTAAATAAAATTATTGAAATGTCAAAGTGACACTCTCGTTTGATGGCAAAACCGGTGCCACCAGTGCATTTTTTTCGCTGCGGCATTTGATATTGCATTGTTGCCTACTCCTATTGATTGCTAAGGCAATATATATCACTTAAATGGCGAGTGGGAATAATGATATTATTCCCGCAGTTTTAACTCATATATCCCTCTGACGCTATATGTGCCCTATTTAACTTTTGTCAACAAGCTGAATAACATTATATTATTAAGTGATCGTGGACAATAGTATATTATTAAATGAGCTTTTGATGATAGCCATTATTCCCTTAGGGGGACGTTTGCGACACGAGCCGCAGGCGAGGGGCGCAAGTCTCCCGTGGGATAGTGAGATACCCAAAACATTATCGGTTTTACCGTAACTCCGGGGCTACGTCGGGTATAGGGCTACCCATGGGTAGATTTTCTCATATATGTAGATGATAAATTTTGAAGGCTAATTCCGATAAGTCAAATAGAAAAATCTACAAAAAATCGCAAAGTTGGGACGGTTTTTTGAAAAAAAATTTGTAATGGTCAACTTCTGGGCCTTCTGGACCCCTTTAGTTAGACGACTGGCCCAATAAGAATGGTATCAGGAGAAAGGGCATATCCTTGGCTACTTTTAATTCTACCCCGCCAAAGGTATCACTTTAATACAGAGTGGTCAAAAAAATGTCCAAAGACAATTGAGGAAAAGTGTCCAAAATAGTAAGGTAGTTTTTTGCGATTTTTACGAAAACTATGGAGGGGTCCAGTTTCGGTGGTATATGGGCAACTACAAGACGTGGAGAGAAAAAAAAATCAGTTATTAGTTTTGGTCTAGCTCTTATACCGGGTGAGCTACAAAAGTTTTTCTGTGCCGCATTTTTTGCCAATTTTGGTATACTTTTCTCACATTTCACCCTGTAGATTCGACATTTTGGCAGCAAAAAAATCTGAAATAATTCAAAGAGGTAGTACACACATGGGCCCTTAACCATGCCAAAAATCAAGCGCCTAGCTTTAAATTTGAAATTTTGACGAATTTTTAAACTTTAAATTTCAAATTGCCATTTTGAGGTATATTTGTGCCGAGACCGTGCATCTAATCGAATGGTTTTCTATCCCAGGGGATACCTTGGAATGTTTTCTTTTTGGGACCTAGAAACCACTTTTCGTTGGGACGTCGCGAAATGGGCTTAATTGAATTTCGAAACGAAAGATGCAGATTTTTTTGAAATTTTGGCCGAAAATTCCGAATGGTTCCGAAGCGACGTCCACCACGGGGGTGTCGGAAGCATTCGGCGGCCGCGCCCATCTGCAACTGACAGCTGAGTTTTCCGAAATGTAAACATTAACGTTAAAACCTCAGACTAAGGAAAATCGGCCGAAAAGCGTGGAAAACTATCTGGATTATTACTACTACTAGGAAGATTATTGGCAAAATGCCCAGTCCTCGAGGTCGTTTTCACAAAGACTGGTCGATTTGAAAATTTCGTGTCGGCCAGAAGTCTGACCACGCGGTCTTCGACCAGACAGTGGCGGTTACAAACTCGGGCAAAAATGTATTTTTTCGATTTTTCGGCAGCCATGGGCGTAGTTATATTTTTTTTTGCCATTTCTTCCCTTTTCCCATAAGAAATACATTGTGCAATGCTTTTTAAATAGGATAATATTGATTTCGTCATAAATAAAAAATGGAGGCGAAAAAAAATGGCCGCCGTAGACAGGGTAATTAAAAAATGGGGATATCTCTGAAATGAATAAAGTTAGAGAACTGAAATTTGGTCCCATGGTTCATTAGGGAATGGACTGCAAGTTGCCATGGGTGAAAACCTTATTCATTATAAGTTTTCAAGCTGTTGCACGTGTATTTCCCGTAAGAAATACATTGTGCAACGGGTTTTTAAATGGGACAATATTGATTTTGTCATAAATAAAAGATGGAGGCGAAACCAAACCCATGGGTACCATTAACGAAATTTTGCATATAAGTTTTTACGCTTTTGCACGGGTATTTCCCATAAGAAAAACGTTGGGCAATGCGTATTATATGGGTGGAATGTAGATTACGTCATATTTGGGGTACCATTGATGGTACATAGTTCAAATTTGGATGGTGGGTACCTATGAGGGTATCATAAATTGTGATGTAGCTGATGATTTCAGCTATCATAGCTACAATAGCTGAGTAACGTTAGTATTTAAAGAACTGTTAATGATACATGGTTCAACTTTGGATGCTGGGTGCCCATGGGAGTACCATGAATTGAAAATCGAATGGTAGGTTGCACTTATGTAAAATTCGCTACAAATGACATTTCTAAAAATCCAAGATGGCCGCCTGAAAAGTTTTGGTTTTAAGGCGATATATCTGGAACGGTTCGAGCTAGAAAGCTGAAATTTGGTATGTGGCCATTTTATGGGACGGGCTAGAGGTCTCTGAAATCCAGAGCCTTACCGCGGGTACCCAAGGTTCCATTTTGGAAACTTTTTTATTAAAATGACACTCTTTTGCTACAACTTACTGACTGTTGCTAAAGGGCGCCGAAACAGAATATATTCGACGTTTCGACTTTACGCTTACCATAAGCCATCATCAGGGTATTCTCTTTTATTACAAACATTGCTTTATAAATGTGCCACGCTCAAACAATTTGATTTTTCGTATATGACTGACAAAATAGCTTTAACGAAGCCCATTCGACTGGCAATAACTGTTCGATTTTATCGTTTTTGAAATGACACGCGCGTGTGTGACAAAAGCACATCATAAACAAACCAACTCAAGATTTTTGCTGGCCAACTTGTTTTGACCACGGGCGCATCACAATTGGTGCTACCCTTTCACAAGGAACGATAGGTTATGATTTACCCATAGGATTCTGTAGTAGAACTCTCAACGCACCTGAATCAAACAATCTATTCAACACTGAGCAAGAACTTCTTGCAATAGTCTGGTCAACGAAATACTTCAGACCGTATCTCTTTGGAAGAGAATTTAAAATAGTTACAGATCATAAACCACTTCAGTGGTTATTTTCGATCAAGGGGCCAAATTCCAAGCAAGTACAATGGAAATTGAAAGTACAAGAATATAATTATACGATACATTACCAAAAAAGTTTACCTAACGAAATTAACCCTGTAGAAATAAATGAACCGAAGTTAACTCACATGTCAGTCGCAGTCAAAGATTATTTGATTCTCCGAAGAAAATTAACCCAAACGAGGAAAAGATAAGAACGGAAGTACCAAAAATTAATATAATCTCCAATATTACAATTTAAATCACCAAATAAAAGAAATCAAGATAGTCAGAATAAAAATCAAAGCGATTCTGAAACAGAAACAAGTCCATCAATCCCAGAGCAACTTGAAAAATAAGACAACTCTGAAACAAAAACAGTAGATACATCACTAGAAGGGTCCAATACTAGGAGCACCCTACGTCACCAAAGCAATGAATACTTTCAAAAATCAATTAATATTTAAATGGACAGAGAAAAAACAACCTTACGTGGCAACGTATAAGCTATTTGGAACAAAGAAAACACTAATAATGTTCATCAATCAAGAACCAATTACTGAAGAAATTCAGGTACTTTTAAGAGATCATCTACCACTTGTCTACTCTTGATATCTACTCTTTGTCGTCACAAAAGTATCTAACAATAATAGATAACTTTTCTAAATTCGCAATGGCATACCCTTTAAGGGTGACTTTTACAAGTTCAAGTAAAACTTCAGATTGAAGATAAAACTCCAGATATAACCTACTTTGCATTGTTTATCTGTCAGGTAAACAATGCAATGTACATCAAGTCTGGTGTTTTATCTTCAATCTGAAGTTTTACTTGAACTTGTAAAAGTCGCCCTAAATGAGACATCAATAGAGATATGTCAGAATCTAATCAAAGTCTTTTCAAATTATGGCATACCTAGTAAAATAACTACTGATAACGCATCAACCTTTAAAAGTATTAAAATTCAAGATCTACGTAAAATCTATCGTATTGATCTACATTTTACAATACCTTACAATCCAACTTCTAATTCCCCAATAGAAAGATTTCATTCAACATTAAAAGAAAGTATAATGGCTTTAAGAAATAATTATCGGAATAAGTCTATAGCAGAGCTAGTAGATATAGCTATTTGAAATTACAATAACAGCATTCATTCGTCACATGATTATACTCCTTTTCAGACACTCAAAGAAAATTTAAATTATCAATTAAACGACTATCAATTAGACGAATTCAAACGGCCTATATTCATGACCTGGCACAAATATTTGAAGACCTTAACACACATATCGAAACAAAATGAAATGCTAGAAAAGCTAACGCTCTAGCTAAACTCAATGAAAATCGAGAAATTGACCCTGAAATACCTGAAAACACAGAACAACTGTTAACAACCCCGTGTAAATTCCCTAGTAAGTTCAATCCTATATTCTTACTGATACCCGTACTCGTGACAGCACAATATCAGATTGAAGAAGTGACAAACCCACTGTTACCAATTCATCAAGGAACTAGCTATACAGTATGGTGGAAAAGAAAGAATAAATTCATTATTTCGTAAGTCAGAGACTGGAGAGAAAAATTCTGAGACCCGTCGATTTTTATTTTCAGTTTGCGCATTGTGTCCAATTTTCTTTTTATTTCTTATGTCATCTGTATAAGCGTGATGACGCTATCGATGATTTTTTAAAATGGAAACGTGGTTGATGCGGTACATCATTGGAAAGGTCTTGTAATTCTCCATTCAACCATATCAATACTTTTAAATAAATGACGTTTGTAAAGTGTCAATACTAATTATTAATATTTATAATTTATTTAATATTAATTTTCGGCTCTCTTGCAATATGGATATGTGAATTTGATAGATTGTCACTGGAAATAAACTGTTAAATTTTTACACGTGTCTTGCGAATCTGATTCTTATCAAGAGTACTACAAACAAATTAAACGTCTTTGACATGTCACATGTAAATGGTATTAGTTCGATTACATTGCAGTCAAAATGTGTTATAATTATTATTCATTGTTACTTTGTTCCAAAATGAAACTTAGTAAAACGCAGAGAATTGAAATTCTTATAATGATTGGTTGTGGAGATAAGACAAGGACACAAATGGAGGTTTGTGCATTATTCAACGATAAATATCCCGACCGAGAACCAATTGCGCACTCCACCGTCAGCAAAATTGAGAGAAACGGACCATGTAAGGGACCTCCCAAAAGGCAGTAGAAAACCAGTCGCAGAAAACACAAAATTAGATGTTCTACTAGCGTTTCAAGAGCGAGCATCTGCGATGGCATCATTCATTTTCCCTTTTCCTCTAGAAAGGTTATTTTATATAATATTATTTTATTTAATATTAGTATAAGTCACGAGTATCAACAATAATTAATATTATTATTTATTTATTTCAAACTCTACAGAGAAATTCAATTATAGAGTTGGTGGTTTAGAATCAGATTATAGATAACCTGATTCTCTTAGACTAATCCCTTAGAATATTTTAACACCGCAATAAATTTACTTTATCCACGACCATACTATAATAATCACATTATTCTTGTACATTCTCAAGACTAACGATAATCATTATTCACTTGTGAATAATGAACATTATTCACAAGTGAATAATGTTCATCAGTCATGGAAACGAAACATGTCGTAGACAACTGACAACTCAAAAAGTAAACTGTCGTAAACATGAAATCGGTAGTTACCACTGGTTCATTCAAATAATTATGCTTCTATTAAGATGTATTGAGGCAAATGTAGGTTACAGTGTCTCTTTTTCCCTAAAATATGTACTTTTCACTAAAAAAAAGTCTTAAAATAGGCCATAAAATGAAGTAATTTACCGTCCACCCTCGTAGCATTGAAATGAACATGCGGTGACATGCGCGGGTGACTAGACCGTCATCTATCGACAAGACGCATCAAACGTCGTTCCATTGAATAGAGAAACCAGTCGTGGTCGTGGTTTTAAAATTGTAAATTATCTTTGTGGCATCTATAACCAACTATATTTGAGAAACCCAGAATCTTGGTCGTGGATAAAGTATAGTATTCAACGCGCATTTAATGAGCGTTATTCTCTGGGGCAACTTGTGCCACTCGCTTCGCTCGTGGGCTCAAACGTTACCCTCGAGAATAACGACTCTCATTAAATGCTTGTTGTATAATATACTGTTACGATTCGCAGCAACGCCGCATGGGAGGCGGGGCAACGCGTGTTGGTTGGTGGAGCTTCGCGACCTATCCGCGCTGCGTCATGGCTGACACGAGTGATTTATTGCTCTGTTTATCTAAAAGGCAGTTGTTTACAACCTTTTTTTTTTATGTGAGTTTATTCAAGATTTTTATCAAGAACTTTCTATTTTTTTCTGTAATTTTAGGATTATGTATAAAAGGCGCATAGCGCGCGCGGTTATGGAGTAGTCTTATTTTAAGCGAGCTATAAGTATGCTAAAGTACGAAGCGATAATAGAAGGCTATAAAGTGTTAAGTAGTGAGTTATTTACTAGTCGAATTGTACCTGTCTGTATTTGTGGAATAAATAAATAGTGATTTCGTGTTAAATCGTTACACTGGAATTATTAAACCCTGAGTTCGCAACAATTAGTGTCTGAAGTGGGATGCCAGTGGGAGGACTAATATTGCTGAACTGTAAGTGAGTGCATCATTGCCGGACATTACGTGTTTATGCCAGTGACCAGAAGCCAGCATCAAGCGATGGAGGATCAACTTGCCGCCATGCTATCCCTTATGCAACAACAGAGGGAAGAACAGGAAAGACGTTATCTAGAAGGGAAGGAAGAGCTGGAAAAACATGATCAAATACAGCAGCGCCGTTATCTAGAACAGAAGGAAGAGCAGAAACAACATTATCTAGAACAGGAGAAACGTTATAATGAACAAAAAGAAGAACAAGAAAAACGTGATCAAGTACAGGAGCGACGTCATCAACAATTCAAAGAAGAATTAATGAACCATCTCGCCGCTAGGGAGCAACAATTGGAAGAAAGAATAATGCAATCCGTTAACGGCGTTCACGAATCCATTAACGGCGTTAACGAAGGACTCGAAGCTGTCAACCAGAGGGTTCTCGAGCTAGAAAAGAAATTCCGGGAACAACTTGAGGACGACAACGTGTCTACAGAGAGTTTTAGCACAGCCAACGCTAAAATTAAGCCTCCCGACTATGATGGTACTACGGCCTGGGAAATTTATAAAACGCAATTTGAGGCAGCTGCAAAAGCTAATGGCTGGTCCGAGCCCCAGAAAGCTACATCATTAGTGGTAGCACTTCGTGGAAAAGCGGCTGAATTACTCCAATCCCTGTCGGCAGCTGATCAAAATAATTATGCAGTTTTAGTACACTCTCTGCAACTACGATTTGGGAATGAGCACAAAGAAACAGTGTTCCAGGCCCAGCAGAGGATGAGACATCAAAAGTCAGGTGAATCCCTACAAGAATTTGAGGCGGACATAGACAGACTAATTCACCTGGCATACCCATCAGCCCCTGAATGTTTTCAAACGCAATTTGCCGCCGAAAGGTTTATTGAGGGAGTTTGCGATAGTGACATGAAATACCACTTACGTTTAGTAAGGCCCAAGAATATCAGCGAGGCACTAGTTCGGGCCCTGGACTTCGAGGCGTCACGAGTGTCATCTAGTTCATCTCCACGAGTAAGAATGGCAACTTGCGATGAAGAGGAGACTACGTCTATGGCTGAATCCATGGCAAATTTACATAAAGCGGTGAAGGATATCGCAGTCAATATGCAAGCCCTGGTGGGAAGAACTCCTCGATCAACAGACAATCGTGGCATAAAATGTTTTAACTGCGGCAGACTGGGTCACATCAAGAATAACTGCCGTAATAGGGCAAGAAGTCCGTCGCCGTCATTTAGAAGACCGAGCGGCGACCAAGACCGCCCTAGGTCCTAGGAAAACTAATTCCGGTCAATGCAAGGGGGCAATTGACCGGGCCCGTTAAATCCCCCAGGATCTTTGAAGTCAATAGTTTGGGTGGAAAAAGTCTAACAGTGGCCGAACGCATTAAGAGACAGAAAATCCAAATTACCATCGATACAGGACCAGATGTGACTATTGTAAAGCCAGATAAACTTATCCGATATACCATACAACCACTACCCAACCCTATTATGTTAAAATCAGTTACTGGAGAGTCTTGCCCTCTAGATGGAGAAGCCGATGTTACCATCATTATTGGAGAAAGCCTTGAAGTTCGGCATAAAGTGTTGGTTGCCAGAATCAAAGACGAGTTTATTTTGGGAATGGATCTCATCAGGAACCATGGATTCTCCTATGATAACAAACGGAATATTCTCATATTTGAACATGAGGAGTTTGCAATAACCAATGGAAATGTGGAAACTAGTGTCCGTTTAGTGGTGGTGGAAGATATGAAAATTCCTCCAAATTCAGAACAAATTATCACAGTGACTTCTGAAAATGATCCTGGGTGGTCCATAGGACTTATAAAACCTAACCTGGATTTGACGACTGAAATCATGGTAGCACGAACTTTGACCGACACGAAGAAAGCTATGCCAGTACGAGTTGCAAATATTAGAGAAAAGACCATCAAGCTCAAATAAGGAACAGTTCTTGCCAATTATGAGCCTGTGAAATGGGTATGCAATTGTGTCGAAGCACAGACATCCAAAATTAAATCTTCTAGCCAAGCTTCCCCAGAGGTTATTGATGTTTTCAAACGACATTGGAGTCATCTGTCAAGGGAACAACTTCAATCTGCCATAAAATTTGCTATGGATGAATCTGATATGTTCAACTTTAAGAGCAACGACAGTCAAACTGATTTAGTTGTCCATAAGATCAACACAGGAGATGCCCAGCCAATACGACAACACCCACGAAGGGTCCTTCTGGCTAAACAACAAGAAGTTAACAGTTTGCTGAATGAAATGTTAAAGGAGGGAGTCATAGAAGAATCATCTAGTCCATGGTCATCGCCTGTGGTTCTTGTTAAGAAGAAAGATGGTTCAACGAGGTTCGGTGTTCACTACAGGAAACTTAATGACGTGAGCAAGAAAGACAGCTACCCATTGCCACGTATAGACGACATCTTAGCAACTTTATCGAGATCAAAGTGGTTTTTCACTCTAGATTTAAAAATTGGGTATTGGCAAGTAAAGATTGCTCCCGAAGATAAAGAGAAGACTGCATTTTCTACTGGTTCTGGGCTATACCAGTTCACTGTTATGCCTTTTGGATTGTGCAATGCTCCATCAACTTTCGAGCGACTAATGGAACTTGTTTTGAGGGGGCTGACTTGGAAACTTGCCTGGTATACTTGGATGACATAATTGTCATGGGACGTAATTTTGACGAGCATTTGAAGAATTTAAGAGAAATCTTCAAAAAGTTACGGAATGCTCACCTGAAGTTAAACTACAAGAAATGCATCCTATTCCAAAAGCAAGTCGAGTACTTGGGGCATACTATCTCAGAACAAGGCATTAAAACTAGCCAAAGTAAAATATTTGTCATTAAAGATTGGCCAGTTCCCCGAGACAAACACGAAGTAAGGAGCTTTTTGGTACTTTGTACTTACTACTGGAGATTTGTAGAGGGATTCGCCGACATCGCAAAACCGCTGCACAAATTAACAGAAAAAAAAACACCGTTCTTGTGGAACCATAATTGCAGTCAGATGTTTGCAAGGCTTAAAGCTGCCCTCTGTTCTAGTCCAATCTTGGCTTACCCTATAAAGGACGGACTGTTTATTCTGGACACGAATGCAAGTAACTGTGGTCTAGGTGCAGTACTCTCTCAAAGACAAAACGGGCAAGAGAAGGTCATTGAGTACTACAGTAAGACTTTAAGTAAGCCAGAAAGAAACTATTGCGTCACTAGAAAGGAGCTGTTGGCCATCGTTAAAGCAGTCGAACATTACCATCGCTACTTATATGGAAAAAGGTTCCTGATTACTGTACCTGATTAGAGCCTTGAAATGGTTATTACAGATGAAAAACTCTGAAGGCCAAATAGCCAGATGGATAGAGCGCCTGCAGCAGTACGATTTCCATATTGAACATCGACCAGGAAGGTCTCACGGAAATGCCGATACATTGTCTAGACGGCCATGTAAAGAACATTGTCGGCATTGTCAAAGAACTGAGCAGCGTGAGGGACATCCTTCTGTAAGGAGAACGTCGATGGAAATAAACGATGGCTGGACCACACAGACCCTTCGAGAAGAACAAATGAATGATCCAGATATTGGACCCATCCTCTCTGCAAAGACTGACGACAAGACACCAGAATGGCAAGAAATTGCTGATAAAAGTGCAAACCTGAAGGCGCTATGGGCCCAGTGGCACTCTCTTAGAATAGAAAATGTTTTACTGAAGAGAGCGTGGGAGAGTCCGGATGGCAAGTCCGTAGTCAGTCAGTTGGTTGTTCCTGGTAGCAGAAAATCAGATGTACTACAGGAAATGCACAACGGAACAAGTGGAGGTGATTTTGTGATCAATAAAACCTTGGCCAAAATTAAAGAGCGGTTCTACTGGGTGAATTATCATGAAGACGTCGAATCTTGGTGCCGCAAGTGCGAAGTTTGTTGTGCCACAAATGGACCTCGAACAAGATCACGCGGCCGAATGGTGCAGTACACTGTAGGTGCTCCATTCGAGAGGGTAGCAATTGATGTGGCGGGACCATTTCCTCAGACTGAGTCGGGCAACAAATACATCCTGGTCGCCATGGATTATTTCACTAAATGGCCTGAAGCGTACGCCCTGCCTAATCAGGAAACAACGACTATGGCAACGGTGCTATCGAACTTCATTCAGGACAACTCCTTTGCATCCACAGTCGGATGGGATGGTAGAGAGATTTAATCGGACCATGGAACATTACCTGTCTAAAATGGTGGCATATCATCAGCGTGATTGGGACCAACCTCTCATGTTGATGGCATATCGAGGCTCTACGCATGAAGCCACTGGTTATACTCCGGCGAGAGTAATGTTCGGAAGGGAAATGAGGCTTCCTGCGGATTTGATGTATGGAACACCAGAAAAAGAGTCGCTCAGCTCTGAGAATTTTGTGGAGGAGCTTAAGGAGAGGCTGAACAATGTTTTACTAGTGACA
The DNA here is from genome assembly GCA_951812265.1 of Taphrorychus bicolor. Classification (NCBI taxonomy): domain Eukaryota; kingdom Metazoa; phylum Arthropoda; class Insecta; order Coleoptera; family Curculionidae; genus Taphrorychus; species Taphrorychus bicolor. The sequence goes on along the minus strand of OX638303.1, from coordinate 193,270 downwards.
TGACATGAGTACAATGACTTACTAGCTAACTTCCGCGGCTTCCAGGCTGGTGATTTGGTGTGGCTATACAATCCGCGGTCAAAAGTGGGGAAGTCGCCCAAACTTAGCCAAAATTGGGAAGGCCCTTATACAATTATAAAGAAGATCAATGATGTGGTGTATAGGATCCAGCGGACCCCCAGGTCAAAGATGAAGGTCGTTCATTTGGATCGATTAGCACGATACCATGGAAATCTATCTGTTCGGGACGAACAGCCTTAGGAGGAGGGCAATGTTACGATTCGCAAAGACGCCGCATCGGAGGCGGGGCAACGCGTGTGGTTGGTGGAGCTTCGCGGCCTATCCGCGCTGCGTCATGGCTGACACGAGTGTTTTTTTATCAAGAAGTTTCTAGGTTTTTCTGTAATTTTAGGATTGTGTATAAAAGGCGCACAGCGCGCGCGGTTATGGAGTAGTCTTATTTTAAGCGAGCTATAAGTAAGCTAAAGTACGAAGCGATAATAGAAGGCTATAAAGTGTTAAGTAGTGAGTTATTTACTAGTCGAATTGTACCTGTGTGTATTACTGGAATAAATAAATAGTGTTTTCGAGTTAAATCGTTACACTGGAATTATTGAACCCCGAGTTCGCAACAATATGTTGGACGGTCTCAACTATCTCCCAGCATAGAGGTCAGAAAGAATTTTTAATGGGTCAGCAAAAAAATATCATTTTAAATATTTGCCAGGGCCGTAACTAAGTGATTTTCTACCCGATTTTTACGAAATTCGTATATAATATATAAGACAGTCTCAGCTATCTCCCCGCGTTCTGGTCAGCAAGAAATTGCAACCGGTCAGCAAAAAAATCTAACTTTTTATGTTTTCCAGGATCGTAACTAAGTGATTTTGTGCCCGATTTTTATGAAATTTGTACATAATGTGTAATTCAGTCTCAGCTATCTCCCTGTATACCGGTCAGCAAGAATTTTTAACGGGTCCGCAAAAAATCTAATTTTCAAAGTTTTCCAGGGGTGTAACTAAGCGATTTTCGGCCCGATGTTTACTAAATTCGTATTTAATATGTGAGACACTCTCAGCTATCACCCTGCATAGCGATCAGCAAGAATTTCTAACGAGTCAGCAAAGAAATCTCACTTTCAAAAATTTCCATGACCGTAACTAAGTGATTTTCGACTTGATGTTTATGAAACTCGTACTTAATATGTAATTCAGTCTCAGCTATCTCCATGTATACCGGTCAGCAAGAATTTGTAACGGCTCAGCAAAGAAATCTCACTTTCAAAGCTTTCCAGGGTCGTAGCTAGGTGATTTTCGGCCCGATGTTTATGAAACTCGTACTTAATATGTAATTCAGTCTCAGCTATCTCCCTGTATACCGGTCAGCAAGAATTTGTAACGGGTCAGCAAAGAAATCTCACTTTCAAAGTTTTCCAGGGTCGTAACTAGGTGATTTTCGGCCCGATGTTTATGAAACTCGTACATAATATGTAATTCAGTCTCGGCTATCTTCCTGTATACCGGTCAGCAAGAATTTCTAACGGGTCAGTAAAGAAATCTCACTCTCAAAGCTTTCCAGGGTCGTAACTAGGTGATTTTCGGCCCGATGTTTATGAAACTCGTACATAATATGTAATTCAGTCTCGGCTATCTTCCTGTATACCGGTCAGCAAGAATTTCTAACGGGTCAGCAAAAAAATCTCACTTTTAAAGTTTTCCAGGGCCGTAACTAAGTGATTTGATTTTCGGCCCGATGTTTATGCAGTTCGTACATAATATGTAATTCAATCTCAGCTATCTCCGTGTATACCGGTTAGCAAGAATTTCTAACGGGTCAGCAAAGAAATCTCACTTTCAAAGTTTTCCAGGGCCGTAACTAAGTGATTTTTGCCCGATGTTTACCAAATTCGTAAATAATATGTAGGACACTTTCAGCTATCACCCTGCATAGCGGTCAGCAACAATTTTTGACGGATCAGCAAAATTTTCCGTAATAAATGGATTTCTTATGGGTCAGCAAATTAGGGATACCCCTAAATTTATCCTCTCGTATAGACGAAATTATTCGTATAACCCACTCAACAATACAAAGAACTCCGAGAAGTGCTTAATCAACTAAACCCACAATCTAGAATTCCCTTCGATAATATACTTCGATATTACGAAGTAGCCCATGCAGATCTTACCATAAAAAATGACTTAATCATATTTTTTTCAAGCGGACTAAAAGTACGTCATTTGTTTTCTCCATACGCACACCTAAAGTGGGCTTTCAAATCCTGAGACCAAAAAAGTAGCAAAAAAGTCCTAGGCAGTAAAAGTAAAGTCAAAAGTCACCGCTAGTGTCATGGTGGCGCATATATAAACGATTTTCATTCACCAAAATTATTTTAATAATAGATGACACCAGATAAACCGATCTGAGTGTATTGCCATCTTTACATTCTTGTTGAAAAAACAAAGGACAGAAATACTCGCAGAGCACTCAAGAGCACCATCCGAAACCGTTATTAGTCGAAATCGCATAGGTTCTCGAATTCTGAATTCCTCTGTTAAACGTAATGCGCGTCATCATATTTATCTGTCAATGTGACATTTATTAATTTAGTATTGAAAATAATGCTACAAATTCTTAGTTTACCATAATCATTGGTTATTATTTAATACACTAAAACCATTGAACATTGAAAACCACCATTCTAACATATTTTATGTATTTTACAAATAATATACACAATTGGGTAAGTACCTAGACCCGCTTAAAGAGGATGAGAGAAAATTGCAAAACTGAACCACTTTTAAATAGATTTCTTATTTATTGCATGCTTGAAAAAAAATAGTATATGTTACTCGGAGTAAAAGGTCTTTTTGTGCTTCGCCCAGTTGCAGGCCTCAGCTTCGCTTCGGCCGTCAATCTCTGGGCTCAGCACGAAAAGACCCACTTTTACTCCTAGTGACATAATCTACTATTTGTCCACGACCACTTAATAATATACTGATATTCAGCTTTTTGACAAAAGTTAAATAGCGCTCATATAGCGTCAGAGGCATATATAAGAGTTGAAACAGCGGGAATAATATCATTATAGTAGGAGTAGGCAACAATGCAATATCAAATGCCTCAGCGTAAAAAATGTACTGATGGCACCGCTTTTGCCGTCAAACGCGAGTGTTACTTTGACATTTCAATAATTTTATTTACACTACCTATAGATTTTATAATTTGTAATTATTATTAGACAATGGCCGTGGACAAAATATAGTATTATACTCGCTTTTTATGGCCATTATTCCCACGGGAGACTTGCGTCACGAGCCGTAGGCGAGGGTTCCCCCTAAGGGAATAATGGCTATCATAAAAAGCTCGTTTAATAATATAATATTATGTTGCAGTACCCCTGATTTCCAGTACACCTTAGGAATTGTATCGAATTTATTCGATGAACATGGACAATGAGGGTGCAGTTGTAAGCTAACCTTATTTAATAAAGTCTACGGACAATTATTTCAATCTCAAGGAAAAGTATTATAAAATCGAAAATATCTCATTTTGTCCAAACGAGCTCCTCAATCAAGACAATCCTTGTATTGAAGAAACTCTTAAACTTACCAATCACTGCCCAATGACCCCGATTCAATACAGAAAAACTTCTGTTACTCAGTTAGAGGACAATTCTCAAAAATTTAATTATTCCATATTCTAACGAGAACATTTATTTCCACTGTCCTAAACAGGAAACTGTTGAGACAATCCATCAAACTTCCTTGATATTACCATCTGAATGTCAAGTAAAAATACAAAATAGAAGTTATGATTCTCAAATGTTTGAAACTCTTAATTTAAGAATTAAACTACCGAAAACTGATATAAACGATAAATTAGTGCTGGATATTGAGCCATTAGAATTAAAAGAAATTAAATTAGATACAATACATAAGAATGTAGAAATGACGACACATCCATTAAAATAATTTACAATGACATATTCTAATGTATCCCTAACCATACTTATTGTTATTATTATAGTCATTTTAGCATTAATTATTTTATACCATTTTTATAAGAAATGTAGGGTCACGAAGGAAAAAGTAAAAGTGGACATACAGTTGGATCCCTTTGAAAATCAACCCCGATTTTCACAGACTTAATGATGGAGGAATTATATGAACACTTATGAATATTCAGCTTAAGCTAAGTTCATATTACTATTGTTAAAGCATTTCTGCTTAAGTTGCATTTATCTTAATATAAATAGGAAGCAGTCTTAGTTTTGAGTCGCTATCTCGATTGTAACCTTTCGCTAATAAAATAAAGTTTTTAAAAGCAAAGGTGGCATTTATTGAAACGTAATTGTATTGCAAATTAGACTTTGGCATATTTATCGTATCGTCTCAACTAGTGCTGAAAGGAGATAGGTATAAAAAAATTATTTCATAGGTAACGAGATGACAAAAATTAATGAATAAGTTATATGTAGGTTGTTACTCTAGGGACCTACTTACCATTTAAGGTCATTGCAATGTTCAATATGACACTCTAAATACAGTTTAAACGCAATTGTTATAAGACTGATCGTAGTTTCTAAATGATTAATTTTTCAAACATTATTGCTAATAAACGAGGACTAATAAAAAGACATGATAAGATAGGTAAGATAATCGGCGATTGTAAGTGACAGAAGTGGCCAAATGCAGGTTGACAAAGCGGTGCAAAAAGTATCTACTTCCGATTCGAGAACTTAGGTAGTTCGTAATATAAACTGCTCAACTTAAAGTTCGGCACAAGCAATTTTTCGTGTCATTTTCAATTAGCTGTAACTTTCTAAGCAATAAACTGTTTTAAATAAAATTCTGCACGGTCTGAAACCTCATTTCTTCTAGATTAAGGAAGCGGATAATTTTGAAAAAAAAACGACATTATCTGTATTATATAGGGCAACAAAGTGATGCAAAAATTTCAAAATTTTGATGTTCTGCCATTTCGCTATAAGCTATTTTTTCCTTATCGTTTTCAGGTCAGGAGTAAGCCAACATATGGATGTTGGCTTACTCCTGGATTGAGATATGTCTCGGGATCTTTTTGCCAGATTTGTTATTAAAGCACTCTGAATTTTTATACAGAACGAAACGTAAAATGTGTGAAATTCTTGTTGCTGATATTTTTAAATCGTCGTAGTTCGGAAAATCGGTAAAGAATATTACTGTGTTTCCCTCATTTGTTGACATAATGTCTGTGGATTGTTACTCATTCAAAAAATTTAAAAATAAGAGCCGTTTTTTCTAGTATACGTTTTTTAAAAAATCTTTCAAAATGATGACATTATTGTTGATACTCGTGACTTATAATAGCAATATTAAATAGAATAACCTTTCTAGAAGTAAAGGGAAATTGAGTGATGCCGTCGCAGATAGCCAACATCAATATCTCTAGACGTTTTCGTCACCTTTTGTTTTGAATGTATTAGAACTTATACAGAGGGAAAGAAATTAATCTTAAAAATTTCGTTAGTATTTTTTTTTAAATCGTCGTAGTTCGCGGACATGTTAACGGATTATTTATTTTATTCGTTGCGTCGACAGGCATTATCTAGAAATTGTTTCTCAACAAGGGAGTTTTCCAAAAGTGATTACTGAATTACAGGTACGGACTTGACAAAATTAGTATACGGGGTGAATCATAATGTGTGGTCGAAAATAAAATCTCATATTCTTTGGTCGATTTTAAGGATGTTCTGTCATACAATTGTGCTACCTATCGAGCTTCGTTAAAAAGTTACAGGGTGTTGAAATTAGAATTTCAAAATGCATATGTATTGATTATTCCGAAAGCGTAAGAGATATTTGATTGAAATTTTGTACGTTTTGTCTGCTATGAAAGGCGCACATTTTGCAATAAAAATTTATTTTTATTTCCGCCAGTGGCGCGCTTACCAGCACGACAATTTATATTATTTGTAAAAAAAGTAGCACGTCACTGATTTTTTGCAAAATGAAACTACGTTTTTTAATACCCATTCTACTAAAGAAAAGAGCCCTCTTGGATGTTTTTAGTTCGACGCACCGTTTTCGAGTAAATAAATAAAAACCATTGTATGTATATGTAAACCATTGTATTGTATGATAGTAAGCCGCGAATAATTTCATTTTGATGTAAAATCTAAATTATTCGATTATTTATGGCTATGGTATATATTGCAAACCAATAGTATTTTAATGGGCATTCAAAAACTAAATTTAAGTTTTCGAAAAACCAGTGACTTTCCACTTTTTTTCAAATAATATACAGTGTGTCCCAAATTAGTCTTCCATGCATTGGGATCTCGCAAACTATAAGATATACGAAGAAGGTTAAATGAGGAAAGTTTTAGGCAGTCATGCTTCTAACATAATGACGAAAACGGCTTGTTTTTAGCTGCCCAGGTTTTTGAGAAATGTTGAAAAACTCAAAATGTTGCATTTAAAAAAAAACAGCTATAAAACCTTTACGTGACTTAACTTCTTGGATCGGTGAAGACCGTTTTTAAAAACTACAATGTTAATTCTAAGACGACGTTATTATCTTACTGAATACAATAATAAGTGGAAAAATGCTTTTAATCAAATAAATGCAATATCATCAGTTAACATGAGAAGCACAACTGGGGGTACTGCGCTATGACATAACTCCTCCATCCCTTAGATTCAACTTTACGGCTCCGGGAAGTTGAATGGATTGGCGGCTATCGTGGCTTGTGGCTTCTTCTTCTTTCTTCTGGCACATGCTGTTTCGCAACTTGTAATACAACAGGCACATGAGGCTAACCATCAGCAGCACATATATTAAGACTGTCCAAATTGATGGGCTCCTTGATATTGGTACCGGGTCAAAGGTTGGCTTTAATGATAAGAGTTGGCTCCTTAACCCTTGCAAGTTATCGAGCTTGATGTCTTCCATTTTTGAGTCCAGCGTTAGTGAAGGTATTGCATTCTGGTCTTTGTCTAGGTCAGGAAATAACATCGATTGGATGCTGCTATTGACAGTCTTCTTGGTGTTGATAACTACACGATCGGTGGTGCTCACTTGGCACCCATTTGGAATGGTCATGATGTAGGTGCCTATTACGTTTAGCACTTCCATCTGATTCGGACATTGAAGCTTAATGACTTATTTGCGTGGGAAGATGAATAGCCATTCGTCTGTCGTGGCCATCTGATCTATCACGGGTCGATCAACATGTATTTCGATTGACTCGCATGTAGAAGCGTCTTTAGGGGCCGTTAAGAGGACTACGGCGCAGGGACTATCCTTTTGTACTGGGTGGAGTTCCTTCTTCTCGCATAGGTATTGTTCGGGTAGTGTTTCTTGGCAGGCTTGGTTATAGTATGTGTAGTGCAATTCATTTTTTATTAAGAATTTACTACGCGTTATAATAGCCTTAAACCGACTCTTTGAAAGTATTGGTGCCGAATATAAATGAAACATTTTGAAATCATCCTTGAGGGTTATTGGTACCCGCAGGAGATAAGTAACTTTATTATTAAGAATGAAACAGTCGGTGTCAATCACCTTTTGGAAAAGATGAACGTTATCTATTCCCAATTTCGTAATTGGCATTTGTTTGGTACCGACGCGATTTTCTAATGATCTTAGTTCAGTAAGAAGGTCTTCAGTCTTAATAATACTTGGATGTAAGGTTCTTAATTTACAAAATGTAATTGAATTTTCTATATCTTGCAGCGATGAGTCGATGAACTCATAGAGATCAATGATTTCATTTAGCGTATGTTTGATATAAGACAAATTATCTCTATAAGTGGTTTTGTTCACAATCCAAGCTATTTGTTTTATTTTTGAGTCCAAGATTTGTTCGTGTTTGCCAACTTGACTAATGGTGTCATTAAATCGGGCAATTACTTGTAAAGAAATGGAGTTTTGTGCCAAAATACCTTCCTTTAATTTATTCTGATTTGATTGAAGCTGTTTGATTATTTGATCATAGCGCTCGCCATCAGAGGCGTCTAAGTTCCCTGAAATAGCTTTGAATACAGACCCTAACATATTAATTAGGCCTCTCCTGACTAGCAGACGATGAGGGATTATTTCCTTAATTTTATTCTCTATCCTAATTTGAACTAACTCTAACAACTTAAGATAATTAGCCGCGTCTGCTGTATATTCGGCATGCGTTATTATTGAACTTGTAATATTCAGAGATTTTATATGTAATTTATTGATTTCGACAATTATCGGATTAAGGTCATAGAAGTGAATAAGCGTGTAATCGTATTCGCGCATTCTTGCGTTGCCCAATTTTATTGGTAATAACACAATATTGTCGTCCAATTTTCTGGGCACTATTTTATCCTGTAACCCGAGAGTGGCATGCTGGTGTAGGAGGCTGATGACCACCAGGCTGAAATAAAATTACAATTGAATATTACGTTATCTGCCGAACTTAGTTTACAGGCACATGTTTAAAGATTAAAAGCTTGTTAAGCGAATAAACGTACATGTAAATATCTAAATAACTAAAGGATTGCATTACCAAACCCGAATGGAATGAATGCTTACTAATCGAAACTGTACGTGTTTCTAAGAGGTCGTTTTATATTTGCCATGTGAATTTTTCCGTGGGAATTAGTTGTAACAGCTTTGCGTTTTTTATTGACCTTGGAGATTTTCACAGGTTTTGAGAACTTCTCAGCAAGTTTTTGCCGAACGTGCTTTTTCACATAAACTTCTTGACCGGCTTTGAAAATGTCGGGATTCTCGCGTTTCCTGTTCATCCTAGTGAGAACGTGTTCTTTGCCCTGAATAAGTTTCTCATTAATTTTTGAGTAAAGGAGCTTAACCTTGTCTTTGTGATTACTTATGTAATCTGATATTAAAAGTTGGTCTACGTTAATATCATATGGGTCGCCGTCGCTAATGTGTCCGTTAATTACGTCTATCGGCTTCATTTTTGTTGCCGAATGGATCGAATGATTATAAGCCATTATAGCGTACGTAATTTTTTGGGTAATGGAAGCTTTGGTGAATTCTTGGGAGTTCAAAAGTCGTACATGCTCGGCTATGGTCGAGTGGAAACGCTCTATTGCACCATTTGAATCAGGGTGATGGGGCGAAATAAAATGGACTTTTATTTTATGAAGTTGGAGCAGTTCGGTGACGACTATATTTTGAAATTCAGTACCGTTGTCTAGAATAATTTGTTTGGGTATGCCATGGTGGGAAAAGAATAACAACAGATTATCTGTTATTTCTGTGGCAGCCAGGGATTTAAGTGGGTATGCTTGGGCGTACTTCGAAAAACTATCAAGGATTGTTAGAAACTTCGTCTGCTCTAGTGTGTAGGTGTCTAAGTGTACTATTTCGAATGGTTTATTTACAGGATGTCTTTCGTATTTATTTACGATACAAATTTCGCATTGGTTTATGTAAGTTTGTATCGAGTCCTTTTGATTGGGCCAGTAATATTTTTTTTTTATTCTCTCTTCCGTTTCCTCTATTCCACGATGATTACTTTTACCTTCGTGGTAATTTTTTATTACTTCCGCAATATCGCTCTTGTTTGTTACGTCGAGTAGTCTTCTAAGGCAGCGTTTGAATTGTAATGAGGGCCATCGGAAGTATTTTCTTACAACTTCACAAAATGGTTCGTAGATTCCGTCTTCCTCAAAGTTTTGGTAATATGGTTTACCTGGAATTACGTATTCTTTAATTATTTTTAAAACGTCGTTTTCAAAGTCGTTTTTACTGACTTGCGTAGTTATTCTTGCAAAATTGTTAATGAATCTCCTATAGTACCCGAGTAGTCCGAGAAAGCCTTTAATTTCTTTGGTAGTCGAAGGAATTGGGTACTTCTTTATTGCCATAATCTTGTCAGGGTTTGGTTTGACTCCGTCGGGGGTAACTATGTGTCCAAGGTAAGCAACTTCACGGCGTAAAAACTCACTTTTATCTAGTTGAATTTTAAAATTTGAATCTCTCAGTCGTTTAAACACTTGTTTGAGGTTATCTATATGCTCCTGGAGTGAAGTTGAGAATACGATTATATCGTCAAGGTATACAAGACATTTCTCGTTTTGTATCCCCCTTAGGATTGAGTCCATAACACGCTGAAAAGTGGCTGGCGCGTTTTTGAGGCCAAACGGCATTCTGGTGTATTCGAAATGCCCGTTTTCCGTACTAAAAGCGGTTTTTGGAATGTCAGATTCGTTCATCTCTATTTGGTGGAACCCGGAAGCCAAATCTAACGTTGTAAAATATTGACACTTCCCCAATTTATCTAATAAGTCGGTGATGTTTGGAAGGGGAAATTTATCGTCTATCGTTTTCTCGTTAAGTTTCCGATAATCTACGACCACTCTCCATTTTTGCCTACCCGAGGCGTCCATTTTCTTGGGTACAACCCAGATAGGGCTTGACCAAGGGCTGTTAGAGGGTCTAATGATATTCTGGTCTAACATCTTTTGCATTTGATTTTCGACTTCTTTTTTATGAATGAACGGATATCGGTATGACTTAGTGTAAATCGGAATTTCGTCACTTGTTCTAATATGATGTTTAATTTTTGTTGTGAAAGTCAGTGGTGTATCCTCGTTGTAAAATATGTCGGAAAAGTCTTTGCAAACCTTTAGAATTTCTCTTTTCTCTTCAGAGTTAAGATGTTCTACTCTAATTTTGGGTAAGTCTAGTTCTGGTATATATGAGTCATTAAAATGGTTCAAGTTGATATTCTGAATTTCTTCCCGATTATACTTTTCTACTTCGATTGGTTCGGAAAAGTCTAATGTGACGGGCTCACATGTGTTGTTTAAAATAGTGGTTAACGCATAACCACTTTTTGCTATAGTCAAGCATTCGGGAATTTCACAATTGTGAATTTTTTGGTGGGGTACAATGACCTCCCCCTTTTCGATCGAGGTTTTTATTCTAATAACTTGTACGGTGCGAGGTTCTAATGTAATGCAATTAAGTTCATGACTTGTGGTATGGAATTTAAGTTTTATTTTTGTGTATGGTGTTACTGAAAACCCGCCCTTGAAATCAATATTAGCCTGTAAAAGTTTTAAATTGTCTAGTCCAATTAATCCGTCAAAAGTCTCATGGAACTTAAAGAGATAAAATTTTAGATATTGTCTCGTTGGTAATTTAAAGATTTTCGATGCTGGTATCGAGGCGCTGTGTCTGTGCGCGGATTTTTGGAAAACTGTGCTGACGATAAAAGGGTCGTCACGTATGTTATTTGCAAAATACCTTTTGGCTAGATTGAGGTTAATAAATGATTTGGTTGATCCGGAATCAATTAGCAATTTTATATATGCTCTGGTAGGACAATATAGGACAATTCGCTCGAATTTGCCGTGTTTAAGGAAATTACTAAGTTGGATTTTTGTTCTCGGGAACCAACTGAAAATTTACGTTTTCCTTTAGAGACGCATTTACGTCATTGTTTTCGGTTGTAGGAATTGCCGGCACCGTAGGTGAAGGTGAGTAACCCGTCTCGTGAGATCCTTGGGGTAGGTCATAATATTGAGACGGATCATATTGCTCAGTGCCATAGTACGATTCGTCGTAGTAATACGGATCGTAGTACTGGCAGTATTGATCTCGCGCGTTATATGAATCATAGGACGATGACTGTGTCTCGGTATTATAAAGTTCTTGAACCGGGAGTAGAGCTTGATTTGGGGTTTGAAATTTGTTGCCCGGTTGTTGCGGAGGTTTTGGAATGGATGAGCAGATACTCATTGGTTGAGGGGTAGGCAGAGCTTTATTTTGATTGGGTCGAAACACGTTGGTCTGATTTGGTCTTGAAAATACTCGAGAATTAGCTGGGAATCTTTGAGCTGATCTAGCAAAATTTGACTGTGAATTAAATGATTGAGATGGTGGATATTGCTGACTGGGCCTATATGAGAACGCATTGTGTGGGGTGCGTGCATTGAACGCTACGGAAGTATTAGATAGAGAGTTAAATTGACCATAAGAGAATGGCATATTATTTTGGTTTGGGGCTCTCAAGTTTGGTGTGATATGTCGGGGAACTATATTGGGCTTAGTCAAATTTTGGAAATAGTGGTTATTGTGTTCGAGAGTTACGCATTGCAAAGCAGCCGCTAGTGTTTTAGGCTGCATGCAACGTATGGTGGTCTCTAGAGGTTCTTTCAAACCAGAGAGGAATGTTTTTAGTGCAAGTTCATTGTATAGATTTTTTTTTAGAGTTTTTGCCGTGATTGAATTTTCATGAAGGTTCATAACAAGTTTAAAATATTCAATACCCTATCATAAAATTGACTTGGTTGTTCGTTTATCATTTGTCTCAGCATAACTAGGTCTCTGTTAAGGCATGATTCGTCTCGTTGATCCGCGAAATTCCTACGTAAGGTGTTTTTTAGGTCTTCCCATGTACTTACATTTTGTATGTTTACAACAACTTTTGCGTTTCCGGTTAATTTTCCTATAATAGAATTTAAAAGGAAAATATTTTGGAAATCGTTCGTGTTTGAGGTGTTATAAAATGTGTTAATTAACGTTTCACAAACTGACAAATAACGATTCAAATCGTTGGGATTACCATCAAATTCGGGAATACATTTTAAGTATTCCGGCTTGAATTGTGACATTGTTATTATTTCACTCGGCTTGCTATCTAAACTTTTATCGCTAATATTAATAGTACTAAAAAGTTGATCACTTAGTTTAGAAATTTCGTCTTCTATTTCAAACAATCGATTTCTTGATAATGTTTCAGAATCTTCAGCGATACTTTCGGAGTCAGTTGAAGGTTGATTATTTGACAAACAATTATTTAAATCTTGTTCAATGTCATTAAAAACAGGCATCGAGAGAATTGCACTTACATAATCCTAGGGATGTTCTTCACCATGTCCTCTTCTATAAGGTAACTGCTGCTGGATGCTGGATGGCGATGCTGTCCTTCCAACGTTGCGCCGTAGCCCCTCGCGAAAGCGCCCGATGCTGTGTCGATCTACCAATTAATCGTTAAACGAAAAACTTTCTTCGATAGATAAGTTTTTAGTGGATCCTACCGACTGCGCCACTTAACTTCTTGGATCGGTGAAGACCGTTTTTAAAAACTACAATGTTAATTCTAAGACGACGTTTATTATCTTACTGAATAGAATAATAAGTGGAAAAATGCTTTTAATCAAATAAATGCAATATCATCAGTTAACATGAGAAGCACAACTGGGGGTACTGCGCTATGACATAACTCGTGTTAAGATAATCGAATTCTGTAAAAACATCACCGAAGCAACTTTTTACGCAGAATACGCGTATGTGCTTAAAACTTTTTGACAACGTTTCGACTTTTTGGAACCATCATCAACTTTTGTTTTTCATATGGCCACCATATTAAATTTTTCTAATGGAATATTCTGCTAAAAAAGTAATTCTAAAAATGTACCACACTATGCATTTTCTTGTTACTAATTCGATAAAATTTAGCATTTTGTCAATGCTCCGAGTAGGCTATGATACAGTATGTGTTGTCATTGTTGTCAAGTGTCCATTATCGAAAATTGACTTCTAATGTCAATTACTAAATTGCTAAGCAATCGCGAGAATTCAGTACGGAAGTTTTAGTTTTTTGTAGTTGATATGGCGTTCCGTTATTCCGACGAAGAAGATCTTGATATTCTTGAAACCTACTTAAAATAAAATCGACATACAGCGAACGCAATCACTGCGTATAGGCAACAATTTTCTGAGCGACGTCCACCAAATGAAAAACCATTTCGTAACTTGGTTACAAATTTATTATCGTATGGATCATTTAGTAAGCCAAGAGCTAAATCATACAACATAGAGAATGGTCAAAGAGAATGGTCAAAGAGACGCCGTTATTTTGCAAAGTTTTACCAACAATCCAATTACTTGAGTGAGGAAAATAGAACAAGATTACGAAATTCCAAAGTCGTCAATTTATCGTGTCCTTAAGAAGCATAGTTATCGTCCATACAAGCCCACTATTGTCCAGGCTCTTCAGGAAAACAACTTTAACAGAAAAGTTACCTTTGCAAATTGGTTTGTACTAAAGTGTGAAGAAGACGCAGAATTCCAATCTAAAGTGATATGGACTGACGAAACGAGGTACACTAATTGTGGTATTTATAATCGACATAACGTGCATCATTGGGAAACCGAGAACCCAAATCAGGTGGAACAACGGCGACTTCAGACTAGATTTGGGTTTAATGTTTGGTGTGGTATTGTAGGTAAAAGTAGAAACTCATATAGAATTTAAACGTTGAAAATTATGAAGAAACATTTTTTTTAGGAAATAACTTAATAGGCCTCATTATCTACGACGAAACATTGAATGGCAATCGCTATTTAAGACTATTAAGGAAGAGAATACTACCTTCTATTGCCCAAGTAGTTCCTCCTGAGGAACTGTGTAATATGTCGTTTCAGCAAGATGGTTGCCCAGCTCATAATACAAGAGAGGTTTTGGAGGTTCTCAGAGAAAATTTTGATGATAAAATAATATGTAATAGGGGCCCTGTTTTATGGCCAGCAAGATCGCCTGATATTACTCCACTCGATTTTTATTTGTGGGGTTACTCCAAAAACGAAGTGTATGAATTCCACCCCCCTGCTAATAGGGAAGAATTAGAAGAAAGAGTGCGTGATACCCTTACTTCTATCAACAGGAATACCCTAAGAAGAGTAACAAATTCAGTCTTATTTAAGTGCCAAAAATGTTTACAAAAAGAAGGAAGATGTGTATTTTAATTACAGTATCTGCTAAGTAGTAATAAGTTATTTCAGATTAAGGTCTTAAGTAGGTAGCTATTAGGTTAGAGCGTATTGCTGCATTAGTTTGCTCGGTCCCGGTTTATTTATTCCCGGTTAGTAAGGTACAAAACGCTTTTAGTAGAAGTGAGGTACACTACGTAAAATGTGTGATTAATAATGTTTGTTGGTTCAATCAAATTCGTATTTTCTTGTTATTCCGTTGACATAATTTAAATTTAAGTTGGTTGGTGTTTTAATGTAGTTGAGGTTGAACAACTCGTATTGGAAATTGTTGACTAATTTTTTATAATCTCGCTTAGGGAATTGTTGAATATGTATGTCAAATGAATTTGTTGTTGTTTTGTTCGACATAGACCAACTTAAAGAAAGTAACAAACAACAGTTTTTCAACATTTTTCAAAATCCGGAGCAGTTAAAAACAAGCTGTTCTCGTCATTGTGTTAGAAACATAACTGCCTAAAACTTTCCTCATTTAACCGTCTTCGTATATCTTATAGTTTGCGAGATCCCAATACTTGGAAGAAGAATTTGGGACACACTGTACGTCGAAGTGCTGTTAAGCGCGCCACTGGCGGAAATAAAAATAACTATTTATGGCGAAAAGTGCGCCTTATATAACAGTCAAAACGTACAAAATTTCAATAAAATATCACTTACGCTTTCGGAATAATCAATACATATGCATTTTGAAATTCTAATTTCAAAACCCTGTAACTTTTTAACGAAGCTCGATAGGTAACAATTGTATGACAGAACACCCTTAAAATCGACCAAAGAATATGAGATTTCATTTTCGACTACCCATTATGATTCACCCTGTATACTAATTTTGTCAAGTCCGTACTTGTAATTCAGTAATCACTTTTGCAAAACGCCCTTGTCGAGAAACAACTTCTAGATGGTGCTGTTGATCCAAAGAATAATAATCCGTCAACTTGTCCTTCTAATACCCTAAAAACAAAAAATGACAAACACATCTAGAGATACCACTATAACATTGTTGCTCAAAATTGTAAAATTAATCTTTAATTTCTTGATCTTTTCATCTGGTGTAAAAAAATACCACTACAAACTGAAAATTCGTACGTTTGCTTTTTCTCGCTATTGTTCTTTTTGATCATTCTCGACAAAAGCGTTTTTGTGCGTTCGTCCGTTTTTGTCTATGGACCGTCACTGTTTTGACAACGGTATGAGATATATACTGGTTACTAACCTGAACTAACAGAACGGTAAGTAATTTACTTATCGTTCAGCGAACGGTAAGTGAAATTCATCGATTAGTGAAATACATACGAAGGTTTTCAGATATAAAATAGAGATCAGAAAACCTATTTAACGAGAATTACAACAATTTGGAATTGGACGTAGTCATCTGCGAACCAGAGCTATGTCTAATTGTTTACATTTTAGATGCACAGGCTGAGCCACGAAACTGACATTAATTCTCTTTTTTTTTAATTTTACATTCTGCATTCTGACTGAATAAAACTGAAATTCAAAAATTGTTTGTATTAATAAAGAGTGTTCATAAAGAAAAACTCGTAACAAGCTATGAAATTAAAACTCTTGTCTGAGATAAGTTCATAAAAAAAAAATCGCAACATATTATGACATTTTCAATTTTCAATTGTTTTTATGAAGTCACAATGACAAATGACATGAACAAGTGAACACATGATAAACACAGAGAGAATTAACCGATAGTCGTAATTTTTTATTTGAATATGATCAGGAAGTATGGCTAATATAGTGGTAAATTCCTTTTACTGCTTTATAATTTTAATTATGTGCACAGTATCCACAGCTTAGTAACACAGCGAGTGAACAAAAAAAATATATTAACAATAACAAAAAAACAAAATTAACAGCTTATTAGAAATATGGAAACAATAATAAAAAACATTTTTTTTTTGTCAAATGGTAATTTTGGATGAATGATGATCTGATGTGTTTGTGGCTCTATATTTTTTACTACCTCGTTGCAGCACCATGAACTTATAATACTGCATCTTGGCATGCCTTGTCATACTATATATCAGATTTCGTCTATACGTGTACCTTGCACTATGCATAGTCTTTACATTCCATATGAAATTTTTATCGATATTTGTATTATGGAGAAAATTGGAGCCCCAGTGTTAAAAACTACCTCTTTTATAGAACCCACTGGCAGCATGTCCACGGCTAAATCGTGCCCATAAAGCAGAAAGAAAAGAATAGCAGAAAGAAGGAATGCACTCAAACGGGAGAGTGGCAGAGTAAAGTAGGTGTATGTTTGTAGATGAGTCAAGATTCAATCTGTATCGTTCGGATGGGCGTTTTATGGTGTAAAGAGAAACTTGTGAAAGGTAACGAGTAGAGCACATGCAAGGAAGAGTGACATTTGGCGGCGGGGACGTTACTGTGTGGGGTGGTATAAATAAAAATGGAAAGAAATACCGATTTGGTTGTTCTTATGGACGAGAGTACGAATGGAGACAGATATTGCAATTTGTGTGTAAAAAATGATATTGTTCCCTTTGCTAGACATGTGGGTATGACTTTATTTTAGTTGATGATAATGCTAGATTTCATAGGGCTATATTGTCATTCAGCTACTAAGGGAACATAATATTGAGAGAATGGTATGGCCGTCTTTGTCACCTGACATGAACCCTGTAGAGCATGTTTGGAGTAAATTAAAGTTAGTTTTGAGTCGGTAAGGGGTTGATTTTGAAAATTTGGATGATTTGGTGCAAGCGATATTGAATACTTGGGAAGAAATTCCCCAAGATTTTTTTATTAGAAATCTGATAAGTAGTATGTTGGTAGCAAGTTAATGGTGCTGCAACCGGGTACGAAAAAATATAGAGCTTCAAACACATCAGATAATCATTCATCCAAAATTGTCATTTAATAAAAAATTGTTCTTTATTATTGTTTTCATATTTTTTAATAAGCTGTTAATTTTGTTGTTTTGCTATTTTTAATATAATTTTGATATGATTAAAATTTTATCACTGACTTTTTATGATATTACAACTATACCTCTAAAAGAGTTGGCATTGCTTTGACTGCCAGCCTAGATAAATTGTTTTCAAGTATTTCGATTTATTAAAAAATTATTGAACGCAGTTCAAAGTTTTTAAGTTCTAAAAACAATTCTGTTAAGCTTTAGATTGTTCTAAGCTTTTCCCATTTATTCAACTTAGTACCCTTTAGTGTTTTAAGGCCCTTATGTTATTCATCTTTATGTGTGACATCTTGTTGTTATACGCGATTCTTAAAATTAGCCGTATTTCTTCAACATAATCAAATTAAAAATTGCGACTATCGGTTAATTATCTCTTTTTCTATTAATAAACAATTTTCGAAGTTCAGTTTTACGTCAGAATACAGAATGTAAAGGTTCAAAAAATAAGGATTTTTTCAGTTTCGTGACATCCTGTACATCTAAACAATTAGGCATAGCTTTGGTTCGCAGATAACTAACTACCTTCAATTCCTAATTGTTGTAACTAATGAAGACGTAAATAAGGACAGAAAAAGGTCGCGAGGTATCATTAATAGCTGCAATAATCAGGCACCGGAATTCCGAAATCATCCATACATTTTGTTCTACATCACTTAATTTTTTATATTCGATTATCACTTGGATATTTCAAAAAAATTTTACTTTTTGTTCGCTACTGTAGATGTTTCTAACTTTATAGATAATTACGCCTCCTCGACGTAATCTTTAGACGTATCTTAAATTCCGTATGAAATTTTTATCAATATTTGTATTATGGGACAAATGGAAGCCCAGGGATAAATGATACCTCTTTTATCGAAAAAACTAAATATCTATGGAACCAGGAAAAATATCAAGATACAGAGCCAGATTAAGGTAGTTGCGGGCTTGAAGCGCTCAGCATTTACGGGCCCTTCTTCCATACTTAGTTTACTATTTGACTTTATAATATTGTTACGATGAGGGAGCGCCGGGAGGCGAAGCGACATTGGAGGTTGGTCCTTCGCGGCCTATCCGGGCGCTGCGGCGTTAATACACAAGGGAACTGACACGAGTGATTTATTGCTTTGTTTATTTAGAACGCAGTTATTTACGACCTTTTTTTTATGTGTATCTTAGCAATTATTATTCTTCTAAGAATATTCTAGGCTTTTCTGCATTTTTATGATTTTTATAAAAGGCGAATAGCGCCGCCGTTAGCAGCAGTTTTATTTAATCGAGCTATAGGTAAGCTAAAATACCAAACAATAATAGGCTATAAAGTGTTAAGTAGTGAGCTATTTGGTAGTCGAATTGCAGTTGTGTCTATTTGTGGGATAAATAAATAGTGTTTTCGTGTTAAATCGCTACACTGGAATTATTGAACTCTGAGTTTGCAACAATATTTATAGTAATACAGGCTACCGGACCCTGAAGTTCGCACTTCATGCGCTTCATGGTTAATCCAGCCCTGTCAAGATAACACGTCAAAACGCCACTGTCAAATACGATAACTGTCAAAAGCCTATCGATAAACATAGTTTTTCCATATTCCAGGAAATCTATGCGATAGATAATCCCGCACAACTCTTGCAATATGTGAGGGTGCGCCATCCTGTTGAAACCAACAGTTATGCGTTAAAGCCAAGCGAATATTATCTAGGGCTTCCTCCAAATCCCGTTGCAGTAAGATGAGATAGCGTTCACTGTTAAGGGAATGATTATAAAAGAAAGTACCAATTATCCGGGTGCCAAATATTCCAACCCACATGTTAAATCCAAAGCGATGTTGGTGACGCGCAGATTTGTTGACACGGGGGTTCTCGCTAGACCAGTAATGCGTATTTCTTCTATTGAAAATTCCGTTATTGGTCACTTGCCTCTCATCAGACCAAATAATTTTATGGGAAAAGTTTTGATCATATGCGCATTTCCGTGTGTACCATTCGGAAAATGTTCTTCGCCTATCGTCGTCACCGGGTCGGAGTCCCTGACAAATTCTAAATTTATAGGGATGGTACCTTTGTTTGCGTAAAACAAATCCAACAGTTGATTTCGGAACATCTGTGGAGAGCGTAATTTCGCGAAGCGATATTTCTGGATTTTCAATAACTGATACCATTACATGTTCTTCTTGTTCTTCATTACAGAGTTTGCGGCAGCGTGTTGCCGGTTTTTTAAATGATCCGTATTATTTAAGATTTTTCACGAGTCGTCCAAAGATTTTACAGTTTGGCTGTGGTCTTTCGGGGTAACGACCTTCATACATGCGTTCTGCTTCAACTGCATTATTATTACATAAAATGTAACACTCTACCAAATCAAATTTTTCTTCATATGAAAAGTTTCGGACCATTTTGATACTAGAAAATATTAAACGAACAAGCGGAAACTAAATAATCTGTCAACACTATTAAAAGTTTGACAAGGGTCAAGTTTGGCTTAAACGTTAAAATTTACTCAAGGCCTGCTATGTATGTTTTGAGAAAAGCATGCAAAATCACAAAACGTGAAGAAAAACCAAATTATTGCATAAATTGCTAAGTGTGATACATCAGTAGTGAAATTGCAATAAAAAGTAAAAGTGAAAAGTCTTAAAATCGACAAAAAAATTACCAGGTCCGTATTTAGAAAAAAAAGAGTTGATGATGATTTTCGAAAAACGAAACGTCGTAGAACGAAACCAAGACTGCCATGTTGAAGCTTATAAAAAACTGCAATGAATATTGCTTCTAGTTTTCATCCATCTCGTACCACAACTCGAAAAAAAAAGTAAAAAATTGTATCTATTACCATTTACGAGATCCCCATGCTGGGCATCTTGGACACCCTGTATTTACCCACAGTCTAATAGAGCTTAAGGAGCAGATTATAGAAATATATAAATTCATATATCTATCTCCAAGCATTTCGATTATACAGGGTGGTAAAGTTGTTGAATTTCAAAAATCATTTTAAGTCGCTCACTCGATTAGCAGTTTCCCTGTTGCACTTATTAAAAATTTGATACATGGAAGTCATGTGGCATCTAAGGCCGACTTTATTCGCTGCTAGATTTGACAGGTACGACGCCATATTAATTTTTCTTAAATGGAAATACACATATATTTACCCACAGTCTAATAGAGGTGAAGGGGCAGATTATAGAAACGTATAACTTCGTATATCTATATCTAGGCATTTCGCTTATACAAGGTGGTAAACTTGTTGAATTTCGAGAATCATTTAAAGTCAAATTTAGTAATCTCAAATGACAAAGTCTTTTGATTTAAAATATTTAAAATGTTATTATATAAAAAATAAGATAGATGTATGAAGCAACTTATTATATTTTATTTTTCTCTTTTATTACTTACCATATCCGGACGCAATAAATTCACTTAAGTCTTGTCAGTATATTAAGTTAAGTTGGTAGGAATTCACAGGGTTTCCTAAAAGTACTTAAAAACAGCAAACAAGAATACCATTCAACACTTTTTCTATAACACGCATTAAAAATGATTTTTTCTATTAAAATAGAAATACCTAGTAATCACTTTTAACCCTCGGCTAAAAGAAATTTACTTTTAGCTTTAGTGCCTTAAAACCCTATTTTTAATATTTCGTTGGTAATTCAAAAGTTGAATTTTCAATGCGATTGTAGAAAGAACGATTTTCGAAATCCAACAAATTTACCACCTTGTTTAATCGAAACACTTAGAGATGAACATTTAATGCTATATATTTCTGTAATCTGCTGCTTTAGCTCTATTAGACTGTGGGTAAATATATGTGTGTTTTTATTTAAGAAAAATCAAGATCGCGTCGTACCTGTCAAACCGAGCAGCCAATAAGTTCGCTAGCCTTGAATCCGAGATTGGCCTTAGATGCCACATGACCCCCATGTATCAAATTTTTAATAAATGCAACAGGAAAACTGCTAATCGAGTGAGCGACTTAAAATGATTTTCTAAATTCAACAACTTTACCACCCTGTATAATCGAAATGCTTGGAGGTAGATATACGAAGTTATATATTTCTGGAATCACCTCCTTCAGCTCTATTAGGCTGTGGGTAAATATATGTGTATTTCCATATGTGTGTTTCTATTTAAGAAAAATCAAGATGGCGTCGTACCTCTCAAACCGAGCAGCCAATAAATTCGCTAGCGCTGGATCCGAGGTCGGCCTTAGATGCCACATGACCTCCATCTATCAAATTTTTAAGCAGTGTAACAGAAAAGCTGCTAATCGAGTGAGCGACTTAAAATGATATCCCTGTACCTACTACTTATGTTTTTCAATAAAGAAAAACTGTTTTTAAAAACAATATTTATTTCTTACACACAAGCTTACTGTGATGAGGATAGTCTAGGAATGGTAATAATACAGTTTTAACTAATTAAAGTAAACGTTCCGTGGGAATACCAGCTCAGCAGCACTCTCATGCAGATACCTATGTGGTCATCATTTATGTATCCATAACTTACTATATCTATTTGTTTTTTGTCCATATAGTTCAATAAGAATAATTTCATTAACGGAGGCAGGCAAAGCAAAATAATTTATGCAAGTACCAGCAGCCCCAGGCCCTATCCACTCTTATTACCCAACTTGGTTTGCAATTTGCTATTATTCGTACACGTAAGATGGCGCTCGGCCGGCGTTTGTTGGGTTGCGTCCCCATGAATTTCGTCCATTTCCGACGGCCAACTTCAAAATGGCTACCGAACTGTCAAAATTTTAAATTTGAAGTTTTGGAATTTGAAATTTTTGAAGTGTTGTAGGTTTTTAAGGCGATAAAGTTAAATAAAGTAGGTAAAAGTGATAAAAATTGAGTTGGTGTTGTACTGAGTTTAAAAATATTTAAGGTAAGCTATAAATTACTTATTACTGGGTTAATACGTTTTGCTCATACGGGGACGGGATTGGTCATACATTGGGTACCTTATATGCTTTTTTCTAGTAGAAATAAGGTGCTTTACGTAGTAGCAAAATAATTGTTGTTATCTGTGTTATTACCTAAATTTATGTTACATTTCTTTTTCATGTCCACTTGTTAATTTCTTCTGTTAAGAAATTTATGTATAGAAATTTATTTATGGATAGATTATGTATAGATTGATTATGGAAATATACTTATTTTGGTACTTGTCGCATCCACTTTTTCACACACAATTTCCCCAAAATAAAAATGTAATGTATACAGAAAGCTTGTATTTATTGATATTAAAGGTTTGATTTTCATTTGTTCACTTTGACAGCAAAAAAAATTGACCATCGAAATAAGGAACCATTTTGTTGATACAGTGTCAAATTTTATTTTTCGTATTTCTTATTTAAATGTTTCATTAGTTATGAATTTTGAGGAGAGAAAACTTGTTTTAAAACAATACTGGGCTGGTAATTCCTTTGCTCAAATTCGAGACAACATTGCTGCATTGTTTCCTGAACGACCAATACCAGCACGCAGTTCACTTCAGGCGGTGGTTGCTCGTTTTGAGGAAACTGGGAGTATTAACCCGATATGTTCCTGTGAGCGCAAGCGACGACTTCAAGCTGGTGCAGCTCCAGAGGATGAAAATGTGGCAAAACTTGTTGTTCTTGCTACAGTAAACGATGATCCTTCCAAGAGTATTCGACAGATTAGCCAAGAAACTGGACTGAGTAGATCGACCATCCATAATTATCTGCAAAAAGAAGGTTTTAAAAGCTACAAAAAGGAGAACCATCAAAAACTCTTACCCACCGACCTTTTCCCCCAAATAGAGTTTGTGAAATCCTGACTGAAAAAATTATTGCAGCCCCAAGATTTGTTAGAAACATTTGTTTCACGGATGAATGCTCGTTTTGATTGACCGGCTTTTCAAATCAACAAAATGATCGGATTTGGGCACTCCAAAACCCACATATAGTGCATGACAATCGGGACCAACATCGAGCAACTGTAAACGTGTGGATCGGCATTTTGGGGCGCCATGTTATAGGTCCATTTTTCATTGATGGCAGTTTGAATGCCAACAAATATGGCTGCTGTAGAAGCCATCCAGCCATTAGAACGGGTTTTTTACTTGCAGGATGGCGCGTCGTGTCACAGTGCACTGCAAAATAGACGTTTTTAAAATGAAACATTTGGTGATAGGTGGATCGGAAAGTTTGGACCAATTAATTGGCCACCTCGCTCTTCGGATTTGAATCCCCGTGATTTTTTTGTTTGGGGATTCATTCAAGATCGTCTCTACCAGAGAAATAAACAATATGCAAATGTTCAAGACCTGAAACTTGCCATTCAAGAAATTTGTGGTCAAGTCACGGTTGTGATGTTGGACAATACATGTCGCAATTTTGAGAATAGGCTTGCATATTGTACCTCTGCAGAAGGTGGTCATTTTGAACAATTTCTCTGATGTGCCACATCTAGTCTTGTATTTTATTTATTTGTTTATTGTTCTTGTTTACCTCTGTGTTTGATGTTAAACACATGGGTGGTTGTTCACTTTCCTTGTAGTATGTAATTAAATGGTTCTTTTAAGAGCCGCCAATCCGTATTTTCTTTTCGCCAATTCCACGAAGTTGTAGAGTACAATCACATTTCAAGCTTGGTTCTTGGTTTGCTCAACAAATGTATCCACCCAACTCGCCGTCCTTAATAATTCTTAACATTAACCTAGCTTTTAGCTTTACCAATGACAAAGACAAGAGACATATCGTCGATCCGTTGTCTGTTGCTAATCTAAAATGAATTAGACAACCAGCCGTACACAAATTGGATGATTTTCCTTTTTCTAATTATGATAATAATAAACGTAACTTTTACTTACCGTATGATTTAAGAACATTATCGTCAGGTTTTCGGTTAATTTTCACTGCATAATCACGTTAATTACTACATGATAGCCCCTCAAAATAAATAAGAAAGGAAAATCGGCTCTGACTCTGACATATGAAATTATTATGTTGGCGACACTGCACATGTAGGGCGGGGGTGACGCGCCAAATTCAAATTCTTGCACTTTTCGAGGCGTTTTTCCGAAAAACGGCCAATACTGGGGCATTGAAAAAATTACAGGATGATATCTGACCATACGCTCTACAACTTTACTCTTAAAAGTTGGGAGCGGCAGTGGTCACATAGTACATATATTGACTATTGTTATATTGATATTCTTTATATTGTAAAATGAAACCTTTTGTATAAAGTATAAAGAGAAGCAACATAAGCTGATTGTATGATATTTCAGATTGTCGAAATGCCCTCTACGATTAGGTGTTGCGTTTCTACGTGTTCGGGAAGCCCTGAACCGAAACATCGATTTCCCAATCCACAAAAATACGGACTTTGTTTCGACAAGTAGATGAAACTTGTCGGAAGTGATGGATGTTCACAATGGAAAGTCAAAAAGTATATAATAACTTTCCAGTATGTTCACTAAATACCAATTGCTGGGAATAAATTACTGATTTTTTGAAATATTATGTCTATAATAATATATTATTCACCATAGCCTTTAAAGCCCTCATAGGGCAAAATGTTGCACACATGAACTTATTTACCTGTGAAAAATATTTATTGATTTTATTGAAAATTGGTTTGTAATAGGTGATGTTTTAATGCATTTTCCTACCATATAAGTAGGTGTAGTTTGGGCATTCTGCGCTACTTGCCCGAATGTGCCCGAACCAATCGGGAACGTCCTACCCCCACCCTACTACTTCTGCAGGCTTTTAAGCCCCGCCCCCGACCAATCAGAATCGTTAAATTTCAGTCTGGTACCTGTATAATCCCTTAGCCCCACTCTCAACCAATCAGATGCGACCTAGCCGACCAATACAAAGGCACAAATTTGCCCGAAACCTTAACTCCACCCTTCTCCGAAATGGCTTCACCCTTCTCGGAAATCTGTCCAGGGGCGTACTCAGTCCTTCTGCATCGGAAACCATGCATCCTTGATAGGCAACACGGTACCATAAATATTTTCGGTTGGTACGGTCCTGTTACATGCTTGGAGACCCCTCAAAAATCTATGCAGTCAAACAGAGGCATACCCAAACCGTCCAACTCTGAAACTATATGAAAATACAACGGTAATCTTGAAACGGTGCTAGCTACGTCCCTGTCTACCTCTATAAGATGGGATCTATTGTTAAGTTTTCTTTTGTTAAACCCATCTGAGATCTGATATATCTGCACCTGGTATTAAGGAATTTCGGCAAGCGGAAATTTTACGGTTAAGGAGTTAGAGAAATAAGAAAAACGGTATTATTTATGAAAATAAATTATATATATGTATTACATAGAGTGCAAGTTAATATTAACGCTCCCCAACACCACTGTATTTGTTTATATTTAATTCTAGAGACAACACTTTTAATAAAGCCCAACCCACTATCCCTTTCTTCGAATTCTTGTGATTTTGTAATTAAAATTTGAGCAAATGTATCAAATATTTCTTGAAGATCTGTACCTCTTGATACACTAACAAATCGTGAATTAAATGATTTTATTTCCTGTTTTCCTGTTGAAGGTAATAAGTATTCGGCAAATAGCTCCACATTTACTTTAAGGCTGGGTTTATGCAACTTCTTTATTCTTAATTGCTAATTCTTTATTGATAATTTTTAATTGCTATTGTCTATTCTTAATTCTTAATTCTTAAGGTGGTTTATACAATTTCCTAATTCTTAAAAATTAAGCATATGGCAACTGACACTGCTAACACTACATTGACAGTTGACATTCCCCTTTAGCTGGAGAAAATAGGCGGGAAGTGGAAAAGTTTATAATTTAACATTTTGTTAGTAAAGTCTCCAAAATTGTAACTTTTGGGAGATTTTAAAATGAAGATAACCACTAGGCAGAAGAAGGCACTGGCTTTATCCGTGTTGCTTTTTTTGCACAATATATGTAAAGTGGCAATAATAACTATTAATGCAAAAAAAAGAATTAGACGATTTGGTGTTCGCCCTATGAACCGAAACAGAAAGGTAGATGGTTTTTTTTTGCATCATTAATTAAAGATATGCTACACTCTGAATGGGATGAGGAGCAATTCTTTAAGTACACAAGAATGACTAGGGCCCAGTTTGAATATTTGCATTCCTTACTACATTCTCAGCTAAAACGAGACCCAAAAAAATTGCATATTTCATCAGAACAGCGACTTATTATGACACTGCAGTAAGTATAACTTTTATTAAAAAAAAACTTTTCAACAATCGCATCTACCTGTTTGTAGTTTTCTCTCAGATGGATGTTCAATGCAAGAAATCGCCTGGGGGTATAGGGTTGGTAAAGCCACAGCACGTAATATAATTGTGGAAACCTGTGGAGTTATTTGGAAAACTCTATCTGCATCTCAATTGCCAGAACCTACTCAAGAATTATTTGAAAATATCAGCAAAGGATTTTTAAATCGATGGAACATTCTCAACTGTGTAGGTGTAATCGATGGGAAGCACATAGTGATGCAGACTCCATCAAATGCAGGAAGTGAATTTTTTAATTATAAAAAGTCACATAGCATTGTTTTAATGGCGTCATGTGATGCCTATTATAGATTTAGTATGGTTGATATTGGGGCTGCAGGTTCTAACCATAACTCCACTGTTTTCAAAAACAGTGGAATGGGTATGGCACTTCTGCAAGGAACTCTTGGCATTCCACCCCCAAAATGTCTGCCAGGCACTAACACCTTAATGTCTCACTTTGTAGTGGCAGATGCGGCATTTCCGTTGAATTCTAATATTATTAAGCCTTACCCTGGATCTAATTTAGGAGAAAAGAGAAATATTTGCAATTACAGAATCAGTCGAGCTCGGAGGACAATTGAAAGTACGTTTGGCATTCTAACACAAAGGTGGAGAATCTTAAAAAAACCAATTGTGGCAAAAGTGGAAACATGCGAGTTAATCTCTCTGGCCACAGTTGTTCTACATAATTTCTTATAAAATAGTGAAATCGTCCTTCCCCAAAGTGATAGAAAGTACTGTCCCACAGGGTGCGTAGATTATGTGGATGAATTGGGAGAACTACAACCAGGAAGTTGGACTGAAAAAGGCAGTAGCTTAAAATCTGTTTCTAGGCTAGGGTCTCATATCATTCAAAACATGCAAAAAATCAACGTGACATTTTGGCTGAGTACTTTATTTCACCAATGGGAGCTGTTCCTTGGCAAGAAAGCTATGTTTACCGTGGATCAATGCCAGAGTAAATACCGTGAGATAACTTCTTAAAAATCACAATTAATTTAATTTAATTGTAGCATGACATATGAGTCCTATTTTATTTCTGGTTTCCAAGTTTCATTTGATGTGAGACTGTTTCACTAATAAGAACAATAAAAACACAACAAGGGATTCTTGTAATATTTATGAAAACTTTTATTCAAACAAAAACTTGGTCGTAAATTAATCATATAATTAGTTTTAATAAGTTGAAAAATAATCAAATAAGCAACAAAATGAACCTTTTTTATTTATTACAGTATAAGTGGGTGAAAACTTTTTTCAAGACTAGGATTATTTAAACAGATTAGATAGAGTTTTGTATAAATAAAAAAATATATAAACACAACAAAAACATTTTTCTTTTTAAATTTTAAAACAAAAGAATCGATAAATCACTTACCCTCATTAGCACCCACATTATTTAAGCCAGGCTTAAATAACTTCGGTGCGAATGAGGGTTAATAACTTATTTTGCAGAATTACCCCATTGTTTTGTCAATTTCCTCAGCAATTTCCTAAAATCAAGTAATTCTTGTAATTATCTTCCTAGTAGCAATATGAAGATCCATGTAAACAGTAATATGCTAATACCCATGAACCACTCTAATACCAATGCAATAATAAAATTATAAATACTCACATTTTTGTTTGCAGCACTCTATCTTGGAATCCTAATTTTTCAAAAAGTATCTATCCTTGCTTTGCTGCTGCCGAGCCTCATGGTATATTTTTTGCTTGCCTCCTTTCTGTCACATATTTCTTTTTAAGATGTTCCCAGTTTTCCTGGCAAGACTTTACTGAAAAAAAACCTATGAGCAAAGTAGCTATAAAAAATAAATAATGATCTTGAAAAGTTTACTATTTACTATTAAAGTTATTGTTCATTACATTAAAGAAGCCTTTCAAATATAGACAAGTTTTAAACTGTGCCATATCATAAGAGGATGCATTAACACATCATTTTTAATATAGGTACTTACCATCTGTCTCCATTATGGACGCAATGGACTGCCATGAATTATTGCATGCCAAGGCATCCTTATAATTTTTGTTTTTTTTTGTCCCAGAGATGGGAAAAGATTTGTATCAAATCAATTAGTGAATCTTGCTGTTGAATATCCATATTTGTACAAAAATGTATTATTATTGCCACGTATTTTATTTTTAACCCGAGGGGAACCAAATAATAAAAAAAAACACAAAATTTTAGGTTATATAATACCCGCATGAAAAATTCGCGTCAAACGTCACAATGTCAGTCGACTGGACATGCGCAATGCAAAATTTTTCTTAATTCTTAATGCTTAATTAAGCACTAAGAACGAAAATTAAGAATTAGGAACTTGTATAAACAGTATCATTAATTAACATGGCTTTCCTCCTTAAGAATTAGCAAATAAGAATTAGAAATAAGGAATTAAGAATAAAGAAGTTGGGTAAACCCAGCCTAAGTATTTTGTGGGTCACCAGATTTTGAGTTATTAATTTAAAAACTTTTGGTTTTAAAGACTTTAGATACGCAGCTATGTTTAAAGCATTGGAAGGCTCTGTAAGTCGATAGACGATAATTCTTTTCTTAAAAGCAGTTCTTATTATTTCCAAACCGGGTTAAATTAGAGTCCTGCCATTATATTGTTACGATTCGCAGCAACGCCGCATGGGAGGCGGGGCAACGCGTGTTGGTTGGTGGAGCTTCGCGACCTATCCGCGCTGCGTCATGGCTGACACGAGTGATTTATTGCTCGCTTTAATCTAGAAAGCAGTTGTTTACAACCTTTTTTCTATGTGAGATTATTCAAGAATTCTTATAAAGAACTTTCTAGGTTTTACTGTAATTTTAGGATTGTATATAAAAGGCGCATAGAGCGCGCGGAGTAGTCTAGTCTTATTTTAAGCGAGCTATAAGTAAGCTAAAGTACGAAGCGATAATAGAAAGCTATAAAGTGTTAAGTAGTGAGCTATTTAGTAGTAGAATTGTAGTCTTGTGTAATAGTGTTTTCGTGTTAAATCGTTACACTGGAATTATTGAACCCCGAGTTCGCAACAATTGGTGTCAGAAGTGCGATTCCAGTAGGAATTTGAGGACTAATATTGCTGAACTGTAAGTGAGTGCTTCATTGCCGGACATTTCGTGTTTATGCCAGTGACCAGAACTCAGCATCAAGCCATGGAAGATCAACTTGCCGCCCTGCTGTCCCTCATGCAACAACAGAGGGAAGAACAGGAAAAACGTGATCAAGTACAGGAGCGACGTTATCTAGAACAGAAGGAAGAGCAGGAAAGACGTTATAAGGATCAAAAAGAGGAACAAGAAAGGCGTGATCAACTACAAGAGCGACGTCTAGAACAAAAGGAAGAACAGAAACGGTTTAACGAAGAATTAATGAACCATCTCGCAGCTAGGGAGCAACAATTGGAAGAAAGAATAATGCAATCCGTTAACGAATCCGTTAACGAATCCATTAACGGCGTCAACAAGGGACTCGAAGCTGTCAACCAGAGGGTTCTCGAGCTAGAAAAGAAATTCCGGGAACAACTTGAGGACGACAACGTGTCTACAGAGAGTTTTAGCACAGCCAACGCTAAAATTAAGCCTTCCGATTATGACGCTACTACTGCATGAGAAATTTATAAATCTCAGTTTGAGGCAGCTGCAAAAGCTAATGGTCCGAGCCCCAGAAAGCTACATCATTAGTGGTAGCACTTCGTGGAAAAGCGGCTGAGTTACTCCAATCTCTGTCGGCAGCGGATCAAAGTAATTATGCGGCTTTAGTACACACTCTGCAACTACGACTTGGAAATGAACACAAAGAAACCGTGTTCCAGGCCCAGCTGAGGATGAGACAGCAAAAGTCAGGTGAATCCTTACAAGAATTTGAGGCGGACATAGAAAGACTCATTCACCTGGCATATCTATCGGCCCCTGAATCTTTTCGAATGCAATTTGCCGCCGAAAGGTTCATTGAGGGAGTTGCTATAGTGTCATGAGATACCACTTATGTCTAGTAAGGTCCAAGGATATCAGCGAGGCACTAGTTCGGGCCCTGGAATTCAAGGCGTCACGAGTGTCATCTAGTTCATCTCCACGTGTAAGAAAGGCAACTTGCAATGAAGAGGCGAATACGTCTATGGCTGAATCCATGGCCAGTTTACATAAAGCGATGAAGGATATGGCATTCAATATGCAAGTCCTGTTAGAAAGAACTCTTCGATCAACAGACAATCGGGACATAAAATGCTTTAACTGCGGCATACTTGGTCACATCAAGAGTAACTGCCGTAATAGGGCAAGAAGTCCGTCGCCGTCATTTAGAAGACCGAGTGGCGATCAAGACCGCCCTAGATCCCAGGAAAACTATTTCCGGTCAATGCAAGGGGGCAATTGACCGGGCCCGTTAAGACCCCCCAGGATCTTTAAAGTCAGTAGTTTGGGTGGCAAAAGTCTTACAGTGGCCGGACGCATTAAGGGACAGAAGATCCAGATTACCATCGATACAGGAGCAGATGTGACCATTGCAAGGCCAGATAAACTTGTCGGATATACCATACAACCATTGCCAAACCCTATTATGTTAAAATCAGTCACTGGAGAGTCTTGCCCTATAGACGAAAAAGCCGATGTCACCATTATTATTGCAGAAAGACTTGAAGTTCGGCATAAAGTGTTGGTTGCCAGGATCAAAGACGAGTTTATTTTGGGCATGGATCTCATCAGGAAATATGGATTCTCCTATGATCATAAACGGAATATTCTCAAGTTTGGAGATGAGGAGTTTGCATTAACCAATGGAAATGTGGAAACTAGTATCCGTTTACTGGTGGTGGAAGACGTGAAAATTTCTCCATATTCAGAACAAATTATCACAGTGACTTCTGAAAATGATCCTGGGTGATCCATAGGACTTATAGAACCGAACCTGGATTTGACGACTGAAATCATGGTAGCACGAACGTTGACCGACACGAAGAAGACTATGTCAGTACGAGTTGCAAATATTGGAGAAAGGACCATCAAGCTCAAAAAAGGAACAGTTCTTGCTACTTATGAGCCTGTGCAATGGGTATGCAATTGTGTCGAAACAGAGACATCCAAAAATAAATCTTCTAACCAAGCCTCCCCAGAAGTTATTGATGCTTTCAAGCGACAGTGGAGTCACCTGTCAAAGGAACAACTTCAGTCTGCTATAAAATTTGCTATGGATGAATCTGATATGTTCAACTTCAAGAACAATGTCAGTCAAACTGATTTAGTTGTCCATAAGATCAACACAGGAGATGCCCCGCCAATACGACAACACCCACGAAGGGTCCCTCTGGCTAAACAACAAGAAGTTAACAGTTTGCTGAATGAAATGTTAAAGGAGGGCGTCATAGAAGAATCATCTAGTCCATGGTCGTCGCCTGTGGTTTTTGTTAAGAAGAAAGATGGTTCAACGCGGTTCTGTGGTGACTACAGGAAACTTAATGATGTGACCAAGAAAGACAGCTTGCCACGTATAGACAACACCTTAGCAACTTTATCGGGATCAAAGTGGTTTTCCACTCTAGATTTAAAAAGTGGGTACTGGCAAGTAAAGATTGCTCCCGAAGACAAAGAGAAGACTGCATTTTCTACTGGTTCTGGGCTATATCAGTTCACTGTTATGCCTTTTGGATTGTGCAATGCTCCATCAACTTTCGAGCGACTAATGGAACTTGTTTTGAGGGGGCTGACTTGGAAAACTTGCCTGGTATACTTAGATGACATAATTGTCATGGGACGTAATTTTGACGAGCATTTGAAGAATTTAAGAGAAATCTTCAGCAAGTTACGGAATGCTCCCCTAAAGTTAAACTACAAGAAATGCAGCCTATTTCAAAAGCAAGTCGAGTACTTGGGGCATACTATCTCAGAACAAGGCATTAAAACTAGCCAAAGTAAAATATCTGCCATTAAATATTGGCCAGTTCCCCGAGACAAACACGAAGTAAGGAGCTTTTTGGGACTATGTACTTACTACAGGAGATTTGTAGAGGGATTCGCCGACATCGCAAAACCGCTGCACAAATTAACAGAAAAGAAAACACCGTTCTTGTGGAACCATGATTGCAGTCAGGCGTTTGCAAGGCTTAAAGCTGCCCTCTGTTCTAGTCCAATCTTGGCTTACCCTATAAAGGACGAACTGTTAATTCTGGATGCAAGTAACTGTGGTCTAGGTGCAGTACTCTCTCAAAGACAAAACGGGCAAGAGAAGGTCATTGAATAGCTACTTATATGGAAAACGGTTCCTGATTAGAACTGATCATGGAGCCTTGAAATGGTTATTACAGATGAAAAACTCTGAAGGTCAAATAGCCAGATGGATAGAGCGCCTGCAGCAGTACGATTTCCAAATTGAACATCGACCAGGAAGGTCTCACGGAAATGCCGATGCATTGTCTAGACGGCCATGTAAAGAAGATTGTCGGCATTGCCAAAGAACTGAGCAGCGTGAGGGACCTCCTTCTATAAGGAGAACGTCGGTGGAAATAAACGATGGCTGGACCACACAGACGCTTCGAGAAGAACAATTGAACGATCTATCCTCTCTGCAAAGACTGACGACAAGAGACCAGAATGGCAAGAAATCGCTGGTAAAAGTCCAAACCTGAAGGCGCTATGGGCCCAGTGGCACCCTCTTAAAGTAGAAAATGGACTACTGAAGAGAGCGTGGGAGAGTCCGGATGGCAAGTCCATAGTCAGTCAGTTGGTTGTTCCTGGTAGCAGAAAATCAGATGTACTACAGGAAATGCACAACGGAACAAGCGGAGGCCATTTTGGGGTTAATAAAACATTGGCCAAAATTAAAGAGCGATATTACTGGGTGAATTATCATGAAGACGTCGAATCTTGGTGCCGCAAGTGAGAAGTTTGTTGTGCGACAAAAGGACCTCGAACAAGATCACGGGGCCGA
The DNA here is from genome assembly GCA_951812265.1 of Taphrorychus bicolor. Lineage (NCBI taxonomy): Eukaryota > Metazoa > Arthropoda > Insecta > Coleoptera > Curculionidae > Taphrorychus > Taphrorychus bicolor. The sequence goes on along the minus strand of OX638303.1, from coordinate 159,391 downwards.
ATGGTGCAGTACACTGTAGGTGCTCCATTCGAGAGGGTAGCAATTGATGTCGCGGCACCGTTTCATCAGACTGAGTCGGGCACTAAATACATCTTGGTCGCCATGGATTACTGCACTAAATGGCCTGAAGCATACGCCCTGCCTAATCAAGAAGCAACGACTGTGGCAACGGTGCTAGTAAATGGAATGTTCTGCAGATTCGGAGTCCCTCTCGAACTTCATTCTGATCAGGGCCGAAATTTTGAATCGGCTGTTTTCCAGAAGGTCATGTAACTTCTCGGAATTTGCAAGATCAGGACAACTCCTTTGCATCCACAGTCGGATGGGATGGTAGAGAGATTTAATCGGACCATGGAACATTACCTGTCTAAAATTGTGGCAGATCATCAGCGTGATTGGGACCAACATCTACCTCTCATGTTGATGGCATATCGAAGCTCTACGCATGAAGCCACTGGTCATACTCCGGCGAAAGTGATGTTCGGAAGGGAAATGAGGCTTCCTGCGGATTTGATGTATGGAACACCAGAAAAAGAGTCGCTCAGCTCTGAGAATTTTGTGGAGGAGCTTAAGGAGAGGCTGAACAATGTTCATGAACAAGTCAGGAATAAACTGCGGATATACAGTGATCGAGCCAAAGCAAGATATGACTTACTAGCTAACTCCCGCGGCTTCCAGGATGGTGATTTGGTGTGGCTATACAATCCGCGGCGAAAGGTGGGGAAGTCGCCCAAACTTAGCCAAAATTGGGAAGGGCCTTATACAATTATAAAGGAGATTAATGATGTGGTGTATAGGATCCAGCGGACCCCCAGGTCAAAGATGAAGGTCGTTCATTTGGATCGATTCGCACGATACCATGGAACTCTATCTGTTCGGGACGAACAGCCTTAGGCGGAGGGCAATGTTACGATTCGCAGCGACGCCGCTTTGTAGGCGGGGCAACGGGTGTGTGGTTGGTGGAGCTTCGCGACCTATCCGCGCTGCGTCATGGCTGACACGAGTGATTTATTGCTCGGTTTAATCTAGAAGGCAGTTGTTTACAACCTTTTTTTTAAGTGAGATTATTCAAGAATTCTTATAAAGAACTTTCTAGGTTTTTCTGTAATTTTAGGATTGTATATAAAAGGCGCATAGAGCGCGCGGAAGTTTAGTCTTATTTTAAGCGAGCTATAAGTAAGATAAAGTACGAAGCGATAATAGAAGGCTATAAAGTGTTACGTAGTGAGCTATTTAGTAGTCGAATTGTAGTCGTGTGTATTTGTGGAGTAAATAAATAGTGTTTTCGTGTTAAATCGTTACACTGGAATTATTGAACCCCGAGTTCGCAACAATATGTTTGATTCGGAGCTAAAGTGACTTTCCTGGCTCGTCCGTGTTGGTGTTATTTTCGGTTATGTTTTGATGTGAACTGTTGAATAAAAGTTTGTTAATTAGGTTTAGAGGGTAGGAATTTTTCAAGAGTATGTCTCTGAGATTTCTCAAATTGAAGTTTCAGTGACTCATGGGAGATTAAATCTATTCGTTTTTTTAAAGCAAGGACAAGGTTAATTTTACTTTTCTGGCTTTGAGAGGAATGAAAGTTAAGAAATCTACCTGAATTTGTATAGTATATAGTTCAACAATGTTTTTCGTAATCGTGTGTCCGTCTTTTTAACATCTATTTAACATTGTTCTGTTGCGGGACCCTCATAGACGTGAAACAGTAGACGGTAAGCTATCTATTAAAGAATAAAACCATTGTGGCCTTTCATTGTAACTTTATTTGCATTTACTGTAATATAGCCCTGATGAAGACAATAAAAATTGTCGAAAGCTTGGCAGTTTAGAAGTTTTAATACTTGTCGCCCAGACCGACTACCCAAGAAACCCAACATTTGCTCAACTTGACGGTAAAGAACAGTCTCTCCGTTGTATATATATATATATTTTTTTTTCTGTTGGTTTTATGTTAAGCACCAAATCATGATGATGTATTAGCGTATACCTATGTCTAGTTTTTTGTTATTCACCACTTACGTAAATAAAAAAATGTATTTACACCAGCTATTTATTGTTTTCTGATACCCAACTACGTAGTTTTATGATTAGACTCATAACATCTATGCTTATAACAAGCCTTTTATTTTATTTTGTATAATTTAACACTTTTTTTCATAACATTAATCTGGCAACATTTCATGAATTAACTAGACATTTGTCAAATTTGTAACCTCATTTACTTGCCAAATTCACTCAATGTCTTTGTCAAAAATTTATCCAGGAGCAAAACATCTGTTTTCCATGGCACACCCCAGTCCATAATAATTTGAGACGGCATATACAATACATTACGGCATATACAATATACTTCTTTCCATCGTAGTGCTTTAGCTTTTTTTATTTCGTTCTTGAGCGCTTTTTTCTTGATTTTGTAATTATTGCAGTGTTCTTCCAAGATTTCTTCTGCAACCCCTGCCATCTTTGACCTAGTATACGATCTTCTCGTCTTGGTGCAGTCTTCTCTGAATCTGTCAATCTCCTCATTCCACCAATAGGGTTTTCTCTTCTTTCCTCTATTTTAGACGTATGTGCAGATTTCCTGTATGCAGCTACTATTTTTCTGGTCAAGTCCTCATACGTAAAGCTGTACAGGCTTGTGGAGTTCATTTGCACTTCCAGCTCTCGTTCAAACACGTTTTTCTTCAAAGTAGGATAAGATTTTACTGTAGCTTTGGCATTGTTTTTACAGTGTATTTCAAAGAAAATGTGCTTATGAGGCGACAAACTTTCTGTTTCCAACACTTTCCAGTTTTCAATACGTTTTGCCAAGTTATGGGTTGCAAATGTAATATCAATGTTTGAGTTCGTAAGTTTCCTTACAAAGTGTTTAGTGGCAGTATATTTCTGTCCGCCGTAGTATATTTTTGTTAAAATATTTCCCCTTCTGGTGTGTTCTCTCCTGAGGGAGAGCCCCAGTCCGGTGACTTTGAGTTGATATCCTCCGCCACTATAGTAGGTCCTCCTAAAGATATCAGCATGTTAGTGGTACATTTGGGGAGATGTAGCATCGCACAATATTCAGTTCTTCAGCTTCTATAGCTATGATACCTGGCAATTTATGGCATTTTGTGACTGATAGGCCCTTTTTGACAAAGAGTATTGCCACATCGTGCTCCGTGTCCGCTATCCACTTTTCATTTTGTGCAATAAGTTTTTTGTTGGGTTTGCTGGCAATGATAATATCAGCATCGAGTTGTTTTGCTGTCGCATATGCCATGTCATGCGCTCTTCTAGAGCTGTCAGCGTTTATTTGCAGAATTTTTTTTGTGTTGTGTTTAGGTGTCAGCATTGTTGTGGTTTGTGACAATTTATTCGTTTTCTACTTCTCGGGCGGACTGCCTGCTGAGCAGTCTGTTGAGATCTCTTCCGTTTTTCCTCTTGCCTAAGTTAAGGGCCTTTTTGAAATAGGGGCATTTTCCGCTGCTGGGGTTGTGACCCTTTATGTTGCAAAGAGCGCATGTTTCCATCTCTTCTTTGCAGCTGCTCTTATTATGTCCTGCTTGGCCGCAGCGGAAGCAGTTCTCCGTCATGTGTTCAAAGCTCCAGCGTTTCCGGCAGCTTTTTACATGTATCTGCGCTTCGAGCGTACATCTGACAAGACCAATTCGAATTTCCCTGTTTTTAAGTAGGATGTTAAGCCTGCTCATTTCGTAATTTTATTGTAACCGATAATACAATGCCGGCATATGGCCTAAATTCCCCTATAGTAAGGTCAATAGGATTGCCGTTTCCAACTTTGGCTTTTATCGCTCGTTCTACATCTTGTTTGGTTGTTGTAAGGTCCATACCTCTCAGGTATATAGTGTTTTTTTCACTTTTGTCTCCGAGAATCTTGACGTTTTCGGTGCCGAGAGAATTTTTTATATTATTACCAACAGTTTCTAAAGCTTTTTCGTTTTTTTCCATCGTAATGATGAGGTTCCCATCAGCATAACTTTTAATGGTGTTTTTTGTGTTGTTTCCCTGGAGGCTAGTCTTTATTTTGTTTATAGTCTTTTTGATATTTTCTTTCTTGTTATTAACCATTATGGAATATGTGCTATAAGTTCTGCTTTTTTGTGGTCGTGGCTCTTTTGTAGGCTTTTTTTTCTGGTTTTCATAGTTTAATCTCACATCGGTGGTGTGGATGTCTACTCTGGTGCCCTGGTTGTGGAATATAAACCCCACCATTTTCCTGTATCTGTCCAAGGTAAAATTGTTGACATGGTGTATAGCCAGTTTTGTTGAACTACGAGTTTCAGATTCTAGTCTTTCCAGTTTCTGGAATATTTTGTCTTCAGTTTCAAGTAGAATCAATTTGATAAGTTTTTGGCCCGTAGTCCGGTTTGTTTTTATGATGGAAATAATTTCCATCATGTCCATGTCTTCTAGATGTGTTATTTCAAGAAAGCGTTTTTTAAAGAGAGTATGAATACTCTTGTTCATTTCTGGTTCATCTGGTTCAACCAAAACTACTTATATGGTCCCAGTCGGGGCCTCTAGTGGATTGCCCACTACTATGTTTGTTACCTGGTAAATCGTATTTTCCCAGTCTGTTGCAATTTGCTTTCAGGTGCTAAGATTGTGTTCTTCAGTAAATGAGTCCATCCCTGTTTGTGTGCTCATCTCCTGGGTTTTGGTTTTGTTGGGAGTGACCTCTGTGTGTCGCACTGTCTGATGCCGTTTCAGTTTGAGTCTCACGGTGTTGCTAGGGGTTGTTTCATTGGTTTTCATCAACAGCTTTCACAGTTCAATGGTGTTAGCTACTGAGCTAAGGCTTCTGAGTTTTGCAGAAATGTCTATTATTTCTTTCTTTATATTTGGATTTTTTTTTTAACTAATTCAGTTAGTTCTTTGGTAGCTAAGTCCATTAATCTAAGCGTATTTTTAAATTTTAGAGTGAGGTTTCTGACCTCCGTGTCTGAGTTTTCCAACATCTCCTTGCTAGGATCAGTCCAGGTGGTTTCTCTTTTCCGTTTTTTATATGTGAATGAGCTTCCCGCCTCATCGTCCCAGCACATTTCTATGATTGTTCTGGATTCGCTAATGTCCTCCACGTCTACTTTTTCATTTGCACAGTTAACATTTGTAGTAGGTGATCTGGCTAAGTTGGATTTCTGTTTTTCTGGTGCAATATCCATCGAAGAGGCCTTATCCATTGTGCGTTCGCTTCATTTCCTACTTCCCCACTGTTTAAACTCCTCAAACGAGGGGCACGAAAATCGTCTATCGCTTCGCTTGTCGCCTGATAATGCAGACGTTAAGCCTAATTCCCATTTGTTTATACAATCCTTATCGTTTTCACAAAAAGTATAGGTCGGCAGTATTTACGTTGAGCCGGACAAAATTGTTTATAATAATACATCACAAATCTAACTGGGTATATTGATTTACTTGCACAAGGGTCTATGCTCGTGATCAATTGACGTGATTTCATAGCACTTACAGTTACTTTAACTCCACTTCACTAGTCCCACTTGTCAATCACAGACTCAGCTATTCGCTGATATCACAGGCACCATTTTCCGCACAGTTAATCGCGCGAAAAAATGGCCAAAACTTCGAGAGCCTAAAACCTACGCGTGTGGGTCGATATCGCACCGAGCTGTAACTTGTACGATAAAACCTAACCAACCCCTAAGTTTCTGTCCACTGCTGCGTTAACGATATTCGTCAAACTATCCGAGGACATGTTCTCACCCTGCGTATTGATATCAATTCCTGTTAATGATAAATTGCTGAAGTCCGGCCCTAAGTTTGGTATGTTTATCTCGTTTAAATGAATTTGGAGATTACCCGAGTTGATTTGGTGATTATCGAAGTCCAAAAGTTGAGGGGGTGCCTCTGCCATGTGGCTGGGGTTGTTCCAGTTCACGACAGGGGCTTCCGCTCCTTGCAGGCCCGGAGGAGGTATGTTCCAGATTGGGATTGGGTCAGGTTTAATGGCTGGAAGAGAACGATATACAGTATGGTGGAAATGAAAGGAATAAATTAATTATTTCGTAAATCAGAGACTGGAGGGAAAAATCCTGAGACCCGTCGATTTTTAATTTCAGTTGCGCATTCCGTCCGATTTTCTTTTTATTTCTTGTGTCATCTGTATAAGCGTGATGACGTCATCAATGATTTTTTTTAATGGAAACGTGGTTAATGCGATACATCATTTGAAAGGTCTTGTAATTCTCCATTCAACCATATCAATACTTTTAAATAAATGACGTTTGTAAAGTGTCAAATAGTTTTATTATTAAAATTAACATTCTTGTTATTGTCCGAAATAACTACCAAATACAAAGCTGCTTAAATTAATGACCCTCAGCGATGAGACAATGAGATAAGCGAGTAACGAATTCATCCTGAACGTTCTGAAGAACTTCCGCACTTATTTGCGCGATCTCGAGCCGTATGCGTTCCTTGAGTTCATTGATAGTATGTGGTCTATTTTTGTACACTCGACGTTTCAAGTATCCCCATAAATAGAAATCAAGAGGAGTGAGATCTGGCGACCTGGGTGGCCACTCGATTGATCCTCTTCGCCCAATCCACCTATCTGTAAAAACTCTGTCCAAGTAGTTTCTTACCAAGACCGCATAGTGTGGGGGCGCACCATCTTGCTGCAGCCATAAAGGAAACGCAACGGTAGTAATCTCAACTTCGGATTACGAAGGAAAAATCAGGACACTGTTAGATCCCACCACCTAAAAGAAGCTAACTCGTTATCCAACCGCCCGTTTTCTAAAGGATACCAACAATTTAATCAGGGACGTGGCATCGGATGAAATAACTAAGCTTAAAAAATCGGAAGCCTTACCACCGAGGCTGTACGGTTTGCCGAAGATCCACAAACCCGATGTGCCACTGAGACCCATCGTGAGCACCACCTGAAGCCCGACCTACGAAATTGCCAAACACCTGACAAAACTGTTGCAGCCAAAAATAGGAAATACTCACAGCTTTATAAAAGACCACTCATTTCGTCGAAAAACTGCGTTATTTGACTCTTTCTCTAGGGGATATTCTCGTTAGTTTCGACGTTGTTTCGCTCTTCACGATGGTACCCATTAAGGAAGCCATGGAACATATTAATCAAAAATGTCCACATGATATTGCTAAGCTGTTCCAACATTGCCTAACCATTACATATTTTCAATGGAAGGAAGAATTCTACGAACAAACTGATGGTGTAGCTATGGACAGCCCTCTTAGTCCAGTAATAGCCAACTATTTTATGGAAATTTTCGAGGCCAGAGCGTTGGCTACAGCAAGGAAGAGGCCAAGGTGCTGGTTTCGATAGTTGGACGACACCTTTGTTATTCGGAGCCATGGAAAGGGCGAACTTCAAAACTTTCTCTTATACATATTAAACTCTATTAACCCAAAAAACCAATTCACTATGTAGATAGAAAAAGAGGACGCCTACTGTTTTTGGATGTTTTGGTGGCAAGGAGGCCGAATGGAAAGCTTGCACATACCGTGTATAGGAAACCAACACACACTGACCGATACCTCAACAACGGATCAAACCATCATCCAAGACAAAAAAGGGGAGTCATAAAAACTCTGTCTGTGAGTGCCAAGAGAATTTGTGAACCAGCTGAGTTGGAACGGGAAATGAAGCCTCTGGAAAGAGCCTTTGGTTGGAATGGATACAACAAGCAAGAGTTCGATAGAGCCGTGCGCCCAAGGAATGTAGAGCGACACAACAATGTGGAGCATACAGGAAGCAACAATGGGAGATGATGTAGAAAAGCGCGGTTGGGCTACTCTACCATACATCCACAAAGTCACGGACAGGATCGGCAGGCTACTGGAAAAGCACAAGGTTAAGACTGTCTTTAAACCCACTCGTACAATTCAACAGAGCTTGAGATCGGCTAAAGACCGCAGAGATCCCCTATCAGCACCCGGAGTGTATAGAGTTCCATGCAGCTGTGGCTCTGTATACATTACACGAGGATCACAGAACACAAAAAGAGTTGCAGGCTAGGACAATCGTAAAAGTCAGCAGTAGCAGAGCACGCTCTCTCTGAAGGTCACAACATCCTTTTTAATAAGGTGGATATCCTACAACAATCACAGCGCTACTATCCGAGACTAACGAGGGAAGCCATTGAGATCTTTCAACACGAAAACAATTTCAACAGGAAGGAGGAAATTACGTTTCTAAATGCAGACTGGAAGTGAGTTCTGCGACACACGTCGAGCGCGTCGAAACCACTGCGACGCGACGGCGGCGGTACGAATACCACGGAGCGTGCTACAGTCGAAACAGTCATCGTCGGGAAGCAAAGGAGATCACTTCGCCCACTGCCTCATCGCCTTTGATTATGTCTGCCGCAGTAGTAGACGAAACGTCAGGAAGCAATTCCATTGGACCACGGCTTTATAGCCCGGAAAACACTTTAGAGAGTATAATGCAATGTATGTCATATCTGGTATTTTAACTTCAAAGTGAAGTTTTACTGATAGTTGCAAAAGTCGTCGTAAAACTCTGTCAATATATAGGTATTTATTGCCTCAGCTGTGCGATGAATGATCCTGCCTTTTTGCAATACTGAAATTAAAGATGCAGTACAGGTAAGATGGTATACTAGGCACCTAATGCCACCATTCCTGACAACTATAAATCATGGTAGTTTCCTTTGTTCTTATTACGCTCTTCCATATCAACCATAGTTACCAAGGTTTTTTACTTTTCCGCACATTTCCGCGGAAAAGTACAACTTTCCGCACTCAAATGCGTGCGGAAAAGTAAACTTTTGCGCACGCGATTGGAATAGTTATTTACGTTATAAGTCCGGTAAATATAGATTTACAGTAGGAGTAAGATGTTTCCGTACGAGGGGCTAGCCGAGTCTGGAATTTCGAAACGACTACTGTAACACGTTACCGGACGTATGATGTACAGGGTCATTCAAACTCGATGCCCCACCTATTTTATGCGAGACTGGCTGACTGTAGCAAAAATATTTTTTCCACATTAAATAAGAGGGCGTAAGGTAAATCAAATGCTAAATAGATTGAAATAGAGAAGACGACGCTTGACGTCACGATGCACACGATTTTTTTTTCTAGAAACATACCTTTTTTTTTGTCAGAACTCCGAAGTTCGATAAATTGTGATCAAGCTTTATATAAAAAGTTTTTCTATATCTCTTACACTTTCAAAGATACAGGAGGAACAAATATTACCATTTTTAATTAACATCATTAGAGAGGTATGAAACTTCTAGGTAACGAAATCATAAAATATGCTCAAAGTGTCCACCGTCTGCGGTCAAACAATATTCAAAGCGCCATCTGACTTCTTGACAAGTCACTTTCCTAAGAGTGCGACGATCTATGGAATTACAAGCTTCTCGAATTTTTTCTTTTAGATGTTCTACGTTATTTGTAGGAGTGCTATAAACAATGTTCTTTAGTGTATCCCACAAAAAAGAGTCCAAACAACTTAGGTCAGGCGACTTTGCTGGCCATCGTACTTCACTAGATCTACCGATCCATCTATTAGGAAATGTCTCATTTCAGTATTGGAGCATTAAGACATGAAGCTCCATCCATTCGAAACCACATGTTTTGCCTAAGCAGTAGGGGCACATCTTCTAATAAAGTAGGCAGTGCTAATTCGAGAAAGTTTCGAAAATTTTCCCCATTAAAATTGAAATTATAGAAATACGGACCTACTAAATGTTGGCCAGTTATTCCACACCAGACATTAACCCCAAGGTGCCCTTAGTTTTCAATTTGATTGACTACATTAGGATTTTCAGTGGCCCAATATCTCTCATTCTGCTGATTTGGATGTCCATTGCTTACAAATCTGCTCTCATCGGACCATAAAATATGGTGAAATATTCTTTGGTTGTCGTTTTCTATAATAGCCATATTACTTAAAAAGTAATTCGATTCTTCTCGCACGGTTTTCTTCATTTAAAAGCTGCAGGTTGTTCAATTTATAAAGAAAATAATAATTTTTTTTAAGCGTTCTCTGAAATGAGGAATAACTTAAATTTAATTGCTGGCTTGCCATATTAATCGACGCTCTTGGATTGTCTTCAAAGAATTGACAAATTCTAGCAACTACCGCATCGCTACACACAGATTTTGCAATTGCAACTGATTTCCTGCACGAAAAAGCGTTTGGATTATTTCTTAAATTCTTTTCCAATCGAGAAAAAGTCTTGTGATCAGCAATGATTCGATCTGGATAGCGTTCTTGATAAAGTCTAGCGGCTGCTCTTGAATTACGTTGAGCCTCACCATAAACTAATAACATATCAACTTTTTCCTGGTGCGTAACTATTGTTTAAACTTTAAATTAAAAGGGTTGCGTAAATATTTAACTTTCAACTTTAAAAATAATGTGACATGAAGCTACTGAATACTGACATTGACAACTACAATAAGTCACAGCCTATTTTTTATTAAAGGCGAGTTCGGTAATTTCATCCGAGCGCTCCGGACACAGACTATCTCCCAAAATCTTAACCAACTAGAGTGAGATAGAATGATAGCCCGAGAGCTCGGGATGTAATTACCGAACTCAACTTAAATTAGTATGCTTATCCATAAAAAAGCAAGTTCCGCTTTTAACCGTTTTCTGCCTACATGTAGAATATAGAAAGAGTTTTTATACAAAACTTGTTCACAGTTTATCGAACTTCGGGGTTCTGACAAAAAAAAGGTATCTTTCTAGAAAAAAATTTCGTCGGCGTCGCGACGCCGAGCCTGGTCTGCTCAATTTCAATCTATATAGCATTTGCTTTAGCTTAAGCCGTCTTATTTAATGGGGTAAAAAATATGTTTGTTATAGTCAACAAGTTTTGCATAAAATAAGTGGGGCATCCAGTTTGAATCACCCTGTACAACATTTTACTTCATACTTATTAAAAACAGGAAAAATATAATTTTATGCGCGGCGAATCTATTTTTGACAAATCTGCTAATTTGACAAATAGTTTCATTACGGTATCCTGTACCGATACCGGTACAGATTACCATGGATACAATGGACTTATAGAAGATGTGCCGGTACTCAATACTTTAAAATTTCTTTATTTCATACTGTCCAGTATATACGTCCTACATGCATCGATTTGAGTCCGGTAAATGGAACTTTACCGGAGAAATCCGGTAAAGGTTGCTAGGCAAACGATGCTAGAGAGCTACCGTCTAATATAAAATATTACGTTACTTCAATTTGATTAAGATTTTGTCAAATGCTCAGTTGGCGACGTCAAGATTTGTGCGTAGTAGTTGCGACATTTGATATTACTTGTCATTAAATCAAATCATTAAATCAAATCAACCATCATTTCCTGATATTCGAAACGAGCCTCTAAGTTATTCAATGAAATTCAAAATTTCCCCAATGTCCAATGCAAAAATCTCTCCAATGTCCAGCAGAACCGACTTATTTCAGAGCACTACATATATTTGAAGAAACACAAGCGCATTGTTAATGATTTAATGCTGACGTCTCCATCATTTTCCCTCATTAGGAAATGACTTCTCGAAGGAATTTGGGAAACATCTGTTACACATTTTAGTAACAATTTTAATAAAACATAATTTGTGATATAGTCGCATGGGTTCTTAACTGGCGGGTCCGACGATTCATCAACGACAAGCTTTCAAATTTTTGTTTCTTTTCATTGCATTTATTTGTACTGACCAAAAATAAGCCGTATGATAAAAAAGACAGATATATACATCTTTAGACAAGAAAAAATAGGATACACTTATATTTGTCTCTGGCTTAAAGTGGTCACCAAAATGTGTATTTTTCCCGTCATTTTGATTGATAAATGTCACTCTGACAGTCTAATAAGACAAAATTAACGATTATACGCAATTTTCGGGTTTTTGCATTTTTAATCCAAGCAAAAAGTGTTAAATTTTTATACTATTTCGGGAATGAAAGAAAAAGTGGAAATTTGTCAATCAGTATCCAGGAAACTGTATCGAAGACACTGGGTGTCATCTTAAGGAGTATGCAGAGAGGAAGTGCATAGAAAGCAAGTACAAAAATAATACCGAAGAACATTAAAAGAAGAGAACAAAGACTGCTGATTTACCGAAAGCAGTGAAATTGAATGTGCAAAATGACTGATTGGTTGGCTAAAAAAAAAACAAAAATCCAGGCCGCAGACCCAAAATTGTGCATGAGGGTTTTCCCAGTTTACCGCAATAGAATTGATATGGACTGGAGCAAAAGAGTATTACCACAAGCATATAGATGATGAACTTAAATCGGAGCATGTATAGCAAAGGTTTGGCAAGATGCATTGGAATACACTACTGTAGAAGTAGGTACTGCAAAAATTCCTTATCACACCGAAAAATTAATAAAGGATTGGTGGGAAGGAGAAAAAGTACTAAATTGTGAAGTAGCGCCAATCATCCATTTCTACAGCCTACAAAGATCATTTCTACAGAAAATGACTTCAGAATATAAAAATGAATATTAGCTAGAGACTTTAGTCAATACCAAAAAGCATTTATTATATCTCAGTATAACCTCCTATATATCTAGAAATAGTAAACAGTTGCTTTATTGTTATTATGATGCTTCGTTCTTCATTGGCAATTCACAGCTTGATGTTTAGTTGGCAGTTTAAATGATTAGATGTGGTATGATTTCATTGCAAATACGTTTTATGAGGCGTACAAGTTCGTGTGTGTTCAAGGGGGTCGCCTTAAAGTTTCTCTTTAAAAAAACCCCTCGCAAAATGTGTTGAAGAAGTGCATTGAAAGTAATAGTTCCCGATTTGAACTTTTTTTATAACTGTTTTTGTTAACCTTTTTATTTATTATTTAGTTTAGTATTAGTTGTGGTATAGGTGGGCAACTTAACCGCAAACAAATAGGCTCTTGAAAACAAAACATCACATTGGCTTTCATTTTCGGTATGTTAGGAGGAGGGAAAAATGCTAAACCAGTACATACTTTACGTTACAGTTACTAAAACATAATCAATTGTTTGCCGTCAAGCATCAAAATTAACAAAATTAGCGAACTAAATGGCGGATGCAATTCCTCCCAAGTACCTTATCGCTGTCTTTTTGTTTTATTAATTATTAACACGTATAAATAGGCAATTTAAACATAAATAAATAGGAACTTAAAAACAAACAAAAAATCACTTTTACTTTCATCGTTGTGTTTCTGGGTGGAGAGAAAAATATAAAACCAGTGGTACTTTAGATTACAGTTAGTAAACCAGGATCAATAAAACAGTCTCAATAAGCACTAAAATCAAACACAAAATTTGTGAACAAATTAGCGGATGCAATTCTTCTGTTAATAATTATATTGTTAACACATAGAGGGCAATTTAAACACAAAACAAATAGAAATTTAAAGAAAAAAAATTCTCTTTTACTTTCATCCTTATTGGCTTTGTGGGAGGAGAGGAAAATGTAAACGAGTGCTTTACATTACAGTTAATAAGCCAGGATCAATAAAATGCCCGCAAGCATCAAAAACAAAATTTGTGAACAAAGTGGCGGATTCAATTATTACTATTCTCAGTCCCTTGTTTTGATAATTATTAACATATAGATGGACAATTTGAACACAAATAAATAGAAACTTGAAAATGATGAAATGATGATGAAACACCTTGAAAATTCAGTTATTTAATATTTTAATTAACGCTGCATCGTACGAAAAAAATACGTACAAATTGAACAAACTTAAAAGCAAACTTAACTTAACCCTTGCTTAAATAAAGTTGGTGTAAATCAGGCTAAAAGTGTTAACCAAATGTATTTTTTTAAATTTTTTCCCGTCCGTCATTTTGATTTATAAATGTTAACTTGCCACTCTGAGAGTTGAACGAGGTAAAATGGATAAATCCAAGAAATTTTCGGGTTTTTTGAATCCTCAAGCCAAGCAAATGGTGCTAAATTTAATTAATTATTTCGAGAACAAAAAACGAAGTAGAAATTCGCCTAGCAGTTCGATCCAGGAAACGGTATCGAAGGCACCTTAAGGTGTGTAAGGGGCTTAAGGAGTGTGCAGAGAGCAGTACATGAAAACAAATATAAAGTTGTACTCAAGAAAACCAAAAAATGTAAACGAAGAAAGCCGAAGACTGTCGATTTGCCGGAAATAGCAAAAATGAATGTTCGAAATGTTATTTACGATTTATGTAGAACAAAGGCGAATATAACTCTACCAGTTTTAAGAGACACTTTAAAACAGCGAGATGTTTTAGGAATTGGACTTGATACATTATCAAAATTAATACGTCAGCTAGGTTTTCGCTATAAGATGATTGTAACAGAAGATTTTTATGTAATGCCACAAATAGTGAGTCAACGCGTCCAGTTTTTGAAGAAGTACTCGAAAAATGGCAGATCAAAACTAAGAAAAGTTGTATTTTTAAACGAAACTTGGGTATTTTCAAATGGCAGTGGTGCAAAATCTTGGGAAGACCAGTTTGTGAAAAGCGTCCAAAGGAAAAAAGGGATGTGGCAATGGAAAACGCTTTATTATTTTGCATGCCGGTTCATCTACAGGATTGGTTACAGGAGCTAAATTATTTTTTCTTCGAAATCAAAAAGTGCGGATTATCACGACAATATGAGTTGCCAATTGTTCGAAAAATGGCTCACAGATCAACTTATCCCAAATTTGGATACTCCGTCTCTTATTGTGTTAGGTAATGCATCATATCATTGCAGAATTTTAAATAAACAGCCCACATCATTTTGGCCTAAAAGCGAAATTTATGAGTGGCTTGAAACACGTAAACAAAATATTACCCCAAATATGCTTAAATTGGAACTTTTGTCAGTGGCCAAATCTATAAAATAACAAAAAATTTACGCCGTAGACGAAATATTGCGCCAACATGAACATGAAGTTCTACGTCTGCCTCCATAATATTGTCAATTCAACGCAATAGAATCGATATGGGCTGGAGCAAAAAGATATTACGAAAAGCATGTAGGTGATGGGCTGAAATCGGAGCATGTGGCAGAGGTTTGGCAAGACGCATTGCAACATGTTACTCAAGAGTACTGGAGAAGTTGCGTAGACCATACTGAAAAATTAATAAAGGAATGATGGGAGAGAGAAAAAACTCCTAGATGTTGAAATAAAGCCAATGATCATCTCTACATCATCCGACGATTCAGAAGATGAGTTTTCAGATTTTACAACTGACGACGAAAGTCATTAGTCAGTGAGCTCAAAACATCGGAAGCCATGCCATCGATAGTAACTGGATGTGCCTCTCAGATCCAACATGAACACGATAGGATTCCTGACTTACTGACCTACGAAATCGCGAAACCTCTCACAAAACTTTGCAGCCAAAAATTGGGAATAGTGACGACTCTATAAAACACCACTCAATTCGTTGAAAAACTTAATTTTTCAACTCGCTTTCCAGGGGAATATCTCGTCAACTTCGATGCTGTTTCCCTCTTTACGATGCTATATAGGCTAGCTATATATATGCGATAGGTATCCGCATGAAGCACTGAATGATTTAAACAAGAACTTCTACATAATATTACTAATTGTTACAACGTTACTGTTGTAGATTGACTAGAATATATCTGTCAACTCTGACATAAAGCGGGTGAAAATCTAAGAAGGCTTTCGGACCGTCACCTGTCGTCAGACTCTTTTAGATTAACAGATCTCTGAACAAGGAATGAACAAACCACTCACCAAATGGTCGAAAAGACACTAATTTATTACAATGTTTATGTACAAAAATCATTTTGATTTGTTACCTTGACTTGTAAATGAATGAGATTAACTTATCTAAAAAACGAAACTAAATATGGTCAAACCTGAACAGCATAAGGCTCTAAGCTTATTTACTTAACCTTAGACTAAACCATTAAAATATCTAACGTTAAATAAACAACGTATGTTAAAAAGAGAAATCAATTTGTGAGACGCCACTGCTCGGTATCCGATATTATCAATAAGATAACGTCCAAACGAACGCCGCTGCATGTTAGTCAACAGGCAATTTAGATTTGAAAGAAATTCAAAACCACTTTAATCCAGTGAAATTACTTTAAAATTGAGGGTTCGTGCTACGTTTGATCAGAACAAATAGGGAAAGAGAGAGTCAATAAATCACAAATCACAGTGAAGCAACACAACTCTTTGTTCTGAGCACTAATATATAAATAGGAACAATCTCACCAATCTTCAGGGTTTTGTCCGCCAGCTTATTCTTCAATTGAGTTTGGAAGCAAGCAAACTGGGTAATTGGGCTGTAATTATGTCGAACTCGCCTTCTCTAGGTCCCAGAACTGCATCACAGGCGTGCTTTTGCTTGCTATTCAATTCAAAACACAGCTCCAGGGTCAATTGGCAGGTGCCGAGTAATTGTGAGTGATTCTTGATTCTTGAAAATAACGCGACAAGAGGGGTTGACAAAACAGTGAGACACAAACCAAGGGTGTTTTGTCAAAACTACGCGAAGTTGGAGTTCTTTTGGTGCGCAAATTTCACGCTAAATACTAATACACAACGAGAACTGGGATGACGAAACGGTGAGACACAAACTAAGGGTGTTTTGTCATAAGATAGGGGGGGGGGTCAATAAGAGGGGGGGGGGGGTTCATACAAGTTTTCAGGGTGGCAACAGAGAAAGAGACAGATAGACAACACAGAAAGGAGCAATAAGCATAGGCGTGCGAATATGTTAATATGTATTTTCCCTGTTGGAGATCATGTCTTCAACAGTTACCATTTTACATACTTTGAATGGAGGGAAGAATTCTGCGAACAAACTGTGTAGTAATAGACAACTACTTTATGGAAATTTCCCAAGCCAAAGAAAGGCCAAAGAAAGACTACTGCAAAAAAAGACTTCTGTTATTTGGAGTCGGGGCGAAGGTGAACTTATTCCTCTTACACCTCAACTTTATAAACACCCTTTTTTGATGTTTTGGTATCAAGGAAACAAAATAGGAAACAATTAACAAATGAAATAAAGTTTCTGGAAAAGGCCTTTTGTTGGAACCGATATAGCAAGCAGGAGCTTGACAGGGCAGTTTATCCAATAAATATTGGCAGGCTGAAAAAACACAAAATGAAAAGTGTTTTTAAACCAACTATCACAATACAACAGAGCCTAAAATTGACCAAGCATCAGAGGGATCCTCTATCAGTATCAGGAGTTTACAAAGTTTCATGCAGCTCTGGTTCTGTATAAATAAATTGACACTACAAAACGTAGTATTAAATCGAGAACTATGGAAAATAAAAGAAGTTGCAGGCTGGGACAAACACAAAAGTCAGCAGTAGTAGAGCACGCTTTCTCTGAAGGCCACGACATCCTTTTTAACGAGGTGGATATCTTACATCAAACTATCCGAGACTAAAGAGGAAAGGCATTGAGATCTTCAAGTATAAGAACAACTTCGCCAGGAAATAGGCAATTACGGCCCTAATTTAGACGGTAAGTGAGTTCTGCGACATATACGTTATGTGCGCCAAAACTCTGCTCTAACCCTTCCCCAGTCCTTTCACTACAGTATGGTGACAGTAAAAATACCACGCAGCGTTTAAGCTAAAATCAGTCAAAGTCGAAATGCAAGGAAGATCACTTCGCCCATTGCCTCATCGGAACTGATAATATCCGACGTAGTTATAGCCGAACTGTCAAGAAGAAATTTTATTGAACCACGGCTTCAAAGCCCGGAACACACTTCACAAAAATGTATCTTTAGTTAATAGCTATAAAGCAATTGTGTTGTGCAACATCTATTCTTGTATCTGATAATTATAAAGGATCTTTATCTTTTATTCCCAATCTAAAATTTAATAAATTTAGTCGAGTTTCAGATTTGTTCTTCTTTAAAACATCTATGGTTAATGAATAAATTACTTAATGTTTTCTGGGAAATATTAATTTTTTGCTTACGAACGTTTAGAACCTATCTTTGAATCCCATATTGTTTCCTATTTCTTCCAGTTTTTCTTCAAAATTAGTTTTGTTTATAAACCACAGATTGCTTCAATAAAAAAAAATAGATAAAAATGCACATAATATCGAAATTGGTATATTAATTATTATTTTGAAATGTTTATTGGTGCCTTCTTTCCAAATTCTGTAAAAAATTACAAATACAAAAAGAAAGTATATAAATGCAAAAAAAGCCGTTTTTTATATTATCGATACGCATGTATTATGTATATTACTTAACTCTAATGTGCACTTTTCAATCGATATGACATTATTCTTTTTAAACCCTAACTCACAGGGACTGACCAAATTCTTTTAATATCTGATATATTTTTAAGTCTGAAGTAAAAGGAAATTCCAGAATTAATATCGTACTCTACGAATTCTACGAGTAGTTAATCCGAATAACATTCCGAAAAAGCTTAATGTCGGTTGATATAACAACTGATGACTATGACAAGCTAACCTCGAATTGGTGACATCAGGATACATTTTGGTAGTCACTGTGTTCTCTGATTTGATTCATATGGTTAGTGGACTTTGGACCCGCCAGTTAAGAACCGAGGCGACTATAATAAAGAAATACTCGTCCACACATTAAACTTGGTATTTAACTACATTTTACGTCATATTTATAATTTAACTAAAGTTGGAGTTTAGATTAGGAATTTAAATTAAATTCAAGCGTTAAACTAGAATTTAAGTAAAATGCTGGTTTAACTAGAAATTTAAATAAATTCCGAGGTTGAACTCATAATTTAATTAAATTTTGACACTAAACTCGGATTTTAATTCATCCACACTCTAAACTTGGATTCTAACTAAATTTTAATTTTATATTTGGAATTTAACTAAAGTTGGACTTTAAACTGGGAATTTATACTAAATTCCAACGTCAAATTAGAATTTAAGTAAATTGCGGGTTTAACTAAAAAAATTAAGTAAACTCAAACGTTGATCTCAGAATTTAACTAAATTCCGACACTAATCTCGGATTTTAACACATTCCTACTTAAATCTTGGATCATAACTAAATTTTGATGATATATTTGAAATTTAACTAGAGTTCTACTTTAAACTAGCCATTTAAACTAAATTCCAGCGTTAAATTAGAATTGATGTAAATTTCGGTTTTAAATAAAAATTGAACTAAACTCCGTCGTTGAGCTCAGAATGTAACTAAATTCCGACAGTAAACTTGGATTTTTAACTCATCCACACTTTAAACTTGGATTTTAACTAAATTTTATGTTATATTTGGAATTTAACTAAAGTTGGATTTTAAATTAGGGCTTTAAACTAAAAAGTAAATTTCGATTTTAACTAGAAATTGAAATAAACTCCGACGTTGAACTCAGAATTAAACTAAATTCCGACACTAAACTCGGATTTTAACTCATTTTCACTATAAACATAGATTTTAACTAAATTTGGCGTTATATTTGGAATGTAACCAATGTTTGACTTTAATCTAGGAATTTATATTAAATTCCAACGTTAAATTAAAATTTAAAATAAAAATTAGTAGCTGCATATTTTCTTAAAAATTTATTTTGGTACCATAAATAGCGTAACTTTAAATCATTATGCCCTAGCTCTCAAATTATGAATTTTGACAGTCACAACAATACAGACACCGCCAAATGTCAATAAATCTAATTCTTACGTGGTCATTTTTTCATTAATTTTCTAAATAATAAGTATATATAAGACAGTACGAAATAAAATATTGTACGATACACGTCCATTAGCTGTTGTTGTAGCAGTACTTGTATAACTTTCCAGGCTCGGCTCCTGGCGTCACCTCGTCCGTAAAAACATCGTACTGTAACAAGTCACCTACTGGACTTGTGACGTAAATTACTATTACGACATCCCTGTAAAAAGCTATTTACCGGATTAAAATCAAGTACGTAAAAGTGTTCTAAATGATACAGTATGAAGTAAAAAGATTTTATCGCTTGCTGTAAATAGCAACTACCACCACTCAACCAAGTGTTTAAAACGTCATTGTCAGTTTGATTTAAATTTTCATATTGTGTCTTCAGTTACGCTCAGTTGTGATTCACATTATTTGAAATTGATCGTTTGTATTGATCTCGAGTGATTGCGGCTCGACACGAAGCGTCATTTCACCCCCGAGCAAAAAAGGGGTACTTTTCGCTCTTAATACATAAATAACTATTGCCTTATTTTTAGTCATAAAAAATGTTGCAGAAATTATTAAGGCAATTTGATTTCAGGACACTAGTTTCACTGAAGTTCTCAGCACTTTCACAAACAATTCTTTAGTCTGCAATTAATAGAATGTTATTTGTTTGAGCATGTTTTGCTCTACATGAGATGTAATCTTACCTCTAGGCTCTGTCTTAATAGGATCGAATGTGTTCATTGTCATCGCGTCTCTCATCACCATCTCTAGAATTCATTAATAAAACATTAAAAAAACAATCATTAAGAATAGAGGTAAATGGTCTAATTAGCTCATTTTTCAATAGGAAAAGCAATTTAACTAAAACCTTTTAAACCTCTTATGACCATTTACTTCAATTGGTACATATAAAGGAAAACACCAATGGTAGGTAAGCGTTTCTAATAGTTTAGTTGCTAGTAGGGGGTACTCATTTGAAAACAATATCTAGTTAGCTGTGAAATGTCAAAAGAAAAAGACGAAAGAACAAAAGTCCAGTTACTTTGATTATGGCATCCTTTTCTGTCAAAATTTCATAGCCTGCTAGATGACGTTTTCTAATGAACACGGGGAAAGAAAAGTTTAGTGGTCTAAGAAAAATAAAGATATTTTTGACTTCATTTATGCCTTTCCAGGGCTAAATATTTACATCAAAAGCTCATGATTTTGTCAATTGATATTGTGACTGGACACGTGAACTGAACGTGAAAACGTAGGAAACAAATATAAACTTACACAACTTAGTGAAAACATTACCTTAGCTAAGTAAAAAAATATGCGAACGGTTTTCATGCATTAGTTCATACGTATATAAATAAAAACGTGTCTTTGTATTAGTTATGACATGTAGAGGTTGCCAAAAAAAACGCACACAAACTTTAAAAACTAGACAGACATTTCTACTAAAAGCTAAAAGTGAAAAACTTATACGGGGTGTTCATAAGAAAACGTTATCTAGACGGTTTTCAATTTTTACAGAAAAGTATAAAAATCAGAATAAATGGAATTTTATTTCGTAATTCTTTTTTTTTTAATTTTTACAGCCAACCAGATGATGTTTTTAAATAAACACCCCCTACAATTCGGCATGAAACGTAAGTTTTTGACATTTTTTATTTTCCAATGTCTTACCTACATCTAGCCATGACAATTCCCA
The DNA here is from genome assembly GCA_951812265.1 of Taphrorychus bicolor. Taxonomy (NCBI): domain Eukaryota; kingdom Metazoa; phylum Arthropoda; class Insecta; order Coleoptera; family Curculionidae; genus Taphrorychus; species Taphrorychus bicolor. Next base: position 138,076 of record OX638303.1, on the reverse strand, counting down.
ATAATATAATCTCTTTTTCTCACTACTATAATATCTAGTGAAATTAGCACAGCTTTATGTTTGAATCCCAAAACGACCATTTCACTTATGAAAAGTTTTGTAAGTAGAGCAAATAGTGAAAGTGTCGGTCATTCCACGTGTAACACCGTTACATCGTTCATTTGTTCGTCAATAATTATTGATTTTAGGAAAAACTGGTGTTTTACGCCATTTAAAACTTTTTTTTCTATGGAAAGCGTCATGGTCATCGCCCAGGTATTCGCAGCAGCTACAAGCGAAAACAAGAAAAAGCAGTTGTAGTGTAAGGAAATCGATTTAGCTTCCCATCAAACGGTTGAAAAAAACCACTACAATGTGAAAACAAAGACCAAAAATCAAGCCAAAAACAGCATGCAAAAACTTTAGTTCCATACGTTTATCCTATAAATATAACTAATGCTGCGTTTCTTGATGGTACCTAATGATGGAGATTCGTCCAGAAAGGGAAAACAGTATGAAGCCGTGATATCAAACGAAGACATATTTAAAAACATTCAAAGCAATACATAGGTCGTATACTATACACTACAGGTACATTATATTTAGAGAAAAAACTCATCAACAATTATTAATATAAGGTAATAATTAGGTACACAGATTTTTTTGGTTGTGTCTCAACCATGACATAACTATATCAACATTCCAAAAATGGGAGAGGAAAACTCGAGTTTGCGTTGAATAACTGTGTCCAGTACATAACAACCCATCACCAATTAGAGATAAAGTAAATTAGAAAATAAAATGGACACTTACTATCTTGAGGAGTAAGTCCTCCCAGTATTCTTTGACATGACTGGTCGAACGTAGCTCTCTTTCGCTTGTTGCTGTCGGTCTGAGCCAAAAAAACTGAAAATTTATAACATTTTTAAAATAGTCTACAAAAAAAATGGAGCTATTCAGTCATGCTATTTTTGCAATAATCATAATAAGGCAGTTTTACAATCGGTTAATAGTCCATAGGCTAGAGGCCTCTAAGGTCCCGAATCTTGCCGCGGGTACCAAAGGTTCAGTTTTTGAAACTTTTTCAATTTATTGACACTTTTTTGCTCCAACTTACTCACTGTTGCTATAGGACGCTGAAACCAAATATATCCGACGTCTCGACTTTACGCCTACTATACGGCATCATCAGGGTATTCCCTTTTATTATAAATAATGCTTTATAAATGTGCCACGCCCAAACAATCAGTTTTTCGTATATGACTGACAAAATAGCTTTAACGAAGCCCATTCGACTGGTACTAACTGTTCGATTTTATCGTTTCTTGGTTCCGAGATTTAACTGATTAAATTTCTCATTTATAGGGGTAGAGTGACTTTTGCCATTTTATAGCAAAACGATTTATGACAATAGCACAACAGTGTCTCAATTAAGTGTGAGTCGGCTCAAATGCTGCTCAAAACGTTAATTACATTTTGCTTAGTTTCATAACAATCTTATAGGACGTGAAAAACTGTTAAAATTTTGTAAAAATTGCCTAATGTTTTTATTTGATCGAAGATTACGTCAACTAAATTAAAAACCTTTAACGACAAATTAAGCAGGTATTTTGTGGTCGAGAATGTTCTATTCATCGGTGTCAATAGCAACGTTATACCATGTTTAGTTTTTAAATTATATAGATATAAGTATTAAAATGTCGATAAAAAGTGGAAAAATTACATTTTTGGCACCATTTTGAAAAGGAAGGAAATTAATGAAAATTTCAAAGTTGTACATTTTTTACATATTTTTGTCTTCTCTTTCATTTGAGACTATTTTTGATAAAATCTATGACAATCGATTTCGATCGAAAATTTTCACCCTTTGAAAATTTTGAAATTTTTACATTTTTCTGTTTATCTTGGAAACGGTAAGGTTTTCAATATGCAGGTTAATATGATGTATGAAGATGCCATTAAGGGCTATCAGATGTATGTATCAGAAAGAAGCTACCTTTCACGGTTTTCGAGAAAATTTAAAAAAAGTGCCTAATTTGTACCTTATTTTTGGGCCACCCGTGCTCGGTTACTGTTTTAGTCAGAGCTTCGAAAATGGGCTCTGCGTGTAGCTCTATTCTTCTACTTCCTTAGCTATTCTTATAGATTTTTTGTTTCAAAATTTAGTTTTTTGGGCTCGTTTGAGAGCCCCATATGTTTAACATAGAATTTTCGGTGTGTGTCATATAAATCTATAGTAATTGATTTTATTTGTTACTTCGAGTCGTTTTATAATGAATAGGCCGTTGATTTCTGTTTTAGATAGTATAGGGTGGCTCAAAATATGATGCAGGAAGCTAATATATGCTAATAATGCAGAAAAGGTCCATAAGCAGTGTGTATTTTACATAGAAAGAGTGGATTATTTAGTACGTAGACAAGCCAGAATAAAATGCTAGATATAGGCGATGAAGGAGTTATTAAAACTTAGTAATGAAAGCAATTTTAATTATTCAAGGAGTCTGGTGTTGTCAGGTATTTGTAACATTTACTGCAGAACATTTCCTTCGCCATTTTATCCACAAATTGTTAAAAAAACACTAAAATTATTGTACTTTTTTGGCTCCTCATATAGCTTTTCGGATAAATCTTAATTAAAACGCGATATAAACTGTTGAAGGCTGAAATGCACGATTTTGATCCCCAAAATTAGGTTTTAGGGTCGGTTTGAGAGCTCCATATGCTTAACAAAGGAATAAATACTTTTCCCACATAAATCAATAGTAATCGATTTTATTCGTTGGTTCCAGTAGTTTTGTGGCAAATAGGGCATATGTTTACGTTTTAGATAGTATAAAGTGTCCCAAAAAAATGTTGTAACCTGGAATTTTAGGATTTTTGCATGTAGATCGATATCAATTAATTTATTGCGTTAATTCGAGTAGTTTTATGATAAATAGAGCACTGATTTCTGTTTTTAATAGTATACGGTGTCCAAAATAATGCTAAGTGCTAATGCTAAATTGTATTACCTTATTGTAAACACTGCATTGATTTCTGATTTAGATATTATAGGGTGAGCCAAAAATTGGCAAATATTACATTTTAACGAACAATCAAAGCTAGAAAAGTGAAATTTCAATTGTAGATTCGTTTTATAATCACAAACAATATGTCATAAATGAGAACCTTGATATGGGTACTCGTGGTACCATTTTATATCTTTTTATGAATTTTAGCACGTTTTTTACCCTTCTTCAAAAGATGTTAAGTTTGCGAATATGAAATCAAGTATTTCAGACGTTTCCACATTTCAGTTACTTTTAGGTATCATCAGGTTCTTTGTTGATAATTTTACGGCAGTTTATTATCAATTATTTATATATTTATTATCATTGGCTCGATTTCCACCTTACTTAGGTAAACATTTCATTTTTTCACACCGTACTTGGGTAAGCGCACAGTAAGTCATTAGGACAGTGTCTACGTGTGGTCGACCAACTTAAAGTAGGTAAAAGAGATGTTCTTTTAAACTCTAAGGGACAAGGTAGAGTGCAGTATCTATTTGCTTTCTCTCGTTCGTTAGAGGTGTGAAGTTACCCTCAAACCTGTTCAAAGGGTCCATTTTTCGTTGAAAATGTAAAGTAGTGTAATTATTGTTTAAGATACCATCCTGGGGTTTTTACGATCTGTAATTTGCTACATGATACCGGTTTTGCTTTTTTAAGATCTATAGCTTTTAGGAGAATCCCGTGGTCCAGCCGTAAAACGTTTTATGAATTTGGAGCGAAAACTTTCTAAAAATGATAGTTTACGAGAATTGTATTGCCATTTTATGTATGAATACGAAACATTAGGTCATATGTCATAAATAAAACCAGAAACAAATGCAGTAGAGTATTACATGCCACACCACGGAGTATTAAGGGAGTCTAGCAAGACTACCAAACTTCGAGTTGTTTTTAATGCTTCGTCACCTAGCTCCACGGGAGTTTCGTTAAATGAAATAGAAATGACTGGTGCTAAGATTCAACAAGATTTGTTCAACATCATTTTGAAGTTTCGCACAAAGGCAATAGTAATATCAAGAGGCATAAAAATGATATTTAGACAAATATGGATAGATCGAAATGATCAAAGATTTCACAGAATCCTGTGGCGTGGTGGTCCAGAGGAACCATTGAAAACGTATTGTTACGATTCGCAGCGACGCTGCATGGGAGGCGGGGCAACGCGTGTGTGTTGGTGGAGCTTCGCGACCTATCCGCGCTGCGTCATGGTTCACACGAGTGATTTATTGCTCGGTTTAATCTAGAAGGCAGTTGTATACAACCTTTTTTATGTGAGATTATTCAAGAATTCTTATAAAGAACTTTCTAGGTTTTTCTTTAATTTTAGGATTGTATATAAAAGGCGCATAGAGCGCGCGGAGAGTAGTCTTATTTTAATCGAGCTATAAGTAAGCTAAAGTTACGAAGCGATAATAGAAGGCTATAAGTGTTTCGTAGTGAGTTATTTACTAGTCGATTTGTACCTGTGTGTATTTATGGAGTAAATAAATAGTGTTTTCGTGTGAAATCGTTACACTGGAATTATTGAACCCCGAGTTCGCAACAGTATGTATAGGACCACTTCGGCTCCCTTCCTAGCTGTAAGATGCTTAAAAGAGTTGGCTAACGAGATTAGCTGTGAGGATCCGGAAGTAGCAGATATCATAAAAAATTATATGTACATGGACGACCTCTTAACAGTGACAGGTTCCGTAAAGACTGCTGAACGGGTTTGTAGAAATATTTCAAAGTATTTTTTGAGACGAGGCTTAGAACTGCGCAAGTGGAAGTCAAATAAACCTGAAGTTTTAAAAAACTTAAACTTAAGCGACGACGACAATTTTATTGATTTTTCAATGCGAGATAATTCGGTTTCAAAAACGTTAGGGCTTCTATGGCTATGTCAGTCAGATTCATTGGTGTACAAGGTCTCTACTCCTAATTTTCGAAAAAACATCACAAAGCGCCTGTTACTATCAGACATATCTACAATATTCGACCCTTTATATATTATAATAATGGCTAAGGTCTTGTTACAAAAATTATGGTTGGAAAAGCTAGATTGGGATCAGCCTATTCCTAATAGTCTAGCCTAGGAATGGCTTTTTTTGTACCGCGAGCTGAGAGATTTGCATGCGTTGAATATACCAAGACAAATTAAGTGTCAGAATTCGGTCACATTAACGTTGCATGGCTTCAGTGACGCTAGCGAAAAAAGTTATGAGGCATGTCTTTACCTAGTATCGCAAGATGCAGGGGGTAATAAAGAGTCTCATTTGATTTGCGCCAAATCGAAAGTGGCTCCACTAAAAACATTAACCATGCCCAGGTTGGAGCTGAATGCCGCTGGAGTTTTAGCTGCGTTGATTGTTAAGTTCAGGGAGGTGTGTGATCTACCATTGGAGAGAGTCTGTTGTTGGACAGATTCGACAATTGTTTGGGATGGCTTCGAGCAATGCCAAATACGTTGAAACAGTTTGTTAGTCATCGAGTAGGAGAAATTCAAACTTCGACGAGTGAGTGTGAATGGAGACACGTCCCTACTAGCGATAATCCTGCGGATATGGTCTCTCGTTGTTCCCGACCTAGGAATTTAATTGTAAACGAATTGTGGCGAAGCGGTCCCACCTGGTTAATAGAGGATGAGAGAAAATGGCCTGGTTTAATTGTGCGTCCTCTTGATTTACCTGAAGTAAAAAATTGCATGTTAGTGTTACCTCTGCAAAACATTGAGTTTTCGTTCGATAGGTTTTCAAATTTAGTTACTCTAAAGCGCACGGTTGCCTTGTATAGGTGTATAGGTTTTTTAATAATTCTCATAAACAAGAGGAAAATCACAAAACATGCCACTTAGACGAACGGGAGATTAGTTCAGCATTCGAGAAACTAATAGTAATATCGCAAAAACTGTCTTTTTTGAAGAATAAAGTTTGCTTTTGAGTGGAAGGGATTTACCAAAAAATAGTCGTATTCTGTGATTGTCCCCATTTTTGGACGATAAAGGCATAATGAGAGTGGGGGGAAGATTGAGACATTCAGAGTTTTCGTATTCTAAAAAATATCCAATATTAATTTCACATACTCAGCACTTATGCAGATTGATATTTGAATTCGAGCATGAAAAGCCTAAACGCACTTTAGGCGATCGCGCTTTATATATTGTAGATTTTCAAACATTACTTAGTCGCATTGAAGCAGTCGCCAATTCTCGTCCTATATCCCCACTATCCGCTGATGCTAATGATTTGACCCCTCTTTCCCCGGCTCACTTTCTGATAGGCAGAGCAATGCATGACATTCCCGAAGAGCCACTTGTTGGGTACCTGACAATCGTTTGATCAACTTTAAAAGACTAAACAAATTATATCAAGTCTTTTGGGAAAGATGGAGTCGCGAATACATTCTAGAGATGCAGCGAAGAACAAAATGAAAATCCAATTCTGGCTCCCTACATCCTGGACAGCTTGTTTTTATTCGGGTTTCGAATCTGCCACCCCTTAAATGGAAACTCGGTCGAGTCCTGGAGTTGGTGCTTGGTAAAATTAGTACGAATAGACATGTAGACAATTGTTGTAATTAGCGTCCTTAAGTTATAAGGTGTTGATGAAGTTAGCGGGATTAGGACAAATAATGCACCTCTTCTTTATTTGAAAATGGCCGACGTTTCGCAAATTTTGTACCTTGGTCAGCGGATGTGTGTTTTGTCGAGCCTAGGATACCAGGGTCACCGAACAATCGAATGGAGTTTGCTACCGTAACTATCTTAAATCGTACTTTAACTGACTACCCTCTCTAAGTGAGAATAGCCCACATGTAGACAATCTTACCAGCGGCAGGTAAACAATTTACCTGCCGCCCGTCGCCGGCAGGTAAAGTCTTTTCCTGCCGCCCGTCGCCGGTAGGTAAAGTGACAGCCACCAATGTCAAATCCTCTTTCAATCATCGAAAACATATGGTAATACCCATAGGTACCATACATTGCGTTTCGATATTAAATTGCTACAAAAGTTGGTTTTCTTGGGTAGTCGGTCTGGGCGACAAGTATTAAAACTTCTAAACTGCCAAGTTTTCGACAATTTTTATTGTCTTCATCAGGGCTATATTACAGTAAGCTTACCGTCTACTGTTTTAGCTGCTAAGCATGTTTGAGGTATGGGTGCCGTTTAGCGTGTGATTTTTATATTATGTGTTTTTTAGCTATAAGGGAAATGAAAATGTTCCATCATTGTACAAGGTGGCCTAATTTGGGTGTTTTAAATGGGAAACTCTTAAACTAATAGGAATATTAAAAATCAAAAAGTCGATGCCGAGGTAATTTCTCGAGCTGATTTCATTGCCGGAAACAGAAATATGCTATCGTCTTTTGTTTTCTTACAATTGATGAAAGCTCAATTTTTGTCATTTTCGAAAATACGTTATAATTTTTTTACTAGTCTAGTTTGGTAAAAACGGTTTTTACATTATTAAGGCACTTTTTTGAATAGATTCCAATGGTGATTTTTGAATGTTTATAAACTTATTTTTTTTTGAGTTATTACATAAAGTTCTATATTTTTAAATATAACCTATACCTTCTTTCCACTTTGTTAAAAAGAGAATTTTTTTCTCTTTAAAATGACGTATAACATGATAGGTTTTGCTTTGAACTTATATGCTTTTTTGATAAAAACTTCTTTTTGTAGTAGTAGGCCATGACGCGATGACGTTCCGATGCCGATGTCGCGGCCATCTTGTTGGGCAGCTGTCACTGCCGATATTCCGCGGTTGGAGAAATTTAATAATCTCGTACCTAGCATAGACAGTTCAATAACGTTCATTAAGTTTTACCCTTGTAAGGACGTAACGAAAAAATGTCATTCTATTTTCTGCAACAAGATGGCGGGTGCGTCAAGTCCCATTCAAAACACCCAAATTAGGCCACCCTGTACAGTACATAGTTCAACAATGTCTGTCGTAACCGTGTGTCCGTCTTTTTAATATCTTTTTAACATTTTTCTGTTGCGGGATCCGCATAGACGTAAAACAGTAGACGGTAAGCTATCTATAACCATTGTAGCCTCTTATTGTGACTTATTTGCACTTACTGTAATATAGCCCTGATGAAGACAAGAAAAATTGTCGAAAGCTTGGCAGTTTAGAAGTTTTAATACTTGTCGCCCAGACCGACTACCCAAGAAAACCAACTTTTGCTCAACTTGGCGGTCAAGAACAGTCTCTCCGTTAAATTGCTACTACAATACTTATTTTCATAAAAATATTTGTTACCTTGCTGGACTTTTCTGGTAATAAATCTAAAAAAGATTCAACTTAAAACATAGAAGGTGAAATGAAACCAGCGCCTATGTATTGTCGGTTTAGATCAAGCCAAGATCAAGCAGGCATGCGGAGTCAATGCAGCCAATGAGCAGTCACTTCCGAGTAACGAGGGTAGTCAGTTGAAGTTGTTCATGATGATTTTATATTGTTTTAAGATGCTTAAATATACTATTTTCGGTTTTAATAAATTAACTATAGGTTATATTCGATGTGTTATAGCGATAGAAAAGCTAAAAATATTGCACATAATTCAAAAGCAAGTGAAAACATTTTATTTAATGTCATTCTATGAGTAAAGTACATCACTGATTGACGTGGTCAAATTACGCGCTTTCAAAAATATCATCAGCTGTGTCTGTGTATATTTAAATATTTGTAATTAGATAAGCTATGTTTCTACGTATATCCTACGTGTTTTCAAGTAAACAAGAAGGTCTTTATGTGAACAATAATATTCAGTTAAATATCAATAATAATTGGGACATTCCTCCAATATGAAAGTAAGCGCGGTTATGCGAAGAAATCTTAAAATCTTCCGTAACGCGATGGTTAAAGCATATTCGTACTAGTTAATATACTACGAACGTCAATCTTTCCCCACGGATTAAAAGTGCAGCTTCTAGTGACCTATGGAAACCAAGATTAGGCTAATGCGCACATTCTTCTGCGCTAGACATATGCGGAGGACACGCCCACTAAAAAAATTTCGTTTTCGGCCGGTCGCCCTAGTGCGCTCTCGGAGTATTCTCATCCTTGTATTTGCAATGAGAAAACAAAGGATAGTAGTAATGTCGCAGCGCACAGAGCAGTCTACCGAAAACTCTAGAAGAACAAAAGTTTGAGGTTAGGTCAACTCTGAGTGCTTTTTGACATGAAAAGAAAGTTTGTAATAACGAAAGATCGAAGATTTGTTTTTTTGATTATAGGCTCGTATTTATTTTAAAATAAATCAGTGTAATAAGTAATAAATACTCATCGGGCGGCTTGCAACATGGCTTGGTGGTAGTGAAAGTGGACCGTTCCCGTCAAAGATCGCGTAGGTTCAAATACTTTGTCGTACAATAACACCAAGACTATCAAGTGTATTGTGTATTGATTTCTTGATACCTGACTCGTAAGCCAAGGCAAGGAAGGGCGACAAAAGACTGTCAAGTATATTATGTATTGATTTCTTGATACCTCACTTGTAAGCCAAGACAAGGAAAGGCGCCAATATTTTATGGTATGGTTAGACTTTTTCTGAACATGAAAATGGTGAGTATTGGGTCTTTTTGAGGTTTTATGATTATAATTGATTTAATTAAATTACATTATTATGGTTTTATTATCAATATCAACTACTGACTAATGTGTAAATGTTACGCGCGTACCCGTCAAAAAAAAAACCTAAAAAGTTAGGTTAACAGCAAATGACGTTGAAAGCATTACGGCATTGTCATGTGTAAATTATATTCAGGAATCGAACAGAAGCCAATTTTAAATAAATTATTAGTTTGTAGTGTTTTCTTACACCACACCATGCTAATTTGCCAAGTTAACTAACACCTCAAACATTTTAGAAACTAAAAGCAATTCTTAGTATTTTTTATATTGATATAATACATTATTAGATATTTTATATTTCGGCGAAAACTTAATAAAACATAAAGCTTGGCATCGTCGTTTTTTCAAAATTAAGGGGCGGAGCTTGCCAGCCGCGCATGCGCTTTTGTCCCCACTTAGACTTTTTCGGGCTGAACTTTTTAATGTTACGTTATAATTATATGTCAATTATTATTTATATGGGTTAAAGCGACTGACTTTTATCCTGGCGGTCCAGGTTCGAATCAGGTTCAATCTGGCTTTTTTTTTAAATTATAATTTTTTTATTCTTCGTTTATTTTATTGTATTTTTTAATTAATTATTGTCAGCGTCTCGCTATAATATTATATTCAATAAAAAATTAAATAATTTTTTTAACTGCTGTAAAGGAATTATAGGTAATTGCTTTACACACAAATAAATCGAAACTATTAGTTTCCATGGCTGAATTCTGAAACAATAAGTTTACTTCCAGACAGGCGCGTGCTAATTTATTATTTTATTATTAATAAATATAAGTAAGTATAAACTTCGCATATCGCATCGCAATGTTCTTGAGCGGCAGTAAAGACTTTACCTGCCGGCGACGAGCGGCAGGAAAAAACTTTACCTGCCGCCGGGATGACAGTAAGGAAATGAAGTGTTTTACCTTCGTCTGTTGTGTCAAATAAAGTAGCAATTTAATGACGTTTGGAGAAAAAAGCTTTTCACAAAAAGAATTGCCTATAGTTTACGTCAACACGATACACGATAACAAAGTCCGTTATTGATTTTGTTTCGCTAGGGAATCGCGTGATGCTCCTGAAGCTACTCAGTACCCCCAGAGTCATGAATGTAATCCAAGTGTAGGCTCCAACTTGTGATAAACCTGATGAGGCAGTGGAGGAGTTCTACTCCATATTAGAATGTGCTTTAAATCTAAGGAAAAAAGGAAGAAATAACAATGGTTTTGGGCGACTTTAATGCTAAGATCGGGAGTGGTACTACAGACGAGATAACAGGAAAATATGGACTGGGAACACGAAATGCTAAAGGAGATCTTTTGGCACAATTCTGCATAGAACACCATCTATCATTTACCAACACTTTTTCAAACAGCACCCTTGACGGCCTACACCTGGAGGTCTCCGGCTGATCGCGATAACCATATAATTAGAAACCAAATAGATTTCATCCTTGTTAAAAACTACCTCATAAAAATCGTAACCACAGCGAGAACGTACCCGGGTGCCGACATTGTCAACATCGACCACAACCCCGTTGTGATAGATTTTAAACTTCGCTAGTTCAAAAAGTTTCAGCAAAAAATTAGACCGAAGCGAATAAATTTCAAAAAGCTTGGAGACCCTGAGGTGCGGATCCAAGCTAGCGAGAACCTGGAGATGCTTCTACAAACAGTCGATAATCATATGAACCCCGATGGAGCATGCTAGTTATATTATTGATTTATACTGAGACGTTTTTAAAAAAGAAGCTCAACTACGGGGACAAGAGTTTAGACTTTATTATACATGTAAAGAATAAAACAAATGACACGACATAATTATTTCAAGTGATATTTATAAACTCTGGTTTGCTGCGGTTGCACTTCCGTCGTCAGCAGTGTAGAATGCTGTTGCAGCTGATGATGCGGCTGGATTGATAATATAACTTGCTGAAGGAGGTCCTTATAGATACCCAGGAGCTAGACATAGGCTAAACAGAGAGCTCTGCCAGGCAGCGGTGGATGACGAATCGAAGGGTGAGAACAGAGTGCCGGAAGGCAAAGGAGCGTTGGTTAACAGAAAGGTGCATTGAAATCGAGGCACTACAAGATAAGCACAACCTGTTCAATCTCCACAAAAAAATTAAGGAGTTTACCAACACGCAGTGTAAACAGCAGCAGGGTGATTTGAGAGATGCCAATAAAACAATTTTAATGGGTGCTGAAAAAAAGAGAAAACGATGGGAGGACTATGTGAAGACCCTCTTTAACGATGTTCGGCCCAAAAAACTTCCTAAAGGTGACTCTGTTAATGAGCCTAGCCCTGGAATCACGAAAGAGGAAGTAATACGCGCTATCAGGCTTTAAAATAGCGATACGTGGGAACCGCTGACCAGGTGCATGCGGAAACGCTCAAACTCATTGCGGATGCAGATGGGGAGGGCCTAGCCTTCCTCACCTCTTTTTTTAACTCTATATATCAGACTGGAGAGATACCAATAGACTGGCTAAAATCGACGTTTATCACTATACCAAAAAAACCGAATGCTTCCCAGTGCGATGACTACCGCATGATTAGCTTGACGCCCATGTCCTCAAGGTATTCCTCCGTATCATCCACATGCGTATATATGCCAGATGCGAAGGACAGATTGGTAGCACGCAGTTCGGATTTAGGAACGGAATGGGTACACACGAGGCTTTCTTTACACTCAAACGTTCTGACGCAGCTTGCAGGGACATGAATGTAGATATATACGCATGTTTTATTGACTACCGTAAGGCATTCGACTGCGTTTCGCACCAGAGACTTGCTGAGATCCTCAAATCCATTGGTATTGAAGAGAGAGACCTGCGCATTATCACCCAACTATATTGGAGTCAGACGGCGGAAGTCAGAATAGAGGGAGAAACATCGAAGAGGTGGAGATTCGGAGAGGAGTGAGACAGGGTTGTGTTCTGTCGCCCCGTCTTTTCAATATATATTCCGAAGCGATTTTTCGTGAAGCATTGGAGGATGTGAGAGAGGGCATCAAGATCTATGGCATTTGAGTCTGCAGCTGCGTGTACGAATGCTAGGCTGCTATATCTTCGCCGTCCATCTATATGGATGTGAAAAGTGTCCTTCTATATAGAAAAAGTCACTTTTAATGAAGCACTGGAGCGTCGGATCAACGCATTCGAGATGTACTTATATCGTCGTATGCTGCGCGTGTCGTGGATAGACCGAATAACCAACGAAGATCTACTCAGGCGGATGAATAAAGATAAAGAACTATTAACAACAATAAAAGAAAGAAAACTGCAATACATCGGTCACATCATGAGAGAAGAGCGAAATGAAATACTACGCCTTGGATGTATGTGTCTTGTTATTGAGGGAAGGATCGAGGGCAAAAGATATGTGGGTAGACGGCAGAATTCGTGGCTCAAGGATCTGAGAAGATGGTTTGGTCGAACGTCTATTGAGACATTCAGGGGTGTTCACCATTATAGCCAGTTGGATCGCCATCTTTCGGAGGGAGACAACATCACAAGAAGAAAGAGCCGCTGGTAAGTTTAAAAAAAGTTTGCAATTCCGTAATGCCTATTTCGTTTTTAGTAAATTTGGAAATTAAATGCGACATGCTCCAATTGTAGTGAATAAATTGGCGTGAACTTATTGTTGTGAAGTTTGCATCTACGTTGACAAGAATTTAACCTTGAATCCAACAACCAATCAATCTTATAACAAAAAAATCTCTCAAATTCAGCATAAATTTTGAAATTAAAATTATTCAACTTTATCGAACATAGGAAAATAATAAATATTTTGAACGAAACAAAAAAGTTGCACAAAAAAGTTCAGTTTTCAAAGAGCACATAATGAAAAGGGGTAAGAAAATTTTCATAAAACTTGATGCAAAACTATAATCGAAAAAAAAAAAATTCTTTTGACGTCTGTAACATGGAAGGGAGGCATTTTTGGACTCACGTTTATGGAAAAAAGTAAGGGTTATTTTGTTCATATGATGTGTACTTGTACTGCTTTTATTAATGTCACGTTGCAAATTTATATTAGGTTAAATCAGATGCTGTGGTCAACGCAAAGACGCAACGACATTACGTTCTGCCGGCAAACCTCGCCGCCACCTCAGCGTTGGTCAACAACTTGCCCCTCTCTACAGGCGCATAGTAACAGCTAAACTCATCAAACTCGCTCTGAGTAGCATGTGGCGCCATTGCAGTATAAAGAGCATAATTTTCCGCCTCTGTTAAATCTAATTGTAGATCTATATCCACATCTAAAGGTGGCGCTGTCGGCGGAGCAATTCTTGTTGGTGCAATAGTCACTGAGGGCTTCTGATATAATGGAAAAGGAAAAGTGTCTTGAGGGCTGGTGATTGGAGGCGGATCGTCTTTCAGCCTGATCCATATGCTGTTGCTAGAATGAGTGGATATATTGCCTGAACTTTTAGAAAGGACGTTGTCTACTTTCAAAAATCTGGTGCTATTGTATGAGGGAGTGACGCTAGCCTCACGAGAGGGCGCTTTTGCGCTACTCTTGGAGCTTCTACGCCCGAAGAGTTTAGAAAAGAAGCCACGCTTTTTAGGATTTGGAAGGGTGGCGGAGGCGATTGGTACCGGAGGTAAACGTTTGCCCGGAGGTTCCAATTTCCCCTGAGATTTGGGGCATTGAAGATTAAAAGAGTGTGTCCTACTCACCGAAGTGGACTTCATGCTACCTGAGCGAGTTAACAATATATCAGCTTGCTTTCCTGTGAGCTAAATACTGGTTGTCGATCCCCCGATATAGGTTTCAATTTTGTTCGTACGTTTAGGCGGTAGCGGAGGCAAAGAAGTATCATTAATTCTTTTAGGTGCGATACTAGTGGGCTTGGATCGCGGTATGGGAATGGCAACTGCAGGACTTGGGCTGATCGAGGGTGGCACGGAAATGTCAATTTCAGGACTGAGAGGGTTAATAACTATATCTTCGTATCGGTCAGGAGTTTCGGGTGCCACTGGGTTCTTAAAAGCCAGTTGCAAACTTGTATATGTTCGCGTGTCGTCGAAAGAGTCGTCTTGCAGTGGCCCTAGAGGCTTCTCAATCTCTTTTAATTTTGTCATATGTGCGTGTGAATCAGAGTAAATCTCGTCCAACTCGGCCACCTGGTCAATAATTTCATTGAATGACTTTTCCTCACTAGAAACGGGATCAACCGCAACGGTACTACTAACAATGATAACGTCGTCGTCCAGCTTGTTTTTCTTAACTTCCGCGTATCCAGACGTAATATCGTTATGAACTATTTAACTGGCGTTTAGCTACGAGCTTTACGTCATTTGCAAAGATACTATCGAATAAATTGTAGTTGGCTTTCTTTGTAAATCCGCGTTTGAAGGACCAATAGGGTGTCCTACCTGAATCCAACGGCACATATTCGAAAGGAAGCGGCTCGCTAGTCATACGATCCGATGGCCTGTAGAGCTGAATGGACACTCTGACCGGTTCAGACACGTCCAAGGTCCGATAAGGTGGGGTTTTGAAGGTGATAGCCGTCTGCTTGTGGACTTGGGACGGTTGGAAATCTGCCTTGGCACACCAGACTCGTTTGCCTTGCGAATCTTCCTCGTAGAAATGTACTTCAATGTCTTCTTTTGCTACCTGCGAAAAATGGAAAAATATTGTCATTATACGAGAATTAAATGGCGCGTGTCATATCTTTGAAATTAAAGTTCTGAAATAACATGCCAAAAACTAGTTTTGACGTTTTTATTCTATTTGTACGCATAAGTTTTTTTCTCATGTAGAATTAATCCCGTGGATATGGCGAAAAAATAATAGAGAACCACTTTAGTTACTTGACTGTATTTATTTGAAACTTTACAACGAGCACGTTTCACAAAACATCACTCTATAATCCTCCAACTCAAAACTTAAAAACAGGGTTGCCACTGTTGCAAGTGTTGCCACTCTTATCAAATAATAACCTATAATTTTGTTGAACTTCCTTTGAACTCCGTTGACCTTCCCCCCCCTCAACGCGGTGGCCTTGTGGCTGTGGCTTGTTTACGTTACCAACAAGAGTAGCCATGGCTCCTTTGTGATACAGGCGCATAAGATATTTTCGATTCTTTTATAGTAGTCCAAGGGCTTTTACGATAAACTTTAGCAACTTCGTTAGACGTTAGTAAGAAACTTGTCAGAATCAAGGTATTCTTCATCAAGACCGTGGCGGATTTGAGTTGTGCCGCTCACAGTTATATCATAACTAAAAAAATGGAAAACTGTCTTTCCTAATGAGTTCTAGAATTAGAGCCAAAATCGTTTAAAATCTTTATCTAAAGATGCAAATTTTTAGCTTTTGGGGAGATTCATGTTGAAATTAGGGCTAATATCAATTAAAAATTATTATTTCTTTGGAAAAATTCAATTTTGCATTATATGTATTTTACTTATATTTAATTCAATACGATTTACACAATAAGGCAGACTGATTCAAGTTGATCAAAGTTGACTTAAATCTAAACTTGTTGTTTTTAAGTAAAATTTGACCAAACGCACCCTAAATTAAAGATTAGTATGTTTTCCATGAAAGTCTAGTTGGGATTAACGCGGAAAATTCTTGATAACTCTTCAATATTGCGATTAAAAATTAGTTTTTCAAAGAATAGCGCATCAGTACAGAGTGTTAAAGCCTAGAGGAGATTTCTCTCAAAAACAAGAAAAGTGGAAAGAACATGGATCCGCATATTTAAAAACTTTTCTCCCTAGGTGTGTCTTTAACATTGCAATATGACATGTCTTTCGAAAAATTTGGGAAATAAATCTGATTCCTCGCACTCATATTCAGCCGTATGCAGTAAAAACATTGATATTTAAGTCAATGTTGAAATCATTTCAAGGAACATTGACTTTGATTTCAATATTATAAAAAAATGTTATGCTGTAAGTCCAATTGATTGAAATCAAAATTGATTGGAATTAATTTCAATAAACCATTTGGCAACGTTGCATTTATACGTCAGCTGTCAAAAATAAGATCTTGTCATGCTGTTATAACCTTAAAATTCGATAATCACTATTTATTTTATTAATTTATTTTATCTCCATTTGCCGGTACCGGTAGTAAGTTTAGTTAGTTTAGTAATCGTCGTTAATTGGAAATTCCAGTGAGTTTGAGTTTTTGATGTGCTGCTGAGCTGTTGTGCTTTGGTTTAAAAAATGGCACCTAAAAAGGCCACTCCAGAGCAGTATAAAAAATTGTTAGACTTGATTCAGAAAAGTCCTTGTCTCAAATGGGGCAAAGGAACTCCCGAGGCGAAAAGGGAGGCCTGGGAAAAAGTGGCGGCAGGTGTTAATGCCTTAGGTGGGGTAGAGAAGACATATGAAGGATGGAAAAAGGTAGATAAAAGTTGCTTACTTTATAGTTTAAAAATAAAGGTGCTTTGTTATTTCGTGGTCCAATTAAAGTGCTAAGTACTCAAATATATGTTTCCAAAGTTTACACTTAGTTGCTAGACCCATGTGCTCAATCATATTTTAAGTTTGGCTTAGGTTGGTGTTATTAAATTTCTTATTCTTATACTCACTGTTAATTTTTGTCCATAACGCGTATTGCTCATTGATCATGTAATGGTTGTAATGGACAAAAATATTTAAAATTACGATTAAAAACAAGAAATTGGAGAAGTACAGCATTACCTCACATGTTAACTTCCATTTGAAAAACATTTACGTCAAAATGATGGCAACTTACATATCAAAACAAATGATAACATTGTTGTAGAAAGATTGGAAAGTACTTAATACCAGGGTTGGGCAAGCTTAGCCTAAGCCAAAATTTAAAACATAATTGGGCACCCAAACTAACATAAATAGTAGGTAAAAGCAATGTGATTTGCTAACTGCATTTTTAAAAATATTATTCTGTTTTGAGGCCTTCAATCAATGGAAGTCCCATGTAAAGGGGAAAATTAGAGCCGGAAAGCCTCTTAGTGAGACAGAAAAAAGATGTGCAGAAGCAACTGCATTATTTGCGAGTTGCCAAGGAATGGCAAATCTGCCCGAACTGGGAGTGCCGGCCAGTGTTGGATTGGAAGTGCAAGTTGGTAAGTCATAATCATAAATAAAATTCATTAAATGTAATTTAGGTCTGTGTGCTCCAATTATGTTTTAAGCAGGGGATGGATTCTCAGATTGTGGTCAACTGATAGGTGAGAAAATTTGTTTAATTAAGCCCAATCATCATTATTTGTTGGCATATACAGGGTTTTGTTGTGAAGATAAAGTTATGGGCTGTCACATAGGTTTAAAAAATTCACCATTGAGTGATAGATTTTTTAAACCTACTTGTATGATTCCACAAAAGTTTGTATTTGTAGGTTTTACCATGTGGCAAAAGGTAGACTTTTGTGGAATATATACAGGGTGTTAATTAGAAACTTTCATCTAGCAGGCTATGAAATTTTGACAGATAAAGATGACATAATCAAAGTAAATGGACTTTTGTTCTTCCTCCTTTTCTTTTGACATTTCACAGCCAACTATATGAAGTTTTCTAATGAACATCACTTATACAAAGTCTGATAATATTGATATGATAATAAAGTAAACAAATTTAGGTGCTATGGAATTGATATGAGAGTTGAGCTTGGCCAAGACAAACTTAAATTTATACCAAAAACTTTTGGTAAAATTTGCTTTGCTCATTTTAAGTGTTCCCTTACATAAAAAGTTATTTGACCCTACTACCTGCAGAAGTAAGTTAATTATTGTTTTGTGATTTAAGAAAACTATGAAGTACAGAAGGATGGTTCTTTGTCACTTCAATCACCATTAATAAGTGAAAGTGAGAGTGAAGAAGGTAAAGAACTGACTGAAGTGGCCGAATCTGTGCCAAAGGAAACTGATTTCGAAAATGAAATGGTTCCCAAAATACCAGAGAAAACTAAAAAGGAAAGAAAGGAAAAGCTCAGAAATCAATGAAATGTAAGTGAAAAGATGTTTTTTTTAGTAAAATTTAAAATACCTAGCGCATTATAAGGTCTATTTCCTTCATCCTTTAAACCTGCAGTGCAATTGTCACTAAATGACAGCAACAATTGTCCTAACTAAAAATTGCATTCTGTTGGTGTCTTATTGTTGATATCCATAAATACAATTTGGCATTGTATTCTATAAAATAATATGTTTTGTGTATAAAAAATTTTAGAAAATTCTGCATTCAGATTTGTTACCTTGAAAAAAATACCCTTTGCAGTTTTTCCCTTTTGAAAGAGGCATTAATGAACCTTGAGGATGCTTTGTTGACTGTGAAGCAATAAAACAAAAAATGAATATAATTATTACAGCTCATTTTATTTAAGTAAAATAATTCTGAATCACCCTATTCCTCATATTTCGTCCCTCTTGTAGACAATTTCTCTTAGGCCCGTCCACATTTTCGTTTTCCTGCTCCTATCTGTTGGGTTCATCTTCATGTTCATCATCATTTGGATTTTCTGAAATAATTCAGACTTAGAATATTATTAGTTATTTGAGTAAATAATCAGTGCAGAAAGAGTTTCTTCATTGCTTGAGCAGCCAAAACGCGAGATGAACGAACGCGATTTTTAAAACCTGCTAAAGCACTGAAGGAGATTTTCTACAAGTAGTATCTTGTCTTATCTACGATCGTATAACTTTAAACCTTAATAGCGATTTTATTTTGGTAGTACTTTTTGCTCGATCATAGACAAACTCGTGAAAACACGCAACTAGAACTAACCTTGATCTTCCAAAGTTTCATTTCTGTCAATGCATAAATTGTGCAGGATAGCACATGAGTAAATAATCTTTGCCGCTCTTACTGGTGTACAATGTAAGGTTCGATGTTTTAGAGTGCACCTAAATCTTTGCTTAAGGACGCCATTAGTTCTTTCAATAACATTTCTTACTATTCTATGCCTATTATTAAATTCCTCTTCATGGTTATTTGTAGGATTTGCTACTGGTGTTAGCAACCAAGGCTCCAAGGGGTAACCAGAATCACCTAATAATATATTTTAAAATAAGTAGACACAAAGGGTGAGTTTATTAGAAAATGTCATTTAGAAGGGTATGAAATTTTGTCAGAAAAAGAATTACATAATCAACTTAAATGGATTTTAAGTAGTTTATTAGTAACACAGGTGGCGGGCGCAGAAAAGATGCTCTGGCAAGTAACAATCAGAAATTTATCTGCCGAATAATGAGGCTACTTGGGACTAATCAAGGGGCTTTGATGACCGGCGTCGGTGGACACCTCACAAAGAATTTGCTTAATAAACTTGTACCCTAAAACAAAGGATTATGACACAGGATGGTGAAAAATAAAGTTTATCTGAAAAACAATTTTATGTGAAACAACTACTAATATTCTACGAAAACTGATTCATCTGACACATAAAATGTTTAATAACTAAATAGTGTGTTACATAAAATTGTCATTTAGGCACTGACATTGAAAACACATATTTTATAGGGACCTTATTTTATCGCATCGCAATAGTTAATATTACGTTGTTTTTACGGAAAGCGACTCATAGAGGATATTAACGTGGTTCAGGAACATTATCACGCCCATATCAGTGCCATAAACACCCTACCGCACAATTATTGTAGACAGAAATATAAAAAATGTCGAAACTATGACTCTATGACAAAATTCACAAATAAAATTTTTTTATGATCGAAGCTCCATTCTCGTGCGATATGGCCATCACATCCACCCTTATAAAATTACTGTTTCCGCATTGAGCCTTAATGTACCACACTTGATAATGCTGATGCTCACGTACACACATACAACACGCTCATAACACACATACAACTTTTCACATAAGACAGTTTTTTTAAAAGTTGTGTAAGATAGTATCATACAAGAGCATAAGCATTGTTGTGAAAGTCCATAGTCACTTACCCTAAGTGCTTTCGGTTTGCTGGTTGTCCTAGCAGAATCCCTCATATGTGGACCAATTTGTGTTAGTAGCCATGGCCCTAAATTTTGAGATATTCGGAATACCTTTCTAAAAGTTGTATCTGGTAATGTTAAGGGGTCACTCCTATCCCTCAGAATTCGTCTTTGCAGATTTAAATGGTGTCTAGAAACAATAATTTATAAGCCATTTTTCATTTAACCTAACCTGAACACAATACAATACATTAAAAAAAAATAGGTTGGTACCTAGATACTTACCTATCCACTGATAACACTATTTATTGTAGGTACATAAACTGATATGGCATTATGGTACTAAATTTTATAACTATATAGCAGTGAGCCATCAATTATTACAACTTTAACTGCCAAAGGTCAAATAATTAGATATAGGTACTTACTTGCTTTTGAATAACATCTTGGAACAACTCTATAAACATAATTAAATCCATTTCTTTGTTATATGGCAATTGTTTTCAAGTTTCACTCCCCAAATGACCACTGTTTAAAAACCGTTAACTCGCAAATTTGGAGGGAATTTTGACATAATCGCACCAATTGAAATGCATTTCAAGATCTTAACGTGAACGTTTCAAGCTCCTGTTTAAATTATTGACATTTGTCAACCTTGACTTTTAAATTATTTCAATAATTTGCTTACAGCTTAACTCTTCTACTAAAACTTGAATTCATTTCAATTTCTTGACGAAATGTCAATATTGACTTTAAGTCCAGAGCTTACTGCATAAGGCTGATTGTCATTCTCAGAAGCGAGATCTCTGACTTTAAATTGGTCCTTAAGGGCTGAGACTACATGCTCAATCCTTTCCTAGCTTCCAATAATAAGCCAGAAGAAATAGCTTGACTGACCAACCACACAAGAGAAATGAGTTCAACAATTGGGTTATCCGTCCTAGAAACCTGGTTACCAGTAAGAAGAAAACTAGCAAGCTACCAAGCTTACGGTATTTGATATTTTCATCAGTTTCTAGTATTGCTGTCCACGTTGTAAAGTAGAATTTTTTTTTTTTTTTTAAAAGCTGGACTTTTGATGTTCTAAACAACCAGCAGTATGCAAGCATTTCTCCAAATACAACAAATTTTTATTATGAGGCGCTATTAGTATAATGTTTGTTATTGTGGACCAAAAATTATTTTTACCAAAAACAACAAATTAGAAGATTTTAATGAGTTTAGCTTTAATTTGCCCTAAGAACTATATAAAAAAAGAGGAGTGTAAAAATCCAAATTTGGAGTTTGGTAAATTTCAGATTATGATTAAGGTAAAATAAGTTAAATTTGTCTAAAGACTAAAAAAATGCAAATATGACTTTTGTGTGAAAAGTCAAAGTAGAATTAGGGCCAAAATCGTTTTAAAATTAAATGAAACATCTAGAATTTCAAACATGGAGCTTCTGAGTAAATTCTGGAAGTTAAAATTAGTGGTGTTAGTATTGGGTAAAAACGACCCATGTTGTCCCAAAAAGGCAAACTTTTATGTGTTTGGAGAAATTCAATTTTAGAATTAAATAAGGCAGACTGATTCAAATCTTCTAACTTCCAGATTTTGGAAAAACTAATTTTTGGAAGCACAATTTGACCAAAACGAGTGAGTGACAGTTTATCGTAAAAGTGAAGTTCGGATTAATGCGAAAAAGTCGGTGAAAAAAGAATGTAAAAGTACAAATTTGTGTGTTATGTAAAAGTACAAAATTGAGTGTTTGAAGACATTTATGATGAATCTATGGCAAAAATCCATTAAGAATGATTGAACATGATTAAAAACATAATTAAAAAGTTTTGAAAAAAATCAATTTAGGATTAGGGCAAAAAATAGTTAAAAATTACTTAGAACGTTTAAATATGCAATTTAAAATTTTTGGAACATCGCAGGGTTAGGATTAGGGTCAAAATCAGATAAAATTGATTGTATGAGTAGAAGGGTTAATTAAAAATTTCTGGTAAAACTCAGCTTAGGATTTGACTAAAAATTACTGAAAACGTGTAGAAATCCAAATTTGGCGTCTGGAAATATAAAATCGAGATTATGAGAAAAAGTCGGTTAAAAATTGTCCAAAACGTTAAAAAATGCAAATCTAGACTTTATGTAAAAATTTAAGTTAGAATTAGAGCCAGAATCATTTAAAAGTTATACGAAACATCCAGAGATGCGAATACTGAGCTTTTGGAGAAATTCAGGCTGAAATTTGGGCTAATATCGGTTAAAGACGCCCTACATTGACAAAATTTTGTTTTTTCACATTTTACGTCCTATTTCTGAATGTTCCTTTTCGAGTTTATGTACTATCATGATCGTCTGTAACCCTTGATGACGCTACTAGCTAGCTTAAAAAGCCCTGAGGAAGCCCACAGGAGAAGTAGAAACGTTGGCAATTTCAATAAAGTGGAGAGGTAATTAAGTTTTTTGTCAAGACAACAGCTTCTGGTTTTCACTCAGGTCTTGTCTTGTCTTATCAAGACAAGCATGTCAAACACTAGATAAGATAAGACAGGGTTGCCACTGTTGCAAGTGTTGCCACTCTTATAAAATAATAACCTATAATTTTGTTGAACTTTCTTTGAACTCCGTTGAACTTCTTAGAACTCTTATTACGTAATATACTATTATACGTATTTCAGAGGTTGTTTGTTCCTTTGTTTTGCTGACCTCATTTATTTTTGTCACTATATTATTATAAAATAGCTATTACTTATGTAT
The DNA here is from genome assembly GCA_951812265.1 of Taphrorychus bicolor. Lineage (NCBI taxonomy): Eukaryota > Metazoa > Arthropoda > Insecta > Coleoptera > Curculionidae > Taphrorychus > Taphrorychus bicolor. The sequence goes on along the minus strand of OX638303.1, from coordinate 114,804 downwards.
CATAAAACTTACTTTTTCGCACAAAAGAATCATTTGTCTTCCACCGTCGACATGGCTGACGCATGAACACGGCTGGACGATAGCTAGGTCGTCCATAGCTTTCTTATCGTATATCACATCGCTGACTACGGGCCTGAGTGGTATCGTAAATTTGCCGTCTTTGGGATGTTCAAGATAGATCTGGAAACACAGTCGGACGGCGTTTAAGTCGATTGATGATGGTTGATTCCTATGAGCGTAACCATCTGCAAAAACACTCAGTTAGAAAATGCCAGGTTAAGCCAGGATGGGCACTCACGTCTGAACGGATCTACTTTAATTTGTTCTCTTAACCTAAGAGATGACTCAATGTCCCGCTTCTTGACACATTGAATGCCCAAGTTTTGGAATTGTACTGTCATCGTTTCTGGAGAAATCACTAGTGTACACACGCCATTTCTACATTCTTTGCCTACCAAGTTGTGAGGATGGACCCTGTAACAAAGTTTGCAAGTGTTACGTTGTGTTAATTAAACGTTCTCTTGGTAAAAGTATACCAAGTCATCAACTAAAGGTGGTTCCAATTATGTCTTTTCTTAATTGCTATTACATATATATATAGTAACGCAGGTGGGATAAAAAATGGGTTACAATATTAGCCAAATATTAATCTGGCTAGCATCTTTAACATTTCGTTAAATATTTTTGAAAAAACTGTTAAGTATTAACCATTAACTTATTACTACCAAAAAGTAGGTGTTGGAAATGTGACGTTGACATTTTTATCGTCTCTTCTCAACATGTGACGAAAAGAGATATAAAGGGTATAAAAAAGGGTTTCAAAGATACCAAGATGCAAAAAATAAGTGAATGAGGTATATGTATTAAAATAATCAGGTGTTAATGTTGACTTGGCAACAATGTAAGGTTAAGCAAGTACAGCAGGCATCGAGCTAGTATATTACATTTGGAGAGACCTTCCTGTTTTACAGTTTTTGCCCCCTTTTTACCAGAGGGTTCCAAAACACGGCGTCACTTCCAGCAAAATGACGTCACTTGACGTCTTACGTCCAATAATTCGAAAACGCTCTTCGTCGGCTGATGTGCTCTGACAAAGAAATTACGTCATCGGGTCCTTTTAAAAAGCGAATTTTCGGGCAAAAAAGACCATAAGGAAAATATCGTCATTGTTTGCTCTGTCCACATCTCCTAGGTCATTGACAATCGGTAAGTGATGAGGATGGTGGCTGTTCTGATATCTTTATCTTCGATGTGCTTGTTTAGTTTCCGACGTTTCCATTATAAAATAAATCTTGATAAGAAATTGTAATTAAAATGTAAAGTGGTAGAGTTATATTATATACCAAGGTTCTGAAGTACATTATTATGAGACCCGAACGTCAAGTTCAAATTCCAAGCGTGTAGTGCTGAGATTTATATAGAGACGTGAGGGCCATAAATAGTTCACAACTGCAGTGTAAAAACAACTTTTTACACTACAAGACTGAGTGAAGCTACAACATCTTCTGGGTCCAGGAGCGGTCTGTTTGAGTAAGTACATATGTTGGTAGAACTGGTGTGTGTGGTTCCAACTGTGCCTTTATGGTTTTTTCTTTAAGGTGTTTTTAGAGTTTTGCAATTTACTTGGTTCTTCTACATCTTGCGTGCTTCTTGCTTCACTGCATTGGTGGTTGGTGGTCTGAGCATGGAGGTTGATCGCTTGAATTAGGAGTGGTTTGGAGGTCCAATTTCTCTGCGCCGATGGATTCGTCTTTATTTTCGTGTAGTTCCAGCGCGTTACAATGATGGTCGAAATTGGTCCGTTGCCGTGACTGGAAACATGCCCAGAAACTCGCATGTTTACATTGATCAAAGCACGATCTATTCTATGAATTAGATTGAATATTCTCACCTATAAGAGCGCTATAAAACCCGTCGTCCTAAAAAGAACTAATTTGGCTATTCGATGCATTTTATCAGTAAAAAAATGCTTTAAATATTAAGGAAAAACACGTCACACTAACACATGTTAATCTGACAATGGTATTTGTCGAGGACGTATTGCGTAACCATCAGACAATATTTTATCTGTTATTTCTTTTCTTATTATTGGGTGTAAAATAGGCAGGCAAATCTAACATGCGTGTCGCATAACTTTATCGGATCGGCATTCCGGATCCTACATCAAGATGGCGTTTAATAAGTTTGACGTTGTAAACGGTGAAGACATTTCTAATGAAAAATGCCCTATATGTAATTGAAAAATTGTGCAAGGTGTAACGTGTTCAAAGTGCGGCCTCCGGATTCATCCTAGAAATTGTGCAAAGCTTGAAGAATCCGAGAATATCAAGGATTTTGTTTGTGAAATCTGCTTACAGGATGTACATAACCTCTCACAGAAGACAGTCATTGAGGTAGGAAAAGAAAGCAACTCTAGCTTCGAGATTGAAAATAATTATCTCAAGCAATTACTGTCTGAAAGAGGCGTGACCATAAAAAATCAAGAAATAACAATCACTTCATTACAAAACCAAATTAGTTTACTACATAAACTAATGCATTCCACCCACTAAGGTTTCTGCAAAGTATTCGGCAGCACAAGGCGTTGATGCAGTGTCGAAAAGTTGCCTAAAATCACATCGTGACACATCTACATTGGCCACTGAAAAAACGCCGGATACTCAGGACAAAGGTCAGACTTTGAATAAACATAAAGACTGAGTGCGGTCAGGAAGCGAAAGCCAGGTAGATCGTCAGAGTACCGGGCGTGATGAAATGAATCTTCAGATCATATTGATATTGATGATGACACAGAGAAACCTTTCCAGGATGTTCGACGTAATAGAAGGAGAAAAGGAGCCAATATGCCTACAATAGGAACCAGTATAACCCAGAGTGAATCGCAGATTAGGTCTGCTGATTCTAGAGCCTTTCTTCACGTATATAAGCTGCACCCTACAACAACCGAGCAAAATATGATTGACTTTTTGAAGCCTATATTTCCTGACGTAGAAATATCTCAGCTAGAGTCGCGTTATCCAGAATACTATTCTTCATTTAAGGTAGCTGTTAGGGAGTCTATGATGACGGCAGCCATGAGTCCGACTCTTTGGCCAAAGGGTGTACCGAAGGGCGGCTACAGCGAGAACCAAGTAATTGCCCTTGATGTGACAAAGAGTGTAACAAAGGGTGAACATCTTGACAAACCCATTGCTGATGAATTTGACTTGATTTTGTTAAACATTCAGGGCATCAATCAAACGAAAGCAGACCAGATAGTTACTGACTCTGAATGTTGCACTCCAAACTTTATTTGTCTAACTGAGACATGGGGTAAAGAAGCAGAAATACATGCTTGCATCTGAATGGGTCCCATCTCCAGACTTTATTTTGCCGGAGCAACCATGTTAGGGGAGGCGTGGCGGTGTGGGTGAGGGATGGTGTGGCTTGTGGGCCAATGGATTTGGGGGGAAGGTTTATTGAGATGGATTTTGAGGTGTGTGGTCTCCTCTGGGAACTTGCTGGTAAGACTGTTTGTTTGTTAAATTGTTACAGATCGCCAAATGGTAACGTTGCCAAATGGTAACGTTGATGTGTTTGTTAATAATCTTGAAATTATTTTGCATCAAAATTTGAATCCTGTAAACTATAATATTTTGACTGGGGATTTTAATACTCACACTATGGCTAAGTCCGAGAAATCAAAATTTTTTGACTTAATGGAAGCCTTTAACTTGGGTAATCATATAAGGAACGCAACAAGAGAGCAAGGTGGGTGCGCATCTATTCTTGATTTAATATTTACAAACTGTGCTATTGACACAGATACAAGGGTGTTGGTTAACACCTTATCAGATCACAACACTGTGCTCTTCAAGACAGGTTTGAGTTCGCGGATACTTCTGGACGTCCCCTCGTATGTTGGAAGAAATTTTAGCCTAAACAATATTAACTTATTTATCTCGAATTTATCAGAGGAGTCATGGAGGTCATGGGTTTCTAAATCGTTGCGAAACTCTAGCAAACGGTTAAAAAAATTTAATAATTTGCGCAAAAAGTGTTTTATTGCGGATGAACAATATAAAAGTAAAAAACTCGAACATCAGAAACTACTTAATGTTACTAAGACTAGCTAGTATGAGCAAAAAATATCGAGATCAGACAATCCGAATAAGGCTACCTGGTCGGTGGTATCGGAGCTATGTGGTAAAAAACGAACCGGAAAGAATTTTCAAATTAGGAATTATAACAATGATATTATCAAGGATCCGCAGGAAACGGCAAATTTTGTGAATGATTTTTTTGTTGAGGCACCTGATCGAGTGATAAACAACATTGGGGGCTGTGTCCCAGGTGAGTCGGGATAAATATTTGGGTGTGCTTAAATGCTACTCTAAGAGCATGTGTTTAAGGCCATTTACAACTGAGGAGGTGTCGGGCTTAGTAATTAATAAACTAAAGAACAAGTCGTCCTGTGGTCCAAATAATGTTCCTTTCGAGGTCTTTAAGAAATCCGCCCACTTGCTGCTGAAGCCGCTGACATTTTTGATAAACTTGTCATTGAGGAGGGCAAATTCCCGGCTGCGTTGAGACTGTCGCGCGTCACACCCGTCTTAAAGAAGGGTGACTGTCGCCTAATCGAGAACTATCGCCTTATAGTCATCACATCTTGCTTCTCTAGAGTTTTTGAGTAAGCTATGCTTGATCGTTTGTCCGACTATTTGAAAAAAAAAACTGCATATTGTCTGAGAACCAGCACGGGTGGAGGGCCGGGAGGTCGACGGGTTCCGCAATTCACGCCTTTTTGGCGCAGGTGATTGACCGTATAGAGGCTGGGGAGTATCCTGGTGGGATATTTTGCGATCTTAGCAGGGCATTTGATTGTAACAGCCACGAAATTCTTTTTAGTAGAATGGAGCGGTTCGGAGTTCGTGGGGTGGTGCTGGACTAGTTTGGGTCGTTCTTGACGGGCCGGACACAGTATGTCGAGGTCAGACATACTGAGGACAGCGCGTGCCGAACCTTGAATTCCCGGGTTCTTTCGGTGAACAGAGGTGTACCTCAGGGAAATGTTCTTGTGCCTGTCCTTTTTATTTTATTCATAAATGAACTCTCGGCGCATTTGCCCGGGTTGGGCCTGTCAAAGTTCGGTGATGACTGTTCGGGCATCGCCTCATCGGACCCTGTGACCGCTTTGGAGGCCATGACCAACACGGCGCTTTCGCGGCTCAATGACTGGTTTGGAGCGAACAAGCTATATTTGAATGGTCAGAAGACCAATCTCATGGTATTCCACTGCTCGCGAAGCAGGGCGATCTTAATATTAAGGTTAGATCGGGCGGGAAAATTGTTGAAACTCGGAAACATGTTAAATTTTTGGGCCTTGAGCTGGACGAGCCTCTCAGCTGGGAGTCTCAGTGCCGGTCGCTCTCCTCAAAGTTGAATGGGGTCTGCTTTCTTGTTAGAAATTTGAGAAATATTTTAATGCTCAACGGATTTATAATTAAGTTTTATTACACGCAAGTTCACTCTAGACTGCCCTACGGTATTCTGTTTTGGGGAAACTCACCTCATATAATATCGGTATTTTGATTACAAAAAAGGATCGTAAGGTGCATCGCTGGGGTATCGCCGGGTGTTTCCTGCAGGCCACTGTTTAGGAAAATGAGAATATTGCGTTTGCCATGTTCTTCTAGAGGTGAGCCTCTGGGTATATAAGAACAGAAATAATTTACAAAAAAATGGCGATTTTCATAGTTATGAAACACGAAACAGGGACTGTCTCATTTTAGAGAAAAGAAAATTAGAACTTTCAAGGAAATATTTTACTCATACGGGGGTCAGAATTTTTAATAAACTTCCTCATGACATAAGGAATGAATGCGCTAGTACTGGGATTTTTAAAAACAGACTGGAGACGTTTCTTCTCGACGGGTGCTTCTATGACCTGAACGAGTATCTTTTGAGTTGAATGGCCTTGGTTGGGTTTCTCGGATATCGACTTTGTAAAAATTTAATTTTTTGTTTCAATCTTTTGTATCTAATGTTATGTAATATTTTGTGGTCCCATGTTCCTGTACTTACACTACGTATAAGTTTCTTTTTGTTATATGTATAAACAGAATTAGCAAATGGAGGGTGCTATTGTGTCAAGAGCAATACCCGGTTTACGTGACGAAATCCATAATACATTGTGTATTCTAAGTTGTGGGATCATAAATATTAATATTATTATTATTATTATTATTATTATTATTATTATTATTATTATTATTATTATTATTATTATTATTATTATTATTATTATTATTATTATTATTATTATTATTATTATTATTATTATTATTATTATTATTATTATTATTATTATTATTATTATTCTTTCAGCGATCCAACTGTATGTAAGTTCTGCACAGAAATCCTATAGCTTAACTTTAAAAAAAAAAACAAAAGTTATATGTAGAAACTGAGCTAGCAACACGGTAACCTGCCCAATGGTAAAAGCATACCGGTAATCAATAATGTTCATAATCAAAAGTTATCAAGTTCGCTATGAGTGAATTTATGCTACATCGGATTCAGTAAAAAAGCAGGAATTGTATAAGTTACTTTCGAAGAACTCTGTAGGCTCCTTAAGAATGTCTTGCGCTTTAAGTCAAAAATACTCACAAGTGAGGTTCGTCCTTAGTGACGCAGGACACTACCACTACCGCACGTCCCTGATAGCCAAAAAACTTGAATTTCTGGAAACGTTTTATTTTCCGGCGTGCTACTGGCACCAGGAATCGAACCCGCAGATCTGCCTTCGCATTCATAGCGGAACCTAAGCGCCTTGGATGCAGGTTGTTCGATTATCTGAAAAAAAACATATAAAAGACCCATATATTTTATTTCGACCTGGATTTTTAATTCATTAGAGTACAACTGTACAATGACAATCAAGTATACTGAAAATCAAGAAGTTCTACCATATTGCACATACTAAGAGCAGCAGAAGTATAAAAACGAATAAAGTTCCTGATTTTTTCAGCACGAAACTAAACTAAGAAACAATTGAAACGATGCACTCCAAATTTTTAATTTATTTTTAAGCTGTCTATAATGAAAGCCAATCTTCATTAGCCATGCCATTTTGGTAAGATCCATGTATAGACTGCTTTGGTGGTTATGTACTGGGTTATAACACAGCATAAAGAATATATAACAGTAGCGTCAGTTTATCACGTGACCGCTCCTTGCTAACAATTCTTCCCCTCTTACCTCGCCTAAGATTTCGGCTAAAGTAAACAAAGGTTTGGCCATACCACAGTATAAGGAATAATACATTATATCAGTATCGTCAGTTAATGTCCGACCTCTTGTAATTAACAAAATTTACTTTTATGTATTATGATTAGATATAAATTATAGGTGCCTATACCTGGCCGGGCATTTACCGTGGCAACACACAACATGATAATTTTGATTTAAAAACGATTTACTTATCAAATTACTGTCAATTTAAATTCATAATGCCCAAGGGCGTTATTTTTTTTATGCGCCCTAGGGCATTGTTTTGAATATAAATTACTTTGATAGAAGTCAATTATTATGAAATAATTAAATCGGTCGGACATTATAGCACAACTAACAAGTCGCACTGTTCACTTGTCCGCATATTTACTACACTGCACTATCTATTCGATACTATCTCGCGCAGCTCACTGGTTTATATATACGGCCTGAACACACTCTCGTACTTTCGAGAACGGAGGCGACTGTTCCCGGTTCTCGTTTAGTCTAGATGGGCTCCCGGGGTCACGTTCGGCGCTCGGCGTTGCCGCTTCGGCCCGAATCTCTGTGGACCAACGGTCGGGAGTAATATTGCCTCCCTCTTAGTTCTGATCGTCCCGATCAGAGAAATACCCACGACTGTAAGTCTTTAACTGGAGATATATTGAGTTTAACAGTGAGTGTGTGAAGTGGATGTTTATGGTGGATAATTGGAGGATTTTCTTACGATAGTTTCACCGAAGTTGTACCGTCGTGATCGGGAGGAAACATTCTGCGGACCCGAGCGTTGGTTGCTTGAACAGCGACAATTTCGCTGAGAAAACCAGGAAAATCCATTGTGAGTACACAGGCAGAATTAGATGTTATTTACATTAAAGGGCGAGATAAAGCCGGATATGGAATGTGACTGTGTACCTTTTCAAGTCTCTTTTTTGCCCACTTTTCTTTTTTGTGACTCATGTGTGGGTACGGTTCATACTATATTGTTCGTACTTTATATTCGTACTATTCTATCGGGCGAATTCTATCATTCATGGCGATATTGGAGAGTTTTCGCGTGTTGTAAATTGAACTTTCTTGCTTGTTGCTGCCGAAGTTATCCATGAGAACAAAGATTTCAACTTAATGCCTTGAAACGTTTTATGAGTAAAACCTACTTAAACAATTTAGCCCTTGAGAGGTGAACTTTACTTCGTGACAATGGACAGGAATTTTAAATGTTGCATCAGGAAGGAATTCAGCAATCTGATCTGCATTCGATGCTTCGCAGTTTACCATCCCAGCTCTATGGAAAGAAAGTGTGGTGCTCTGAAACTGGGGGGCAATAAGATGTACTGCTCAAAGGATTGTGAAAAAGAGGCATATGATGCTGAATATGCTTTGGGCTCGCTAAAAAATGAAATTGACCATTTAAAGCTCCAACTAAAGAGCCACGAATCTCTCACAAACAGAATGAGTCGTCAATCACAAGACTTCGAAACTGACGTCTGCCAAGCCCACGAGTCTTACGAAAATCAGATCCGCGCACTCAGTGGAAAGCTAGCAGATGCGCATAAGAACATTAATGCTGCAAACAACAAATGCAAACTACTGGAAGTGGAGAGTGCGTCCCTCAAGCTTCAACTTCAAGAGCGAACTTCGAACATCGCTAAAAAGGACAACGATAATAATCTCATAAGGGCATCATGCAAGCTCTTGATGCTGAAAATAAGTCGCTAACCAAATATATTAAGTCAAATTCAACGCCTAAATACGAAGGCGACTATCACTACTAGTGACATAACTAAAACATAGTGAGGGGGGCTCTAACAGAGCTAGACAACATCAATCATACTCAGGAAATGGACCTGGAAACAGCTGCGCTTCTTCGTACCCTCTTCTCTATTTTCAAGCATATACCTATTATTTAAATATACGGCGAACGTCAATCCCTCACAGTAAATCGAAAATGAAGTCTCCTCAGTTGGCTATGAAAATCTCGCAGTTGGTCGACGAGATTTTACTGCGCATGTTTACTGCGCACCACGTGCTAGCTGAGAGATGAGTGACGTTTTGAATCTGACGTCTACAAATTTTTAGGTTATGCCAAATGTAACATGTTTATTGGCGGGAACGAAAGTCGACAAAAATAAATAAATAGCCAAATTTTCCATTGCACTGATTCGAAGGCTAGTTGCAAGATATTTTAGATGTTTAGCCTTTGGAACAAAGAAAGCGTAAAAAAATTATTCACTTCACTTCAATTTATATAGCTACAGAAGTTATTTCTTGATTCCGGCACGACTGACGAGAACGAGTTTTGTTTTATTGCAGGGAGCAATATTTCATGTGTTCAAAGGACTATATAAAGCCATTAAAACTTAAAAGGAAGATAGGTATCTACATAATAACTAAGTAAGGGCTACTTTGAAGGCTAGAATTGAAGGAAAAACCGATTCTGTTTTAGAGAACTATTCCTCTTTCAGTTTCCACAAAGAGAAGTAAAAAGCTTTAGGGTTGTTGTAAAGATCCCACTGAGAATTTAAGTGTCTTTCATGGACCTACATACTTAGTTATAGGTACTACATCTTTATTTTGTTTTCAAAGGACATGGAATATTTAATAGGATAAGTAAAGCCATATGGAATTAAACACACAAAGATTAGTTAAAGCAAATAAAGTATAAGTACTTACTGAAAGAAACTTCTGTATAGGTCTTGGTTCAGGCAAAACCTCTGAACATCTGGTTAATTGCAAAACAAACCTACATACCTAGGTATACTAAACAAATCTCAGTCAGAAATAGGGACAATCCTGAATCTGCAGCAGTAAACACAGCACAAAAGACGCCGCACCGGAATACCCACCCAAGCAAAGTTGAATTAGATTAAACCAAACGGTATTTATGCAGACCGATTAATGATTTGAGTAAATTAAACTAAACGAACACTAAACTGAAAGTTTAAATTTAGCGAAGAACGAACAGGATCAACAAGATGAAAACTTGAAAGCGTCCCCAAAAAGTAGGGTTAAATGCAAGGTTGACAGATGTAGTTTCTATTACCGTTTGTGAGTGTTAAAAAATTAAATTTATTGTGAATTTTATCGGTTTTATAATATCATATGTTCTGTTATAATATAAATATGCATAACTGCATAAACTTAAAAATGCTAAAATGGTAATTATCGGTGCTTTTAGTAAGATTTTACTAGTTTATCTAATCGGGTGACGTCAGATTCGTCGACAAGTTGGCAACGTAGAACTTTCAAATAATTTTCAAATCTCGTGCATTCCCAGTTCATTTCGGTCGAGTAAATGGGCATGTCGATCGTCAGCTGTTTTTGGCTTCTTTTTCAGGACTTACGTAATTTTTATAGAACTTCAAATTATTTGTTACCAAGGATAAAGATACCCAGACTGTCTCAAGTAATCTGAGGGTAAACAAACAAAGTGACCTGAAGACTCAGGGTAGCCAGATCAATGACAACGAGGATATTACTGAAGTGACTGACTCGTCGATCGCTCAGTTGAGCTCGACCATGCCTAGAGTTCTGATTTACGGAGATGCAGAGAGACAGGTGCGTGGTTGAAACACCAATCCAGAACTGTACTCAGCCCTCTCGGGTTTTTGGCAGAGTGTTTGACCTAACTATGAGATATTCCAAGGATGACAGTGTGATCCTGTGTATAGATATTTGTAATGGAGTTCCTACATCGCAATTGCTCATGCTCAATATTGGAAAATTCACTAACGTAATTTTGATGGTTCGGTCTGATTACAGAATTGTACCCAGATTTAAATATATTGAATTCTTGAATAACATCGCGCAGTTTTCGAAATCAGATAAAAACTTTTCCATCAGACTCGTAACCCATGTCCGCGGACAGCATGGCTTCAGACACATGCTGAAATCTTTGTCCCAGCTGCTGTTTTTCTATGTTGACATGACTCCAGCTTGTGCTACATCGAGGATTGTGTTGACTACAGTGCCAATGTGCGTGCAAGCACACAATGGAAACGGCAGTGCTTTGAAAACTGTTGAACAAGACTCGAATGTTGATGCGGAGTTTCAACGTCGCCTCAATAGCTTGACGCGAAGTGTTCCCGAGTTTTTTCCTTCTCGGGAGCCGACTGCTGACTTCACTTCTACACAACGAAGGTGTGTTGAAGGCCGACGATCTTGATGTCGACGTTTGCTGCGTCACTGAGGGTGAGGAGCGGGGACAGCGCACTGGGAATCTGAGCTCGATTAGCGTCTTGCAGGACAATCTGCTGAGTGGGAGTCCCAACTGCTTGGACATGCTTGGCCGGGACGCTGCACCCTTTGACTCTTCAGCTTTTTTAGAATAGATAGGACTTCTGACTTAACTATAATGCTTTTGAACATACAGTCTATTAGAAATAAGGTTGACGAACTTGAGATGTGCTTGTCTAATCTGCGGAGACCACATGTTTTACTGATGACTGAGCACTGGCTTAGGGTTGATGAGCCGATTTGTGTTGATGGTTACATTGTTTTGTCCAAACTTTGTAGAACCCATAGTAGGAGGGAGGTGTTATAATTTTTATTAGGGAAGATCAAGATGCCAATTACGGATTTGTCTCTATTGATAAATACTCCTCTTACTCTGTTGAAAAAAGTTTTGAATTTTGTATTGTCTATTCTAAGATTGTTAATTTGTATTACTAGGCGCGTATAGATCTCCAGCCTCTTACTGTGGAGTCTTCCTTATGAACGTTGAAAACTATGAACGTTGAAAACATTCTATGCTAATTGCAGTTTAACTCTTCTGTGATATTGGCTGGAGATTGGAATATCAATTTCACTGATCAAAACTCGGGACCCACTCAGAATCTTAGGGACATCTTGCAGTCACATGGACTTGTTATGCATATTGGGGAATATACAAGAATGAGTCGGCAGGGCTCCACCATCATCGACTATATAGTCTAACTTTGGCGAACGATTGGTGGACTGTGTGGTTTACCCGCTGGTCTTTCCGATCATGAGGCAGTTCTCTCTAGTATTTCCTGTTCCAGGTCAAAGAACCAAAAACAAAAAATGTGTAATTATGAAAAGTTCTCCTATCTCTCTGACCGGATGAAATGGGAGGACTGTGGTGACTCTCTGCTTGTCTTTCATACTAAACTTTTGTCTGTTTTTCGTAAGTCTTTCCCCCTGAGGACCAGAAAGAGGAAGAATAGGAAGCCATGGGTTACTGTGGGCCTCGCGGTTTCCTCAAATAATATGATGTGTTTGCATTTCGTGAGTAAGTTCGTTTCAGATTGTACATGTTTTAGTGCTTACTACTCTAGGTATAGGTCAGTCTACAGAAGGTTGATCGGGGTGACGAAGGCGCAGTACTACCAAAATAGGATTAATAGTGCTCCATATAGGCAGAGGAAGGTGTGGTGTATCATCAACGAGCTCAGGGGGGGGGGGGGGGCGCTGGTTCGGCGGATGTAGCGCTGTCGGCTGATGATATAAATGCATTTTTCTGTTCTGTCGCCGAGAAGCTTTTGGAGGCGTCAGCGGACGTTGGTCGCATTGATCCCCTGGTAAATGTATTCCCTTACAGGCTCGGTGAGTCGTTCTTTTTTAGGCCTGTGGATGTCGGCGAACTGAGCGCAATAATTGCTGGGATGGGGAACAAGGGGGCTGCCGGGTGGGATGAGGTTTCTATTGGAGTGTTTGAGCGTCTATCTGATGTGGCGCTTGCTGCCTTGTCGGGTGCGATAAATTCCTCCATTACTCAGGGTCAATTTCCTCGTTTCTTGAAGTCAGCTACAGTTTTACCCCTGTGTAAGAAGGGCGATAGTGACTGTGCTTCTAACTGCCGACCCATTTCCTTGCTGCCACCCCTGGGCAAAATTGTTGAGAGACTCGTTAAGACTAGGATTATAGATTTCTTGGAAGTACATGGGATTTTGACGCCATTACAGTTTGGCTTTCGACAGGGCATGGGCACAAATGATGCAATGTTTGCAGTGCAGCAGGAGTTGTATGTTGGCCTGAATGAGGGTGAGGCGGCAACGGCTGTTTTTTGCGACCTAGCCAAGGCCTTTGATTGTGTTTCCCATGATGTCTTGCTGGGAAAGCTTGAGGTGTACGGTTTTAGGGGTCCAATGTTTGAGTGGTTTAGGTCGTACTTGGGGGGTCGTTCTCAGGTTGTCCGCTTTCAGGGCGATACGTCTGGTAGGAGGGTGCTTCACGCCGGAGTTCCGCAATTCTCAGTTCTTGGGCCGATGCTGTTCCTGGTCTATATTAATGACCTGCATGGGATTATTAAACAGGGCAAGTGCGTATCATTTGCCGATGATGTGTTTAGGATGCAGAAGCGTGCCATTAGATTCCTATGTGACCTGGGCTCCAGGGGGTTGTGCAGGGAGCACTTCGGTCTGTGCAGTGTGTTGACTGTACCAGCTCTGTTTAGATGAGCTCTGGAGACGGCCTGCCTGATGCATAGAAAATATTATTCCGTCATTTATAATTCGTCGGCTACAGTAACACGCAGCTGTTTCAACATACCCTTGCCTATTCCAACTTGTAGTCTGACCAAGGGCTCGATCTTATATACGTCAAAAAACATCTTTAATAATTTAACTGTAAACCTCAGGGGCATCCGAAAATTTCAGACTTTCAAACGCAGACTAAAGCAGTTTTTGCTGAGTAAAACCTATTATGAAGTAGACGAGATTTTATGCCAGAAATTCTGATTGGAAGCCTGCTGACGCCTCGTATGTTTATTGAACGAGGATCTGACTGATTGTGTGGAGGCTTAATTTAAAAGTTTTGTATTTTTAAAATTAGTAGAGTTTAATTATTTGTTATCCTTTTCCTCTTGTAACTATCTATTGTTTCTGTGATTTTAGGTTTTTATCTTCATTTTGTTCCTCCCTGAGCTTTGTCTTCAAGTTACCGCACTTTGACAATAAAGCATGTGATTGATTGAACTGTTCAAGATGAACCACTTTCATCTTTGCACTAAGGGCACGTTGGATCCTGTGTACCACATCATTGATCCGTTTGATGACGTATATGGATCGTCCCAACTTGGGAGACTTTCTTTTCTTCCTCTGTGGATTATACACCCACACCAAGTCACCTGCCTTAAATCCTGCAGATTTCGCCCATAGGTCATACCTGGCTTTCATCCGAAAGGATTCCTATTGAGCCCACATAGCTTTTACTTCCGGGTTCTTATCTGCTATGTCCTTGCAATCAGGTCTTTGATTTTCCAACTTCCATTGACGTATTAACCCCACAGCATTATTGGTTGTTTGTTCGACCTTCATTTGTTCAGTGGTCCAATGTTCGTCGACGACAATCCTGGTTCTTCTAAGAATCCTTGGTCCTTCTCGTTGTTCTACTCGTTGGCTGCGTGATAATGCATCTGCGCTACCATGAGATATGCCTAGACGATGTTCATTTTTAAAATCGTACTGCTGAAGGCGTTCTATTTATCTTGCAATTTGGCCTTCAGAATTCTTCATTTGGAGAAGCCATTTCAGCGCTCCGTGATTTGTACAATTCAAAAACTTCCTTCCGTACAGATACCGATGGAAATGGTCTACAGGCTACAAGATAGCCAGCAGTTCCTTTCTGGTAACGCAATAAGTTCTCTCTGGCTTGCTCAACACCTTAATGTAGTACTTAATTACTTTTTCCTGGCCGTCTTGTACTTGCGACAACACCCGAGGAACAGTTTATTCTGGACACCATGTTTACTTGCATTGGTATCCGGAATAAACCATCCCTCGGGTCGCGGATAGGCCAATATAGTGCCTTGAGTCTTCAAAAAGCGTCTTTGCATTTATGGTTCCAATAGAATGACATCTTTTTCTTCGTTAACCGATGCAGCGGCTTGGCGATGGTGGCAAATCTCTCGACAAAACGTCGATACTAGGTGCATAGTAAGTTCGTGCTTATCCTTGGGTTCTGGCCATTCCTTATATAATTAGCTGCTACTTTATTTTCACTTCTCTGTATTTCATTTGATGAGATGACATGGTACTCCACTTTCTTTTGGAACAGGCAGCATTTCTTAAAGTTCAATCTTTAATGGGCATTCTTTAATTTGAAGAATATTTCTGTCAGGTTGATGAGGTGACCTTCGAGGTTTCGGCCCATTACTATTATAGAGATGTAATCATCGTCCAATTAAGCCAGACACGTTTTCCACGTTAATCCTTTCAATCCATTAACCGCACGAAGTTTGAGGGAGCATTGCAAAGACCGAAAGGGATAACGGTAAACTGGAAAAGACCATTTCCAGTTGAGAATGCTCTCTTTTCTCTATCCTCGGATGCCACTCTAACCTGCCAGTAACCACTTTTCAAATCCAACGTAGTGATCCTGATAAAGTTGTCAGGGTATCGTCAATTCGTCATAACGGGTAACTCTCCTTCTTGGTGCCATCGTTCAACTTCCTGTAGTCTACACAAAACCTAGTTGTCCCGTCCTTTTTTTTTACAAGAACAACCGGAGACGACCATGGGCTCGACGACTCTTCGGTACCGCCCTCTTCTAGCATGCTCTTCAACAGGTGATCAACTTCTTCTTGCTTTGCGATTCTACGCACCACAAAGAGTCATTTTCAGAAGTGACATAAATAAGATTTTCAGTGCCAGGAGGAATTCTCGTAGTTTCTTCCGCCGTCAAACGGACACAATCCACGGCACTTGGTCCCGTTACAGCAAGCTTTTTATTTCCAAATTTCAACACCTGCTGCCGATTGTCATAGGAAAATCCGTATTTCCCAGTGATACCTAGAATGAACTCGTCCTTGATGTCCGCCACCAGTAGTTGGTCACAGTGCATTAGGCCACTTTTTCAAACAATGTCCTAATTTGCGTACTCACTTTATCCGGTCGAATAATTGACACTTCGGCACCAGTGTCGATGGTTAAAGAATTTCTGTTTGTTCTATCTTGCCAGGGATGGTGAGGCTTCTTCCAAGCTGTCCAATCCTGATGATCTTTGGGGCTTCTAGTCAGCGTTCGCCCCTTCACACTGACTGCTCTTAGTTTTCCGGCTGATGTGTCAATCCGCCAGATTATCTTCGTGGCGGAGTCTGACTCCTTTGCCGCCAACGCGACAGTCCCTTTTAAAATGGCCCAATCTGCCGCAGCTGAAACAAGATCCGGGTTTCTGTAGATCGGCATTTTGGTCCATATTTCTTCTGTAACCATCGTATTGCGCCTACTCCTTGATTGGTCGAAATATGAAGTCATTTGCTTCCTAAATTCACGCTGCTCTTCCAACAATTGCTTTAAGATTGAGTTTGGCTGCGGCTCTTTCTGTACGTCAACTATTCTAACTCTGTGGCCCGTGTTTATTCTCGATGCCTCATACTCTAATGCCCCAATTAATGCCTCATTTGCTCTGGAAGGACGAGTCAACCTCATATGGCATTTCATTTCAATGTCGCAAACTCCTTCGATAAACTGCTGAATTGATAGCTGGTCAAGGAAATCAGAGGGAGCCGCAGGATTCGCTAATCTTGTCAAACGCTCAATCTCTGCTCCAAATTCCTGTAGGTTTTCGCCTGGCTTCTGCTGCCTCATCCGTTAGAGCATTACCAAACCTTCGCTCTAACGCCGCAGGGTGGTCGAACGGACACAGTTTGACGCGCAAAAAGGAATTTTCTAAAATGATTAAACCTATTGAAATATTGTGTAACTCTAATTCTAGAATAGTCAAAGTGTAAGAAAAATTATTGCAAAGTTGATTATTAACGAACCATGTTCCAAAATAATATCATTTGCTCTTGAGCGCGTATACAGCTTAAATCTATTAGATCGTTTAGTATCATTTTAAACTGTATGTTATAAAAGTGAATCGTAATAACTTTGCAAAATTTTATATTTGTATTAATTGCTGATATCTAATAATATAAATTTTTATTTTTGATTTTAATTTTTTTACAGATTTTTAGAGCTTTTTTATTATTATTACTATACAAAAGAAAGCATCTACTACCAACTACTAAAAGAATTAGCTGCGCCTAGTTGCGTCTAAGATATTTTGGAACTTTGTGTGCGTCTTACAGAGTCGCATTAGGTGTATAATATTGAAGTAGTGCAACTTTTTCGAAATTGAAGCGATTTCGTATATTCGATAGTTTAGGATATAAGCCCCACATACATCATGTTAATCCTGATACACTATACAGGGTGTCCAGTTTAAAATGATGTACATGGGGATATTGGAAACCGTTGGAGATACAAGGTCGGTTAAATGGAAGAAAAGGTGCGTTATGGTCTGCTTAAAAATAATCCGAGTCAAAGATATTTTAAATCGATATCGTTCCGGTAATACAGGGTGAAAACCAAAATAGTGCATTTTCGAAGAACCCTAATAGTTTACTTATTATAAGAGCTATGGTCTTGAAAATTTCAGATTAGGGTTAAGAGGATATGGTGGTTCCGAAAATTCCGTCAAATGTCTTCTAGGCCTACTATGTTGTGCGCGGCCGTTGTCAAATTTCGTTTTTCTTATCGACGCCATATTGAATTTTTGCATTTTTAAAATCCCCGCAAAAAATGCTCTTCAACTGTGTATAACATATTTATGTTCGGCCAAGAAAAATACTTAAAAATAACAAAATTAAGATTTCATCGTAGGTGGCTTGGATATTCCTATTAAAATTTTTGGCATAGTGTGCTTAGATTTGTCATTTGTTATGATCCAACTGTCAGAGCATAGTCTTTATTGACAGTATTAAGAGTCTGCATCTAAAAAAATTGGGAATTTTAGATTGAATACCGTTTCAAATAGTCAGAAATATGAGATGTTGCAGTGTTTTATTCTGTGTCGCACAAATAATGCGAATGCTGAAGAAATGTATTTTAATATATATATAATTAACCAAGAAAGACCACAAGCTGACAGACCACCAGACAAAGAAAATTTGGTTTTGCTAAGCGTGATCGAAACACCTCATACCTCTTTGCGTCAAATTGAAGATACAACAGGCGTTGCTCGGTCAACGGCGAATGCCATTTTAAAGCGTCATAAATATCATCCCTACCGTGAGCATCTCCGCCAGGGGCTCCAGAATGGTGATCGCATTAGAAGAATGGTGGGCGGTTTTCACCCTGTATTATCGGAACGATATCGATTTAAAATATCATTGACTCGGATTATTTTTAAGCAGACCAATACTCAACTTTTTTTCCATTTAAGCGACCTTGTATCTCTAACGGTTTTCTATATCCCCATGTACATCATTTTAAACTGGACACCCTGTATAGACAGTTTCTACCAGAAAAAAATAATTTTAATATACCGGGTGACACCCCAGGCGACAACGTGACGTCATTATAATGTCAATTTTTGGTGATCATTCGTTATTCGCGTCACCTGACGAAAAAATGACATAAATGACGTCGATTTTTCGACCTGATAATGACGACCCATAGTGACGTCATATTTTTTTATGTAAAAAAGTGTAAAGAAGCTTAAAAAAATTGTGAAAAAAGATGTTAAAAAATGTATGCAGAAAAATGCGTAGGAAAAATTGTAAAAACAGTGTAACACATGTAAAAATATTTTTTAAAAATTGTAAAAAAAAGTGGCGAAAAATGTTAACAAAAAAATGTAAAAAAAGTGTAAAAAAGTGTTATAAGAAGTTTAAAAAAAACTGCAAAAAGAATGTGAAGTAGATATAAATATAAAATGTAAAAAACTGTAGAAAAAGTTGTTCAAAAATATACAAATATATGAATACAATTACCATATTTTACTCTTATATGTAATAAATAAAAAATGGTTCCTGATTTTTCATGTTTCTTATAGGGGTTTGATTCCAAAAAAAAACTTCGTTTAGAAAAGTTTCCTAAATTTGAAACAATTTTGGCCAAAATTTGGAAATAATTTACTACCTAAAATTTAAATACACTACTTGTTACAGACTTATTTTTTTTATAATTTTCCACTTTTCTTAACTTTTTTTAATTATAAATTTTTAAATACAAGTATTCAGCTTGTCTTCTTTTCTTTTCTTATTGTTCTTTTAATATTTAAATCTGATTCCTATTCTGATTACTTGTCACGATTCGTTAAATTGATTTTTTAATGGAAATAAATTGCAATTTGTCTTGTTTTCATCCTTTAGAAGTAATAAAATTAATTCCATTGGGACAATTTTGACCTAAACCCTGTGTTTTTTTTACGATTAATGAGTCCTGATTTCATTTTTTTTTAATGCGGTGTTGACTCTGAAACACAAGATCTAAAACAAGTTCCAAATAAATTTTTTTGCAAAAATTCAAATTATGGTCAGAAAGAAACCTTATTTAGCATTTTTTTTTAAAGCTTCAAGGCAATATGGCCTAAACTTAGAAATATTTTAGATTTATGCCCCTATCTGCCTGTATACAGGGTGTTCCGAAATTAGCGTGCAATAATTTAACTGCGTATTTTAGATGAAAAAACATGACAAAAGATTTATATAAACATGGGTCCTAAAAGCCTTTATTACGAAGATACATGGTGTTAAACTTTGAAAATTTAATTGTTGTTTTTGTCATCGCTGTTCCAGTTTTTGAGATAATTACTTCAAAATTAGAACACTGATTATACTTTACATAGATGGGCTTACCAATTGGCATTCAAAATCTACAGAAAAGTATTTTACTGGGGTTGGGCCCCTTTTACTCTCCCAAATGTTCCTATCGTACGCCACTGACTGTTTCTTAAAATTTTTACTCCCTGTTTAATTTGGAAGAAAAGTTGTGCTCTTGTATGAACTTCGTATTTCTAACCGTTTTCGAGATATTTAGGAAAATATCTTGAAACCCCATTTGCACCAACATATTTAAAATGACAACTGAGTGTAATTTTTACGGTGTTGTCTGAATATCACAGTCAAAATGTAACTTCTTTCAAAGTTCTTCTTAAAAAAGTTTGGTTAAAATCGTAAAAAAAGTTACAGTTTTTAAATAGAAACATGTATGATAAGGTAATCTAAATACTACTAATAATAATGAAACTAATACCTACTAACTGAATTGATAAAAAAAATAAACTTTCTTAAAAATACAACCACTTACTATGAAAGACACTGTTTACCTACAACAAATGTTCAAAATAACCGCCATTTTGTCTAATGCATAATCGTGCTCGCCTTATTATTGCATGAGAATTGCTCTGTTAATTTCAAATTTTGCCTTAATTCAGCACTTGCATTATTTATTCTCTCTAACAGTTCCTCTCGAGAATTCACTTCGGTGCTTTTTAGTCTACCCCAGAAGTAATAATCTAACGGAATAAGGTCAGGCGAGCGAGGTGGCCAAGTTATCGGCCCACCTCTTCCTACCCATCGTTCTGGATAGGCCTAATTTAACCACTCTTGTACGAGTCGACTACTATGCGCCGGAGCTCCATCGTGCTGGAAATACATATTTGCTCTCACATCAAGAGGCACATCTTCTAACAAATTTATCAGCTGGTCTTGTAGGAACTTTAGATATACTCTTCCATTTGGCAAAACTCTAGTCTTGGTCCAAAATCTGCGTCGCGCAGCTCCTGCACCCTTTGAAAATGATAAGGATGCAAACCTTCAATTGATAACATTCTTGAAATCTGAAATAGTAGGTAAAGTTACATCACTTTGATCACAATTTAGTTCTACTTCAAACAGGTTTTGTGAGCATACACTTGTTTCTGGAACACCAGTAAGCCTGGAAACAGTTCGGATGCTAGTTGAGGGATCATCTTCAAAATGGTTTAGCACATTTAAATAATCATGACCGTTTTGTGGCCTGCCCTGGCCTCTAAAATTAGGGAAATTTTTTTCATGCATCAGTGCATTTTGTTTGCCCATTGAAAGACCAAATTTCAACCATGTTGTAGCTCAGCCATCGCTAATATGTGTGTCGTCCTGGTGCTCGTTTGCTCGTTTTTTCGTGAAACTGGAGATGTTTTATATTCAGTAGAATGTTGTTCCTAGTTGACAAACTTCGCATATTGAAAAAGGTAAGCTGGGTACCGCAGCTATTTGAGATGCACCATTTATAATTGTGATTATGTAGTGTTAATTTTAGTCATGTTCTCTTGTCTGATTTTTATAACTCAATTTTAGTCATGTTCTTATGTCTGATTTTTTTCTTATAATTAAATTATCTGTGTTTATAGGCACTTGTAACTGTGTATTTGCTATATGTATGTAATTTTATTTTAGCCCTGAGGAAGACCTCAATAAAGGTCGAAACGTTGGCTCTTTCACAAATGTGAAGTAGTTATTTCTGTCCTACACCCGCTATTTTCACTTCTATCGATTAGAGAAATTTCCATTTTCGGCTAATCTTCTATGAAGGGTAGAGAATATCCTTCGTCCTTCGCCCGTGGTTGCCTTCGGTTGGGATATTTTCGTTGATACTCTCGTTGGGCATCAAGTACTCGTCCGTTACAATAGCCGTAAACGAAATGCATATCTGCAAACTCCCGATTGGTATAATTTTCCATTACAAAAAGAAAATTATTTGAATTTTGGACTCGCTTGATGGAAAGTTTCGTTTCCATATTTTTGCAAATATCTCGAAAACAGTTAGAGATACGAAGTTCATATAAGAACACAACTTTTCTTCCAAATTAAACAGGGAGTAAAAATTTTAAGAAAAAAAAATCAGTGGCGTACGATAAACAAATTTGGGGGGGTTAAGAGAGGGCATGACCCCAGTAAAATACTTTTCTGTAGATTTTGAATGCCAGTTGGTAAGCCTATCTATGTATAGCATAATCAGTTACCCCTATTCCAATTTTGAAGTGATTATCTCAGCGTTTCAGAGCGATGACAAAAACAACAATTAAAACTTTAAAGTTTAACACCCTGTATCATCGTAATAAAGCCTCTTAGGACCCATGTTTATATAAACTTTTTGTCATATTTTCTGGTCTAGAATACGCAGTTAAATTATTGCACGCTAATTTCGGAACACCCTGTATATTTTTGTTCAATAATTTCCAAATAAAATTGCTCTACATTTTTTACTTTCGATGCTTTTCGATATGATTCGTTTAAATCTATTTCCTAAAAATTTCAAATTATTAGCATTCTTTTAACCAGAGTTTTCGCTTGGCTAGTTAATTCTTGTGTCACCCGGTATGTTTATTGCTTGCATCTTACTAACAATCAAGTCAGCAACCGTAAGTTAAATCCTCGTGTCGCAGCTTGGACTGATGTGATATGATATGTGATGATAAGCTGCCCTGTGAAACAAGATATCAGTATCGTCAGTTCGTGTCGGCACTTTTGATATTACCAAAACTAAAACGTGCCGCGCCCGGCAATTTTCTCGAGTAGTTACGAGGGAACAAACACATGCGATGCACTGCCAAAGCATTGCCAAAACCGGGCAAAACCGGTTTGGTAATGCTAGGGGAGTTTCAATTTTTCGACAGACTGAAGCTACTGATATAATGTATTATTCCTTATACTGTGTCTTAATGTAATATTAACAAGTTGAAAATGCTAATTATATGACTTTTTCCTTAATGCGTTTGGTGCATTCCACACCTTCTTCGATGTTTGCATAAAGAACACTTCACGTCTTCAATTGAGCTTGCTGATTGCTAAATTGAGCAATCAGTCTCTGGATGGATTCATCCGATGGATTCAATCTTGAGGTGGGTACGGCATGAAAATTTTTGTGAGGACTCTGTATAAATGGCAAAATTTAATTTTAAACAATTCCAAACCACATGAAGCACTTGTGAAAACAATCTGCTTACTTAATTTCACACAAAAATGCAACTCAGAATTTTGCGCGTGAAATGAGGTTCGTCCGACCACTGTGCGCCGCGGCAATTGCGCTGTAATTACACTTTTCAGTGGTCGACAATGTAGGCATGAGTTCTGCAGCCTTTCCTCTCAGAGCTACTACAAAAGTTCGCTAGCCTTGCCCGAATCTGTCCATCCATTTTTAACTGCTGCCGCCTCAAATTGGGGTTTATAAATGCTTCAAGAAGTAGTGCCGTCGAAAACTGGAGACTAGTAATGTTTAGTCGCTCAGCGGTTGAAGTCGGACCACTGCAACGTGTTTCCCAGATCCGCCACCGTTCTTCTAACTCCGTCATTTTCATCTTTACTTCATGTTTGACTTGATCCACGTCTTGTTTGACTTAATCCACGTGTTGTTTGACTCGATTTACCTCATGTTTCACTTCAGTCATTTTGGTTGAGACAAGTTCTTGCGACTCGCGACGACCATCCGTTAATGCTTGAAACAGGGCAGCTTGATTTTTTCTTTGTTCCTTTATCTCAAGTTGCTTTTGTTTTTCTTGTTCCTTTTTCTCAAGTTGCCTTTGTTTTTCTTGTTCTTCGAGAAAATTTCTTTGTTCCCCTTTGTCGAGCTGCCTTTGTTTTCTTGTTCCTTTTTCTCAAGTTGCCTTTGTTTTTCTTGTTCTTCCAGAAAATTCCTTTGTTTCTCGTTGTACTTCTTCAGCATTTCCATAAGTGCTGCCAGTTGTTTCTCCATGATTTTTGTCATAGATCGAGTATATATATAGCATGTAGAAAACACCAAAGTTCTTGCACTGTCCTTACCACGCAAAATTCCACACGCGCGCCGACTTCTTTGTCCGTACAGTCACAAATTTGGCGAAAATTGCACCTCTATATAACGGTATAACGGCCAACAGGGCGACAATAATAGTTGAAACCTTTATTTGTTTTGTTTGTAGTTTCCAACAAGGCTGTGTTTGCATGCAATTCTTATGAGGTGTATAATGAAAAAACAAAAAACGCAGCGTGGATAATGATTATTATTCACGCTGTTCCAGTCCAGAGTTTAAAACACACCACATTTTGTGCTTACAAATTGACAAATCGTGACCATATTATTGTGCAAACGTGGACAATATATATTTTTTCAATACAGTTTACTTCGATGCATATTGCTGTAGTTAGGAGAACAACCACCAGGAGACGGGCGTCGCCGACGCAGTCCAACAGTGGTGACTATGCGAGTTGCATTTATATTGCACATGTTAGATGTTATGTGTTTAGTTTTCAAGTCGAAATACTGACAGAATAGCCCCGTTGGCCATCAAGCAGATAACATTATAGAAAAGTTTACTGTAATAAGCCTGTAGCGTTTTCTTTTTCGCAAAGAAAACCTACTGGCTTCCCTTTCAGACTCTCATAAATAAATGCAGTGAATAAATTCTCTTCCAAGTTAGCTCCTAAATTTACCCTCTCTATTGTTCACAAGAAATTGTCGCCTGTAGTTTATCTTTTAAAGAACTTGGATGGGACAAATGCCGGAAAATGGCACATCAAAGATTTTAAAAAATATCTTGGTTCTTCGGAAGATTTAGGTGACAATGTGGACAGTGCTAGTGAAACATAAACCTTCATGTTTCCTTTATGTATCTTATCTTACCTCTATATTACTTCTTACCTCTTATTGCCTGTTACTTTGGTTGGTAACCTTACCTTAAATAAATACCTCAACCTTAATGGTTAACTTACCTTTTGTACCTTAGCTTTGTTAAGTATATTTTTCTCTTTCGGTACTTATATTAATGATATCTCTTACCTCGATTAGTTGCATCTATTTCAACTAATCATGTTTTATCTCAAATCTCTCTTTCCTCGATTAGTTGTATTATTTTCAACTAATCATTGTGGTCTGATATTGAGGACAGTTTAGTAGTGGTGCTTATGGCATACTACTCAATTTTTGCCTTTTAATTTCTTGCCATGATAAGCAGTAAAATTTATATGTTGATTTCAGAGTGCACCTGAAACAACGATTTTTCTGGTTTTCCGAGATTTGTTGCTCTTGTGACTTACTTATATGCTGGTAAAACAATTATGTTGTATTTTTGAGTCTATGACAAAATTTTGAACTTAAGTCGCTCAGTTCAAGACTTTTGTTAGTGGGACAATTACCAACATATATACCTTTTAAATGAATATTGTTGCGAACTCGGGGTTCAATAATTCCAGTGTAACGATTTAACACGAAAACACTATTTATTTATCCCACAAATACACACACGTACAATTCGACTACTAAAATAACTCACAACTTAACACTTGTAGCCTTCTATTATCGTTGAGTACTTCAGCTTACTTATAGCTCGATTAAAATACGACTACCACTACTGCGCGCTCGCGTTCTCCTTTTATACACAATCCTAAAATTACAGAAAAACCTAGAATGTTCTTGATAAGAATTCTTGAATAATCTCACATAAAAAAAAAGGTTGTAAACAACTGCATACTAGATAAACAGAGTAATAAATCACTCGTGTCACTCAGAGCCATAAATCACCCGTGTCAGCCATGACGCAGCGCGGATAGGTCGCGAAACGGACAAACCATACGCGTTGCCCCGCCTCCGATGCGGCGTCGCTGCGAATCGTAACATTGCCCTCCTTCTAAGGCTGTTCGTCCCGAACAGATAGAGTTCCATAATATCGTGCTAATCGATCCAAATGAACAACCTTCATCTTTGACCTGGGGGTCCGCTGGATCCTATACACCACAGCATTAATCTTCTTTATAATTGTATAAGGTCCTTCCCAATTTTGGCTAAGTTTGGGCGAATTCCCCACCTTTCGCCGCGGATTGTTTAGCCACACCAAATCACCATCCTCGAAGCCGCGGGAGTTAGCTAGTAAGTCATATCTTGCTTTGGCTCGATCACTGGATATCCGCGTTCCATACATCAAATCCGCAGGAAGCCTCATTTCCCTACAGAACATCACTTTCGCCGGAGTATAACCAGTGGCTTCATGCGTAGAGCCTCGATATGCCATCAACATGAGAGGTAGATGTTGGTCCCAATCACGCTGATGATCTGCCACCATTTTAGACAGGTAATGTTCCATGGTCCGATTAAATCTCTCTACCATCCCATCCGACTGTGGATGCAAAGGAGTTGTCCTGGTTTTGCGAATACCGAGAAGTTCCATGACTTTCTGGAAAACAGCCGATTCAAAATTTCGGCCCTGATCAGAATGAAGTTCGAGAGGGACTCCAAATCTGCAGAACATTTCATTTACTAGCACCGTTGCCACAGTCGTTGCTTCTTGATTAGGCAGGGCGTATGCTTCAGGCCATTTAGTGAAATAATCCATGGCGACCAGGATGTATTTGTTGCCCGACTCAGTCTGAGGAAATGGTCCCGCCACATCAATTGCTACCCTCTCGAATGGAGCACCTACAGTGTACTGCATCATTCGGCCGCGTGATCTTGTTCGAGGTCCTTTTGTGGCACAACAAACTTCGCACTTGCGGCACCAAGATTCGACGTCTTCATGATAATTCACCCAGTAGAACCGCTCTTTAATTTTGACCAAGGTTTTATTGACCCCAAAATGACCTCCACTTGTTCCGTTGTGCATTTCCTGTAGTACATCTGATTTTCTGCTATCAGGAACAACCAACTGACTGACTACGGATTTGCCATCCGGACTCTCCCACGCTCTTTTCAGTAGTCCATTTTCTATTTTAAGAGAGTGCCACTGGGCCCATAGCGCCTTCAGGTTTGGACTTTTACCAGCGATTTCTTGCCATTCTGGTCTCTTGTCGTCAGTCTTTGCAGAGAAGATGGGTCCAATATCTGGATCGTTCATTTGTTCTTCTCGAAGCGTCTGTGTGGTCCAGCCATCGTTAATTTCTACCGACGTTCTCCTTACAGAAGGAAGTCCCTCACGCTGCTCAGTTCTTTGACAATGTCGACAATCTTCTTTACAAGGACGTCTAGACAATGCATCGGCATTTCCGTGAGACCTTCCTGGTCGATGTTCAATTTGGAAATCGTACTGCTGCACGCGCTCTATCCATCTGGCTATTGGCCTTCAGAGTTTTTCATCTGTAATAACCATTTCAAGGCTCCATGGTCAGTTCTAATCAGGAACCTTTTTCCATATAAGTAGCGATGGTAATGTTCGACTGCTTTAACGATGGCCAATAGCTCTTTTCTAGAGACGCAATAGTTTCTTTCTGGCTTACTTTAAGTCTTACTGTAGTACTCAATGACCTTCTCTTGTCCGTTTTGTCTTTGAGAGAGTACTGCATCTAGACCACAGTTACTTGCATCCGTGTCCAAAATAAACGGTCCGTTCTTTATAGGGTAAGCCAAGATTGGACTAGAACAGAGGGCAGCTTTGAGCCTTGCAAACGCCTGACTGCAATCGTGGTTCCACAAGAGCGGTGTTCTTTTCTTTAATTTGTGCAGCGGTTTTGCGATGTCGGCGAATCCCTCTACAAATCTCCTGTAGTAAGTACATAGTCCCAAAAAGGTCGTACTTCGTGTTTGTCTCGGGAACTGGCAGATATTTTACTTTCGCTAGTTTTAATGCCTTATTCTGAGATAGTATGACCCAAGTAATCGACTTGCTTTTGGAATAGGCTGCATTTCTTGTAGTTTAACTTCAGGTGAGCATTCCGTAACTTGTTGAAGATTTCTCTTAAATTCTTCAAATGCTCGTCGAAATCACGTCGCATGACAATTATGTCATCTAAGTATACCAGGCAAGTTTTCCTAGTCAGCCCCTTCAAGACAAGTTCCATTAGTCGCTCGAAAGTTGATGGAGCATTGCACAATCCAAAAGGCATAACAGTGAATTGGTATAGCCCAGAACCAGTAGAAAATGCGGTCTTCTCTTTGTCTTCTGGGGCAATCTTTACTTGCCAGTACCCACTTTTTAAATTTAGAGTGGAAAACCACTTTGATCCCGATAAAGTTGCTAAGGTGTCGTCTATACGTGGCAATGGGTAGCTGTCTTTCTTGGTCACATCATTAAGTTTCCTGTAGTCAACACAGAAGCGCGTTGAGCCATCTTTCTTCTTAACAAGAACCACAGGCGACGACCATGGACTAGATGATTCTTCTATGACGCCCTTTTTTAACATTTCATTCAGCAAACTATTAACTTCCTGTTGTTTAGCCAGAGGGACCCTTCGTGGATGTTGCCGTATTGGCTGGGCATCTCCTGTATTAATCTTATGGACAACTAAATCAGTTTGACTGTCGTTGCTCTTGAAGTTGAACATATCAGACTCATCCATAGCAAATTTTAGGGCAGACTGAAGTTGTTCCTTTGACAGGTGACTCCAATGTCGTTTGAAAGCATCAATAACTTCTGGGGAAGCTTGGTTAGAAGATTCAATTTTGGATGTCTCTGCTTCGACACAATTGCATACCCATTGTACAGGCTCATAATTGGCAAGAACTGTTCCTTCTTTGAGCTTGATGGTCTTTTCTCCAATATTGGCAACTCGTACTGGCATAGTTTTCTTCGTGTCGGTCAAAGTTCGGGCTACCATGATTTCAGTCGTCAAATCCAGGTTAGGTTCTATAAGTACCCAAACGTGAGAATATTCCGTTTATGATCATAGGAGAATCCATCTTTCCTGATGAGATCCATTCTCAAAATAAACTCGTCTTTGTTCCTGGCAACTAACACTTTATGCCGAACTTCAAGTCTTTCTCCAATAATAATGGTAACATCGGCTTCTATAGGGCAAGACTCTCCAGTAACTGATTTTAACATAATAGGGTTGGGCAGTGGTTGTATGGTATATCCGACAAGTTTATCTGGCCTTACAATGGTCACATCTGCTCCTGTATCGATGGTAATCTGGATTTTCTGTCCCTTAATGCGTCCGGCCACTGTAAGACTTTTTCCACCCAATCTATTGACTTTAAAGATCCTGGGGGTCTTAACGGGCCCGGTCAATTGCCCCCTTGCCTTGACCGGAATTAGTTTTCCTGGGATCTAGGGCGGTCTTGATCGCCGCTCGGTCTTCTAAACGACGGCGACGGACTTCTTGCCCTATTACGGGAGTTACTCTTGATGTGACCCAGTTTGCCGCAGTTAAAACATTTTATGCCCCGATTGTCTGTTGATCGAGGAGTTCTTCCCAACAGGGCTTGGATATTGACTGCCATATCCTTCATCGCTTTATGCAAACTTGCCATGGATTCAGCCATAGACGTAGTCTCCTCTTACACGTGGAGATGAACTCGTGACGCCTCGAATTCCAGGGCCCGAACTAGTGCCTCGCGGATATTCTTGGGCCTTACTAGACGTAAGTCGTATCTCATGTCACTACCGCGAACTCCTTTAATGAACCTTTCGGCGGCAAATTGCGTTTGAAAACATTCGGGGGCTGATGGGTATGCCAGGTGAATTAGTCTGTCTATGTCCGCCTCAAATTCTTGTAACGATTCACCTGACTTTTGCTGTCTCATCATCAGCTGGGCCTGGAACACGGTTTCTTTGTGTTCATTTCCAAATCGTACTTGCAGAGAGTGTACCAAAACTGCATAATTACTTTGATCAGCTGCCGACAGAGATGGGAGTAATTCAGCTACTTTCCCACGAAGTGCTACCACTAATGATGTAGCTTTCTGAGACTCGGACCAACCATTAGCTTTTGCAGCTGCCTCAAACTGGGTTTTATAAATTTCCCATGCCGTAGTACCGTCATAATCGGGAGGCTTAGTTTTAGCGTTGGATGTGCTAAAACTCTCTGTAGACCCGTTGTCGTCCTCAAATTGTTCCCGGAATTTCTTTTCTAGCTCGAGAACCTTCTGGTTGACAGCTTCGAGTCCGTCGTTAACGCCGTGAACGGATTCGTTAACGGATTGCATTATTCTTTCTTCCAATTTTTGCTCCCTAGCTGCGAGATGGTTCATTAATTCTTCTTTGAATTGTTGATGACGTCGCTCCTGTAGTTGATCACGTTTTTCCTGCTCTTCCTTCTGTTCTAGATAACGTCTTTCCTGCTCTTCCTTCTGATGTTGATAACGTCGCTCCTGTACTTGATCACGTCTTTCTTGTTCCTCTTTTTGTTCTAGATAACGTCGCTCCTGAAATTTATCACGTTTTTCCTGTTCTTCCCTCTGTTCTTGCATAAGGAAGAGCAGGGTGGCAAGTTGATCCTCTATCGCTTGATGCTGGCTTCTAGTTACTGGCATAAACACGTAATGTCCGGCAATAAAGCACTCACTTACAGTTCAGTAATATTAGTCCTCAAATTCCCACTGGAATCGCACTTCTGACACCAATTGTTGCGAACTCGGGGTTCAATAATTCCAGTGTAACGATTTAACACGAAAACACTATTTATTTATTCCACAAATACACACACGTACAATTCGACTACTAATATAACTCACAACTTAACACTTATAGCCTTCTATTATCGTTGAGTACTTCAGCTTACTTATAGCTAGATTAAAGTACGACTACCACTACTGCGCGCTCGCGTTCTCCTTTTATATACAATCCTAAAATTACAGAAAAACCTAGAATGTTCTTGATAAGAATTCTTGAATAATCTCACACAAAAAAAAAATATTGTTAACAACTGCATTCTAGATAAACAGAGTAATAAATCACTCGTGTCACTCAGAGCAATAAATCACCCGTGTCAGCTATGACGCAGCGCGGATAGGTCGCGAAACGGACCAACCACACGCGTTGCCCCGCTTCCGATGCGGCGTCGCTGCGAATCGTAACAATATTCTTCATTGACTTTAGATATGTTCTTGACGATTAGCTAGTGTTAACTGAATAGTTTTTTTAACTTCTAAAAGTCTTTAGAGTGGGTTAATTATAGAAAGTTTGAATTTTTATTTTGGCTAATGTGATTATAGCATCGAGTACCTACCGACTTTGACCTTTTTTTCAATTTTGACCTACCGATAGAGACAACTACTTAATATGACTTCTGCTTCAGACGTTTGATACGCGAAAGTTATTAATTGTTATTTAATCACATTGCCTAATCACACTGTTGTATACTGTATGTAGTTATATGGGTTTACATTTGCAGTTTTGATTTGATTTTTATTTAATTAGTGAAACTTATCTATAAGTACTAAGTACCTATTTATTTGCCCATTTGTAGAAAGTGCTTTATTATGTAAGCAAATCTAAGTACCACAAGGATTTCGGTCCCGTATTGTAAGTTAATTTTAAGTGTATTTTTATGGTTGTAATGTAGAATAATTCGGAATTTGTTTATAATTACTTAATTAATCTTTATCAACCTTGGCCAGTTTTTTTATTTTTTTTAAAAAAAGGTCAACTAACGTCAACCTTTTTTTCTTTCGGAGAGAGGCAGTATAGCGTTTTCTTTTTCGCAAAGAAAACTTACTGTCTTCCCTTTCAGACTTTCATAAATAACTGTAAAATAACATTTCATTTCCAAAGAAATATGACTACCTTGGCCGCCATGTTTGTTCATCTTGATTATCGTTTCTATGCGATCCTTCTACTTCGAGTTCTATGGTTAGAAATCTTTTGAAAGTTGACTTCTTTTGGACATTGACATGTGTCAATGGGTTGATTAATTATTTTGCTATCTGTGCAGCATTGCCAAATTTCACCAATATTTTTACTTAGATTCCCTTATTTTCTTCCTGTGCTCTTCTAATACTTTCCCTATATTTATCTTTTATTTAGCAACAATAGCAAGATTTTCATATTTAGCGGTTCATTTTCTCGTTCTTTTTATTCCCCCTTTTGATACTATAATTTCTGTTTTTTTTTTACCAATTCAGAGCCCAGGTGGTAAAGGTAAAAACGTTTGATAGTCCCTTTTCCATCTTGACCACTGTCCAGGGCACATCGGACGTCAGCCTGTCCCTAAACGGCTACAGCCTAGCCATGTGGCTATTGTAAAGTTCTCGTATTTTGGGGTCCAATGAATGGTCCAATGTTTGAGTAATAAAACTCAATACCTCCCTTTTTTTCGGATCCTACAACTGCAACGTTTCATCCTGGACATGCGCCGATAATGGAGCCGTTAGTGACGGTGATGGCTCCTAGGTTTTAAACCGCCTGGGTTTTGGAGCCCCTTTGCCGAAAATGGAGCCGTTAGTGACGGTGATGGCTCCTAGGTTTTGAACCGTCCAGCATTACCACACATGATGCACTGATCCTCTACTTCAACTAGCAAGAAAGCCCTACAAACTGGCCAAGTATTTCAACCGGTAGGAGTAGATTTAAAAACCAAGTGTACCTGCACTAATCTTAGGTAAGAACTAACACCATAATAAATAAATGTGCCTAGTTTTAATAATTCCTGTTAGTTTTAATTTGGTTTGATCACCTAAACAATATGAACATCAATAATTGCTATGATAATTTTCTCAATTTTTAATATTATAATTATAACCTGTAACTTAAATTGAGTGGCGCCCAATTAACAGGTCTAGCTTATATAACTATACTAGGCTTCAACTCTTTTTATGTCATTTTGAACCATGACCTAGCTCTCCCCCTACCCAATGCTGCCGTTCGCATAGTATGTGACTTTGCTAACTTTTACCTTTTTTAAAATACGTCACAAGCCTAGTTTACTTTTTCTTACTTTCACTATAATGGCTGATGCGCAATACAAATATGTATTTATTGTAGTTGAATGTTTTTGGTTAGACGTTCATATACAGGGTGGGCCAATAGTGGGTGGACGGACGATTGCACCGAAATGCAAAAAGATATCATTATGAAATTTTGGTCATCGATTGTTGTTAAGCTTGGGCGTATTTCTAAATTATTTTGGATGTTAATGCCAAACTATACAGGGTGATTCACGTTACTCGACTCTGAAGATTATGGCTAAACTTTTAGATTTTAAAAAAGTTTTGTATATGGAATGGATGGGGGTCTATTGGAGTTACATTTTAAAATTATTGTCATTGTATACAGGTGGTCCCAAAAGTATAAAATTGATTAAAGTTGTATTTTTTTAAATGAGACACCTAGTATATTAATGTATTTTCAGTACCTACGGACAAAAGTAAAGGTAGTTTTATTAAGGTTTATGGCATCTAAACCGTATCGTTCTTCAGATATTCGTGATTTTGTGAAAAATTGATTTTTTTTCTGAATTTGAGCTGACCTAAACGAATTAAGTAATCTACTTTACCTGTTACAATACCTGATTTTGAGAAAGCAAAATTTATTATTATTAGTACTGGGTGTTCACTAAAAAACTTCATTTAGGAGGCTATAAAATTTTGACAGAAATAGATGGCATAATGAAAGTAAATGGACTTTTGTTTCTCAATTCTTTTCCTTTGACATATCACAACCAACTAGACGAAGTTTTCTAATGAACACCCCGTATTTGTCAGATATTAATTTATAAGTTACAAAATTATCATCATGATGATTATTTAGCAGTCATCTGAATGTTAAAGTGTCTTTATTTAGCATAAATTATCAAATAAAACAGTAAATCAACAATTATCAAATAAAACAATAAAACAATTACAAGAGTTCTTATAAAATTTAGCATCTCTACTACAAAAAAATTAAGTGCAATAATAGTGGCAATTTGAAATACAATAAATAACATGTCAACATAAGAGTAAAACAAACAGTTATAAAATTTGTTCATAATGACGACCGTCTAATTCTAAACACATACGTATTCTGTTTTTAAATCCTTCACTCACATTGCGTAACATATAGGGGCTTCTGAAGGCCTCTCTGATTCGTGCCTTCATATTTTCTTTTGTGGTTGGTGGCGTATTATACACGATTCCTTTCACATATCCCCATAAGAAGAAATCGGGAGGCGTTATGTCAGGGGACCGTGGTAGCCAATGTTGTGCTCCATTCCTTCCAATCCATCTATTTTGGAAACGAACATTTAAGAACTGCCGAACTTCACGATGATAATGTGCAGGTGCCCCATCCATTTGCAGCCACATGGTTGTCCTTATATCTAGAGGAACTTCTTCCAGTAAAATTGTATGCTGATTTCTCAAAAAAATTAGAAACGACATTCCGTTTAAATGTTCGTCAAAAAAATAAGGTCCAATCACATACTGTCCTATTATTGATGACATTGAACCAACAGTCTTTCAAAAATGGCTCTATTCGGTCGAGTTCGGTTAGGAAACCTTTCAGCATATACCCTTGATGCTAAAAGACAATTTTGCTAGCATTCTCCTAGAATGAAAATCATATAGACCCGTTCTTCTGTTGCGTAAACCAGCATTTTGATTAAATAAAAAAACTCCGTGTTAACCACCAATTATAACAGTAAAAAAATATTTAACCTTAAATTAATATGTGACAACTAGAAATGACAATAAATTTTGCTTTGTCCAAATCAGGTAACACCTGAACAGACCTGAACCATGTAAATTAGATCACTACATTCGTTTATGTCAGCGCAAATTCAGAAAAAATCAATTTTCCAAGAAAATGCGACGACCACGCTATAGGAATGTTTAATAGTTTTTGATAGGAAACTAAATAATACTATCTCTACTACACCTATCTCTAAGAGATTTAGAGATATTTGACCTCATTTGTGCCTGATATTTCATAACATCAATAATTAAGGCAGGTTAGGCATCATTATTAAGGTCAAGTGGACCAGCCCAAGAATCTTTATCGGATGCGGCGGTGTCCACCTCCTGATACGACAACTTTCTTAAAGTCTGCATCGCATTTATACAATTTTCGTTGCATGCCAATGAAAGTATTCTGTCGACTGATTAATTTTTGGCAAATGCGTAATAGTCAGCTGACTGAATACTGACATCTTATTGGCCATTGCATGCATTAAAAATTGCATAAATGTAGTATAGTCTTCTACTATGCAATTTTATTTTATTTTTTTAAATAATGATTGTCGGAATATTTGAAAATTTAGTAATATTACTATAAAAAAAGAAAACGTAGTTAATTAAGTTGTTTGTAGAGAGCCTTAATGATCATTTCTACATTAAGTGTTCAAAGTGTCGACCCTGTTGTCCTAAACACGCCTCAATTATTTTATTAAAATTTTCCTTAACGCTTTGTAACATATCAGGAGTAATTGTTGCGAAAACGTTGCGAATACGATGTTTCATTTTTTCCACTGTTGTAGGTTCCGTTTCATACACTTTGTCTTTTACATAACCTCACAAGAAAAATTCCAATGGTGATAGGTCGGGTGACCTGGCAGGCCAACGTACAAGTCCACCTCTTCCTATCCACCTCTCAACGAATGTGTTATTTAACAAGTTGGTTATGGTTCTAGCATGATGAGGCGGCGCTCCATCTTACACACACACTGTTACACTACATGTTGCTTCGTTAAGCCAAAGGAACATTCTCTAATAATTGTCTCCATCTTCGTACCCATCAGAGGAGCCATCAGGCTCAATATCAGATGGATTATCTGAGGTGGGAGATTCCACACTACTCTTCATTTTCTGCAAGGCTCTCCTGCGTTTAATTTTCCTTTCCTGTTTGGCCAAGGGTGTATCGGAACTGACCTCAGAACCAATTTCTCTTTTAGACTATCATCACGGAGCTGATTACAATCTGATTTTCTTATAACGTAATAAACGTTTTATATAACGTGATAATATTAAATAGGTTCTATTGGATTTTAAGGCAAGTCGAAAAATTTAAACGAAATTTAAGAAACTCAGCTTAGAAGGGTGTCAAACTGGGTCAATCCAGAACCAGCTTAGAGTATTTTTAGCCCTAAGTCTTTTATTATAAACTTTTTCTGAGTTTGAACACAGAGCTGAAAAAAGCATTGTTTATTACGTTAAAAAGATGCTCTTGGACGACTTAAAAATGCACCATTTTCGAGTAAAATACGTTTTAAATACCTAATGCACGCAAATGTATGTGCAGTTATTATCTTTTTTTTTGCTTATAGTCTTTTGGTTGTAAAAGGCCACTTTTTGGAGTTTCCAACAAAAAGTTCTCTGTTGAAATTATTTGATAAATTTAGAATATACGGCAGCTTGAAAAACTGCAAACCATTTGGACCCGGACCAATGGGCAGTGGACTGTTCGCTAATAATTCTGACTGGTTTCGGAAATATCGAAATTTTTAAAAAAGTTTTTTATTCCTTCTATAGTCTTAGTTTGAAAAGATTCTTAATTCAAAAATTAGCAGTTCTTCATATATAACTAATAGTTCTTCATAGCT
This sequence comes from Taphrorychus bicolor, assembly GCA_951812265.1. NCBI lineage: Eukaryota > Metazoa > Arthropoda > Insecta > Coleoptera > Curculionidae > Taphrorychus > Taphrorychus bicolor. The sequence goes on along the minus strand of OX638303.1, from coordinate 78,647 downwards.
ACTTTTTACTCCTTTTAACGTAGTATTTTCAAATTTAAATTCCAACGTTTCGTTTTCATGAAACCATCATCAGCTTGATTTTTTTAAAGACAGTTCTGGATTGTACTTTATACGTATAGAAGTCTGGATTCGTTTGCAATTCTGCATTCGGTGGATATGCGACAATTAATAATTCTATTGAGGTTAGATTTTGGTGATTTTGAGATGTGATTGTTCGTGTTTGCTAATTCGGCCCTGTTTTCATTTTCACGTAAACTGAAAGCTTAATAATTAAAATCTTTGAAATAACTACTAATAAACCGACTAATAAACATTCTACCCCACAACCTAATTTTATTATAAAGCACAATTATTAATGAATTATCAAGTAAAATACAAATTATAAAAGATGTTCAAATACTTCACCATCTACGTCTAAAAAAAGGCGTGCCCGTTTTTGAATTGTAAACCGCTCGTAAGACGTATGGTCTCTTACTATTTTCCTACGTAGTTCATTAATATCAAGAGATATAAGTACGGTTTTATTTTTTTTTAACTTAACCTAAAAGTTAATAGAATTATTAAAGTCGCATATATCGTCTATTACATAATTGCAACAGAATAAGTGAACATAATCCGCTTTTAAATTTTCTTTTGTAAGTGAGCTCTGAACGCCCAAAGATGGCCGATTTTTATCACTTAAACCTCCATATTTCCTAAACGCGTAGTATAGAGGCCACATATGCTTATATTTTCTTGAAGCATTTAAGAAGGGCATCCTGAATATAACAAAATATATAGGGTGTCCTATTTAAAAAAACAACTTTATGTGGCCACTCTGTATATAGTTCGGCACTAACATCCAAAATAATTTTGAAACCCGCCCAAGTTTAACATCAATCGATGGCCAAAATTTCATAATGATATCTTTTGCATTTCGGAGCAATCGTCCGTCCACGCACTATTGGGCCCACCCTGTATAATCTCTCAACGTTTTCAATATTTCAATTTGTTTTTAACATACTATGCAGTGTCCCAAATTGGTCTTCCATGTATTGGGATCTCGGAAACTATAGGAGCTACGAAGTCGGTTAAATGGGGAAAGTTCTAGACAATTATGTTAGTAAAGTAATGACAAAAACGGGGCGGCTGTAACCAATCGGGTTTTTGAGAAATTTTGGAAAAAACAAAATGTTGCATTTTTAAAAAACTGTTGTTATAAATCCTTTATTTTGAAAGATAATCGAAATTTGTGAAAACATTTCTGAAGCAACTTTTTGAGTGGAATATACCTGTAAAGGTAAAATTTCGATCCAACGTTTCGGTTTTTTGGGACCATCGTCAACTTCTGTTTTCCCTATGGCGGCCATATTGGATTTTTACACATGTTTACAGGGGACAAGAAATGCGTTTCAATAATGTATAACAACCCTAGAAAGATTTTATAGTATTCTAAAAAATCAAGAAAAATATAGTTTTTACTAGTAGGCCATGGATTGAACTTGAAAGTAATATGTGGTTATTATCGCGAATATTATTATCGCGAATTATTATCACGAATATAAAAACAATGTCATAATGGCTGTAGAGTTCACAGAGTAATATTTGTGAATGCAGAGTTTTTAAAAATTAAATCGAAACAGTTGCAAAATACTTAAAGTAAGAGCGAAATTTTCCTTACTTTTTCACATACGGAAATTTCATTTCCGAGCCAACAGAAATACTCAAATTTCCAAAACTGACAACGAACGAAATTATCCGGAACGAGGAACGACTTCGACATAGTTTAAAACCATTCAAGTTTGTCAATTTATCAAAACAATTCTTGATGTCTATAAATTTATGAAATTAAAAAAGCAAATTGATAGTAAGATAGTATTTAGATAGTAAATTAAAAAAGATTTTCTTTCTTCAAGGCCAAGTACCCAAATGCGGAATACACGATAACGGAATATTACTCTCAATTGAAAAATAATTTTTTGATTTAGCCATGTATACCAATACACAATATGAGGTAACTTATGTTGATACGTCAACGTTAGTCCCGCTTCCATCTAACCAAATTACTTTGTTGGTATCTAAAGATTTCAAATTGGTCGCGGTAACATTTAAACCACTCTGAGAAGATTGATTTTGGTAGCCTTCTTCGAGGATCTTTTGAATGATTTTAAAATGCTTTGCAAGCACAATTTTCGAATCGCAATTTATCGTTCGGTGGCTCTAGCGGAAATTTTATGTCCGATTGGAACATTCTGTTTTTCAGTTGAGCCATTATCGTGTATACCTCATTTAGGTGCTTGGCCTTGAAGTGAGGAATTTTTCTTTTTTAATTTAATAAATTTATAGAGTTCAAGACTTGAATTGTTTTAAACCATGCTGAAGTCGTTCCTCGTACCGCATATTTTCGTTCGGAGTCAGTTTTAGAAATTTGAGCATTTCTGTTTTCTTGGAAATAAAATTTCCGCATGTCAAAATTTCCCTCCCTTTAAGTAATTTCCAGCTCTTTCAATTTAATTTTTAAGAACTCTGCATTCAGCAAATATTCCTCTGCGACCTCTACAGCCATTGTGATATTTTTAAGCATTCGCGATAATAACCACATATTATTGTTAAGTTCAATCCATGGCCTACTAGTAAAAACTATATTTTTCTTGATTTTTTAAAATTCTATAAAAACTTTCTAGGTTTGATATACATTATTGAAACGCATTTTTTGTCCCCTATAAACAATTGTAAAAATCCAATATGGCCGTCATAAGAAAAACAGAAGTTGATGATGGTTCCAAAAAACCGAAACGTACCTTTATAGGAATATTCCACTCAAAAAGTTGGTTCAGAAATGTTTTTACAAATTTCGATTATCTTTTAAAATAAAGGATTTACAACCGTTTTTTAAAAATGCACCCTTTTGGTTTTCCCAAAATTTCTCAAAAACCCGATTGGTTACAGCCACCCCGTTTTTGTCACTACATTACTAACATAATTGTCTAGAACTTTGCCCATTTAACCGACTTCGTAGCTCCTATAGTTTCCGAGATCCCGATACATGGAAGACCAATTTGGGACACACTGTATATGTATTTAACATAATGGTGATGGTGGTTCGCGGCCTTAGCACTTACAGTTCAGGTGGTTAGCAGGTTTAGGACAAATAAAACACCCTTGTAGATCGAAAAACGGCCAACGTTTCGACGTATAATTAACTTCTTCTTCAGGTCTGTGACATATAATGAGAACACACTACTTAATGAAACAGTAAGGAACAAACATGATAATTTAAATACTTGCACAGGTGACAACAAAGTACAAACATTGATGATACGCTGATTAATATATGCATATACACTCTTTTCTTATTTAGGAGCATTAAAATTCTTTTGCTTCTCTTTAAACAATTTTGTATATAATATCTACTAATTGAAATATTTGAGGCCTTACCTATTTTCGAACAAGGGTGGTGTCAATGTTTAATAATTGCACAACCAAAAAAGAAGCAAACATAGAGAACTTATACTCTACTACAACATAATCCACACAACAGCACAAAAGGACTCGGTTCACAAGATCAAAGAGACACGTTGTTCGTCTCAACAACAATAAATGACTATTGTCGTAGACCCCACCCAGAGCATCAATACAGGAATGTTTGGCATTTAGTTCCGCAAATACAAGTTAAGATGTTAATTCTTTATAAATATGAATTAGATTCCTATACTGTATGCTGAGTCTCTGCGTGTCTGTCCTGCTGTTAACAGTCTCGTTCAGCGCAATATGAATCATCTCGCTCACATTCCTCTTAAAGTAATGATTCTCCCGATCTAGCACTTTTGCGTCCCCGAAATCGAAAATGTGATCATCCACGAAGTGATGCAAAGCTAAAGCTGTTTTCTCTCCTTTGTTACGGTTCATCTCCCTGCAATCATAACGGTGTTGATACACACGTTTTTTTAAATGCTGTCTTGTCGTACCCACATAACACTTGCTGCAGTCAGAACATGGAATCATATAAATGACGCATGAACACATGTCTAATGGCGTTGGATCCTCAATTCACTAAAGAGTGAATTAACAGTCTTATCGTTATAGAATCCAATCCTACATTCAGGGAATTTATGTTTAACACGTTGTTGTAGGCTTTCAGATAATCCTTGGATGTATGGAAATCTGAAATATTTAGTGAGTGGATCACGCTTACTATTTCTTTGAATTAATGGTTTGTGGTTCAAAATAATTCTATTGACCAACGCCACGGGATAATTGTTCTGTCTTAGGATATCTTTAATAATCATTTCATTCTGTTCATGATATTCCGGTGAGCTCAAGGTTATGGATCTATAGAGCAAGCTTTTTTAAAGAGAAGCAAAAGAATTTTAATGCTCTTAAATAAGAAAAGAGTGTATATGCATATATTAATCAGCGTATCATCAATGTTTGTACTTTGTTGTCAACTGTGCAAGTATTTAAGTTATCATGTTTGTTCCTTCCTGTTTCATTAAGTAGTGTGTTCTCATTATATGTCACAGCCCTGAAGAAAACGTTAATTATACGTCGAAACGTTGGCCGTTTTTCGATCTACAAGGGTGTTTTATTTGTCCTAAACCTGCTAACCACCTGAACTGAATTTAACATAATATGATCTGCATATTTAACTTACCCGTACTTCAGCAGCGGGATATCGTTTCTTATGCGCCCCAGTAGAGTGGTGTGATGGCGGGGGCCCGAGCACCTGCCTTCCTTCGTTCAGCATGGGGGATGCCTGGTCCTGGTAGCTGGGCTGTCCCCTGTTGGCGTTTCTGAAGTCCATCATCTGAAACAATGAAATCAAGTCGAATATTTTATTTCCGTTGCCGTTATTATTCATCGTTATACACATCATTTTTACAGGGGAATCGTCTATTAATTGTGAACTTTTCCTTCCTACTGCGGTGAATAATTTAGCGCTTTAATCGAACGAAATCGTATATCTAGAAAGGAATCTGGGGAATCTATCTGAAATGCAGTTTGAAAAAAAGTTAAATCGTGCTGGTGCAGTTTGCTGCGGTTTGCGGAAACGTCAAACAATCGTTGCAGGTTGCTGCTAATTTCTTTGGATTAAGCAAGAAATTGTGGTATCGGCTTGGCTAGACCGATCACGCCATCCCTGTAGTATTGTCAAAGCACTAAGAGGAATTATATGATCACTTATTATATCACGCTTCACAATTGCAATTACTTAAACTTTAAATCAAAACAAATAAAATACTAATTTGTTTTCTGAGGGAAAGTTGTTATTATCGCCTTTTTAGGAGAAATGTGTGGGTGGCTTTAGTGACTAAAATAATGCGAAATAATAGAGATTTGGAAATGTGTAAGCCAAGTGTGCGACACTTTTATAAATAAACTGGTTTCGGAAAATTTTGTTTTTGCACTTCATAGAATAAAAAGTCACTTATGTCTTATATTTTCGGAACTACAGTGTCACTTTTTAGCCCGAATACCTTGGACATTCCTCTCTAAAAAAGATGCTCTTCATTTGTTTCGATAAAGTCAGCCGTTTTCGAAAAAAAAAATAGATTTTTTGTATATCACGTTTTTGCAATAATAAAATTTTATTTATTTTTCTAACAAGTGCGCAAAGTAACACTTTCGCGCACGCGACTGCCGTTAGCAGTCAAGTGCGCGAAAAACACTTTGCGCAAGAATTAGGAACAAAATTTTATCTACAACGGTATAAAAGTCCAGCTGCCACTAACATGGAACATCTTTAACGATTTTATAAATGATTAAGCTTCACAGTTCTTTTCTACTACCCCTGTATTCACGGCGTGCGCGAAAGTATTTTATTTTGTACTTGTAGTAATCTTTATATTTTAATTTTTGTTTCATTTATTCCTTTTATACCGTTCCTTCCTGTTAGTGTACAAATATAACTTTAAATTAAGTATTCCGTATGTTGTAGTACAAAACTCTGATGAAGGCACCAATTTGTGTCAGCCTATAAAATAAACAACGAAGTTAGAAACACCCGCTGTACCTTATTTAATAAAAAAAAAAGACCAGAACTCAAGAAAACAACCAGCCATATAACTACAAGGGTCCAAGAATCTAGAAGCCTTGGTCAATGGTTGGCCTACGTGCCAACCATTGACCATGTAAAATGGTGATATCATACAAAAACATGTATATTTTGCCTGCCCGGGCCTCAGAAAAGCAAGTCAAAGTGTTGAAATTTGACCAAACGGAACTCATTGACAATCGAGGTGTCATTTTGAAAATGACGCTCCTTAATTTTTAAAAGAAATACTCTACAGAAATCGTTTTTAAAGTCAATAAAGACTTGTTAGCATGGTCGAAGAAAAAGTATAGTGTTTTACTCCTCAAAGAAGCATTTTCTCTCTCGAGAACATTACCAAACTCGGCTTCGCCTCGGTTGGTAAACTGTTCTCTTGAGAGAAAAAATGCCATTTTCGTCACTCGTTAAATAATATACTATTTTCGCTTGCTGCCTTGGGCAACGCGCGTAAAAGTAAAATCACATTCTGATCCTCAAGAAAGGTTAGATTTCGTTTGTGCAATGAAAGCGTAAAATGCGTCATTATTGGACGTTTGTGGAAAAAAAAAAGATTCATGTAGGACTTGTAAGGGACTCTTGCAATGAGATTTATTTTACTTATCTCCCTGTGGCAAATGGGGCTTATCTTTCCGTCACATCAAGGGATTTTGTTAGACTGTTTTTCGTAGTCGCTGGTACCCGTCGACTAACCGTGTAGTCAAAGGGATTTTTTCTGTTCTACTGTTGTTTCGAAGGACCACTGCACTTTTGCAGAATTGAGATTGACAGAGATTGAGAGAGAGACAAGCTGAGGTTTTATATTAACACTAACGGCTTTATTTTCAAAACTTATATCTAAATATGTGTTTATAACGACTGAAATCAAAAATAGATCTTCGGTTCTTGGCCTGTAAATATATATGAGAGAATGACACAGCAGTTTTAGTCTGTGTCTGGTGTATCAAAGGCCCAAAATTACTGTTATAGAGGATTAACCTCTATAACCCAGCAAAAAAAATAGTGCAAGGAAAACCAAGTGCAATCATCAGAGCGTTACCTCCCAAGACGCGTTTCGCTCCCACTAGAGCTCATCAGTTGTATTCACTACACACACATGTGTATACTAACTTATTCTTTACAACAATCTTGATAAGAGAGTGATCAAGTTGCCTGAGTGAAAGTAGAGAGAGTTAAGTTTTGAGTTCTTACTTACAAGAGTGCGAGAGAGGTGTAAGCAGAGACAACCCATGAGACGAGCAAATGGCATTATAAATTTGTGCGATTCTCTGTCTCATTTGTACCCGCTTTAGATTACAATGATTCGTACTCTGTCGTTGTCTTGTACAGTATAACAGAGCGAGCCACCGTCGTGTTTTCCGGCATTGCCATGCTGATCCAGTCTACCCCAATAATAGGAAATAATATACCTTTTAATTCTTTCTGATACTTTGCCTTTTAAGCGCCTATTTTACAACCTGACAACTCCGCATTTTTGTAATAACCCTCTGGCCGACGACGTGGCGCCGCGACGTTGGGCAAATCTTACAAATGGCGGATTATATTGTGAATTGTCAAAGAAGTTTTGTCTTGTGTTCTCTTAATAATTAATTTGCACTTTGATCTATGGCATTTATTCTTTGATGTGTGCAGGGTGTGAGTGCGGTGCGAAGAGACTCGGCAGATACAACGAATAAATAAATAATAAATAGTGCGATTGCCGCGAGCCGAGTCTATAATAATTTTTGGAAGATGTCACCAAAAAAGGGTTTTGTATGTGGCCTTTCCTAAGATGAAGGAAAACGTTTACATAATTTTCCTCCCGACATGAAAAAGTATAGATACTATCTAGATAGATACTAGATGTTATTAATTATGTACCTATAACTATACATGTATACCGATACAAGTAACTATTTATATTATTCTTTTCTTTTAAGTTTAAGTAATATTAGTTCATTACATACATTAACATCACACACTTAACATAAAAATTGTATTTTGATGATAATTCAGGGCATTGAAATTTATTTTAGTCAGTTTATAATATGTTTTATTATATATTAGTACGTATTCTATGACTAAATAGATTATATGTATATTAATATTTTGTTTGGTTAGGCATATATACTTTATTGAGTTTCATTTTTTGTTGTTGCAAATATAGATATTTCTCCATGATATTATTGGAATAATAATTGTTTCTTTCATCTTTTAACATTTTAGACAATTTTCAGGGTTTTAAATTGCGGTCCAAAGAATACCCACTTCATTGCTCTTCTATTTGATGATAGCTTAAAAGTCTGGAAAAGTTGCGAAATCTACGTACGTAGGTATAGAATATCTATTAAACCTTAGGTTTTCAAACCTTCTCCATGAAATTCAGCTAAATAGACCTTTTTTTTGCATATAGAATACATTGTTGTTAAACGACCTTTGGCATACCAATTCTTTGACAGCAATGCATTTTATTTGAGGAATTTTAAGTCTACCTTAACTGAACTTCACGGCGAAGGTGTACAAACGGCTTCTCGAGGGCTATCGAATACGTTTAAATTATGGCGGCAATGTGACGTGGCGCCCTCTAGTACGCTGCACTTTTCTTAGACAGAGACTCACGAAAAAAGAGAGACAGTAAATTTTTACAATCGGACGAGTTATTTACATTCAGTTGCTCGTCTCATGGGTTGTCTCTGGTGTAAGTGCGATAAGTTAGATCTCGCATCAATGACAAAACATAAAAGAATAGAGAGCCCCGAACTATTCGGGCAGGTATTTATACAGAACTTTCCCTACTTTCCTTGAAGGCTGGGATTTTACGTGTCATAAACATAAAAATGACGCTAGACCCTATTACGGCTAAAATTTATACAATACCTGAGGACGGTGCCAGAGGTAGATAGCTTAGACTAAGGGTAAACACTAATACAACCTAAGATTGACTGTTAAGTGGTTCAACCGCAATTCGGTTTTACAACTGGACAAAAGCCCGTCATAAATTGAGTACAGACCTATAGTTGATATTATCAATAGTACAATTTGTAAAGGACAGCAGACGCGTGAGCTATGTCATAGCGCAGTACCCCCAGTTGTGCTTCTCATGTTAACTGATGATATTGCATTTATTTGATTAAAAGCATTTTTCCACTTATTATTGTATTGAGTAAGATAATAAACGTCGTCTTAGAATTAACATTGTAGTTTTTAAAAACGGTCTTCACCGATCCAAGAAGTTAAGTGGCGCAGTCGGTAGGATCCACTAAAAAGCTTATCTATCGAAGAAAGTTTTTCGTTTAACGATTAATTGGTGGATCGAACTAGCTAGGTAGTCCGATTTCGGTTGTTCGAGAGTATATCGAACAACATTTCGATCTGACTCTAAAGCTAACATCGTGGTGAAATATTAGGTACTCAATCGTTGAGTACATATCACGGAAAGTGTCACAGCATCGGGCGCTTTCGCGAGGGGCTACGGCGCAACGTTGGAAGGACAGCATCGCCATCCAGCATCCAGCAGCAGTTACCTTATAGAAGAGGACATGGTGAAGAACATCCCTAGGATTATGTAAGTGCAAATCTCTCGATGCCTGTTTTTAATGACATTGAACAAGATTTAAATAATTGTTTGTCAAATAATCAACCTTCAACTGACTCCGAAAGTATCGCTGAAGATTCTAAAACATTATCAAGAAATCGATTGTTTGAAATAGAAGACGAAATTTCTAAACTAAGTGATCAACTTTTTAATACTATTAATATTAGCGATAAAAGTTTAGATAGCAAGCCGAGTGAAATAATAACAATGTCACAATTCAAGCCGGAATACTTAAAATGTATTCCCGAATTTGATGGTAACCCCAACGATTTGAATCGTTATTTGTCAGTTTGTGAAACGTTAATTAACACATTTTATAACACCTCAAACACGAACGATTTCCAAAATATTTTCCTTTTAAATTCTATTATAGGAAAATTAACCGGAAACGCAAAAGTTGTTGTAAACATACAAAATGTAAGTACATGGGAAGACCTAAAAAACACCTTACGTAGGAATTTCGCGGATCAACGAGACGAATCATGCCTTAACAGAGACCTAGTTATGCTGAGACAAATGATAAACGAACAACCAAGTCAATTTTATGATAGGGTATTGAATATTTTAAACTTGTTATGCTCTTATATTGACCTTCATGAAAATTCAATCACGGCAAAAACTCTAAAAAAAAATCTATACAATGAACTTGCACTAAAAACATTCCTCTCTGGTTTGGAAGAACCTCTAGGGACCACTATACGTTGCATGCAGCCTAAAACACTAGCGGCTGCTTTGCAATGCGTAACTCTCGAACACAATAACCACTATTTCCAAAATTTGACTAAGCCCAATATAGTTCCCCGACATATCACATCAAACTTGAGAGTCCCAAACCAAAATAATATGCCATTCTCTTATGGTCAATTTAACTCTCTATCTAATACTTCCGTACCGTTCAATGCACGCACCCCACACAATGCGTTCTCATATAGGCCCAGTCAGCAATATCCACCATCTCAATCATTTAATTCACAGTCAAATTTTGCTAGATCAGCTCAAAGATTCCCAGCTAATTCTCGAGTATTTTCAAGACCAAATCAGACCAACGTGTTTCGACCCAATCAAAATAAAGCTCTGCCTACCCCTCAACCAATGAGTATCTGCTCATCCATTCCAAAACCTCCGCAACAACCGGGCAACAAATTTCAAACCCCAAATCAAGCTCTACTCCCGGTTCAAGAACTTTATAATGCCGAGACACAGTCATCGTCCTATGACTCATATAACGCGCGAGATCAATACTGCCAGTACTACGATCCGTATTACTACGACGAATCGTACTATGGCACTGAGCAATATGATCCGTCTCAATATTATGACCTACCCCAAGGATCTCACGAGACGGGTTACTCACCTTCACCTACAGTGCCGGCAATTCCTACAACCGAAAGCAATGACGTAAATGCGTCTCTAAAGGAAAACGTAAATTTTCAGTTGGTTCCCGAGAACAAAAATCCAACTTAGTAATTTCCTTAAACACGGCAAATTCGAGCGAATTGTCCTATATTGTCCTACCAGAGCATGATATAAAATTGCTAATTGATTCCGGATCAACCCAATCATTTATTAACCCCAATCTAGCCAAAAGGTATTTTGCACATAACATACGTGACGACCCTTTTATCGTCAGCACAGTTTTCCAAAAATCCGCGCACAGACACAGCGCCTCGATACCAGCATCGAAAATCTTTAAATTACCAACGAGACAAGATCTAAAATTTTATCTCTTTAAGCTCCATGAGACTTTTGACGGATTAATTGGACTAGACAATTTAAAACTTTTACAGGCTAATATTGATTTCAAGGGCGGGTTTTTAGTAACACCATACACAAAAATAAAACTTAAATTCCATACCACAAGTCATGGACTTAATTGCATTACATTAGAACCTCGCACCGAACAAGTTATTAGAATAAAAACCTCGATCGAAAAGGGGGAGGTCATTGTACCCCACCAAAAAATTCACAAATGTGAAATTCCCGAATGCTTGACTATAGCAAAAAGTGGTTATGCGTTAACCACTATTTTAAACAACACATGTGAGCCCGTAACATTAGACTTTTCCGAACCAATCGAAGTAGAAAAGTTTAATCGGGAAGAAATTCAGAATAAAATAAATAAAATACTTGAACCATTTTAATGACTCATATATACCAGAACTAGACTTAACCAAAATTAGAGTAGACCATCTTAACTCTGAAGAGAAAAGAGAAATTCTAAAGGTTTGCAAAGACTTTTCCGACATATTTTACAACGAGGATACACCACTGACTTTCACAACAAAAATTAAACATCATATTAGAACAAGTGACGAAATTCCGATTTACACTAAGTCATACCGATATCCGTTCATTCATAAAAAAGAAGTCGAAAATCAAATGCAGAAGATGTTAGACCAGAATATCATTAGACCCTCTAACAGCCCTTGGTCAAGCCCTATCTGGGTTGTACCCAAGAAAATGGACGCCTCGGGTAGGCAAAAATGGAGAGTGGTCGTAGATTATCGGAAACTTAACGAGAAAACGATAGACGATAAATTTCCCCTTCCAAACATCACCGACTTATTAGATAAATTGGGGAAGTGTCAATATTTTACAACGTTAGATTTGGCTTCCGGGTTCCACCAAATAGAGATGAACGAATCTGATATTCCAAAAACCGCTTTTAGTACGGAAAACGGGCATTTTGAATACACCAGAATGCCGTTTGGCCTCAAAAACGCGCCAGCCACTTTTCAGCGTGTTATGGACTCAATCCTAAGGGGGATACAAAACGAGAAATGTCTTGTATACCTTGACGATATAATCGTATTATCAACTTCACTCCATATAGATAACCTCAAACAAGTGTTTAAACGACTGAGAGATTCAAATTTTTAAATTCAACTAGATAAAAGTAAGTTTTTACGCCGTGAAGTTGCTTACCTTGGACACATAGTTACCCCCGACGGAGTCAAACCAAACCCTGACAAGATTATGGCAATAAAGAAGTACCCAATTCCTTCGACTACCAAAGAAATTAAAGGCTTTCTCGGACTACTCGGGTACTATAGGAGATTCATTAACAATTTTGCAAGAATAACCAAACCCCTAACAAAATGTCTCAAAAAGGGTGCAAAAATAGAACACAACCAAGAATTCATAGAGTGTTTTGAAATTTGCAAAAATCTTCTTCTAAACGAGCCTATCTTGCAGTACCCAGATTTGTCAAAAACATTCAATTTGACCACGGATGCCAGCAATATCGCATTAGGTGCTGTATTAAGCCAAGGACCTCCGGGAAATGACCTTCCGGTGGCATACGCATCACGCACACTCAACGAATCGGAACAAAATTATTCGACAATTGAGAAAGAGTGTTTGTGTCTTGTGTGGGCAGTAAAGTACTTTCGCCCCTATCTATTTGGACGGAAATTTAAAATCCTAACAGATCACAAACCTCTTCAGTGGCTGTTTTCGTTAAAAGATCCCAGTTCTAAACTACTTCGTTGGAGGATTAAATTGGAAGAGTACGACTACACAATTATCTATAAGAAAGGAAAAGCCAATACTAATGCTGATGCTTTGTCACGTATAGAGCTGCACACGAAAGAGGATGAACAGTTTTCTTCCCTAAAAGAGTACATGGAAGAATTCGAAAAAGAACTGGAGCAAGAATCGAGAGAACATCATGTAGAACAAGAAAACGAATCCGAACGTATGCCATCACAAAAAGATATTGACCAAGCATCTATAGTGGCTCAACCCGATGAAGAACAAATGCAAGAACCAATTGATGACGATGATAGTGACACCGTGCACACGAATAACGAACAAGACCCAATCGTAGGCATCCCAATTGTCGACATTCCTGTAAATTATGGCGCTAATCAAATTTTTATTTCGCAAGTTCTACATTCCCCTGCACGCCCAAAAATGACTATACTGTTTGAAAAGAAGAGAAGAATAACTACGCAAGTCAGTAAAAACGACTTTGAAAACGACGTTTTAAAAATAATTAAAGAATACGTAATTCCAGATAAACCATATTACCTATACTTTGAGGAAGACGGAATTTACGAACCATTTTGTGAAGTTGTAAGAAAATACTTCCGATGGCCCTCATTACAATTCAAACGCTGCCTTAGAAGACTACTCGACGTAACAAACAAGAGCGATATTGCGGAAATAATAAAAAATTACCACGAAGGTAAAAGTAATCATCGTGGAATAGAGGAAACGGAAGAGAGAATAAAAAAAAATATTACTGGCCCAATCAAAAGGACTCGATACAAACTTACATAAACCAATGCGAAATTTGTATCGTAAATAAATACGAAAGACATCCTGTAAAAATCGAAATGAATCTGACACCTACTGCAAATAAACCATTCGAAATAGTACACTTAGACACCTACACACTAGAGCAGACGAAGTTTCTAACAATCCTTGATAGTTTTTCGAAGTACGCCCAAGCATACCCACTTAAATCCCTGGCTGCCACGGAAATAACAGATAATCTGTTGTTATTCTTTTCCCACCATGGCATACCCAAACAAATTATTCTAGACAACGGTACTGAATTCAAAAATATAGTCGTCACCGAACTGCTCCAACTTCATAAAATAAAAGTCGATTTTATTTCGCCCCATCACCCTGATTCAAATGGTGCAATAGAGCGTTTCCACTCGACCATAGCCGAGCATGTACGACTTTTGAACTCCCAAGAATTCACCAAAGCTTCCATTACCCAAAAAATTACGTACGCTATAATGGCTTACAATCATTCGATCCATTCGGCAACAAAAATGAAGCCGATAGACGTAATTAACGGACACATTAGCGACGGCGACCCATATGATATTAACGTAGACCAACTTTTAATATCAGATTACATAAGTACTCACAAAGACAAGGTTAAGCTCCTTTACTCAAAAATTAATGAGAAACTTATTCAGGGCAAAGAACACGTTCTCACTAAGATGAACAGGAAACGTGAGAATCCCGACATTTTCAAAGCCGGTCAAGAAGTTTATGTGAAAAAGCACGTTCGGCAAAAACTTGCTGAGAAGTTCTCAAAACCTGTGAAAATCTCCAAAGTCAATAAAAAACGCAAAACTGTTACAACTAATTCCCACGGAAAAATTCACATGGCAAATATAAAACGACCTCTTAGAAACACGTACAGTTTCGATTAGTAAGCATTTTATTCCATTCCATTCGGGTTTGGTAATGCAATCCTTTAGTTATTTAGATATTTACATGTACGAATTACATCAAGTTCCATCCCGGCACAAACGCAGAGTCAGCGAATCAGCTGACAACCGAAGCTTCCTGAGAATCATCATTTTCAGCCTACAGTCAGTCGGGTTTTTGCATTTATTGTATTCATACGCTTTGCTTAAATTAAATGTTGTACTTTCGCAAATAAAAGCATTTTTAAAAAGAGTTTTCTCGATTACCACGAGTTATTTGGCGCAGTCGGTATTATATCCGAAGTCGATCGTATCGAACGGTATTGACTTTCGTATCAACGATTTATCGGGTATTCAGTGTTGTTGGTATTTACGGAGGTGTATTGGATCTATCGAAGAAACATAAGCCACCAGAAGCCATCAGCAATCTTGGGAACCGGAACAGCATCGTCCAGCTCCGCAAGGGTAACTTTTACATGAAGTACTACATCGCCCGATTGGACCTGTTAACCTTATAGTTAATAATGCAAGCTCTTATCGCTCTGCTTATGTGAGTACAACATTATTTAATTTATGTCTTCTGATTCAGAAAGCGAAAACGAATTTTTGAATCCTCTCCAGAATCTGAACCTTGAAACCGACTCTCAGATTCCAGAGAATAACCGTACTCCTCTTAGTATTACTTTAAAACCACCCACATTAACTTTAGTAACAAATACTATTAATAACGACACGATGGCTAACTTTACCGCAGAATACTTAAAATGTGTACCTGAGTTTGATGGCAACACTAATGATCTTTATAGGTACTTACAAGTATGTGAATCTTTAATAGCCGAATTTTATGATCGTGTCAATCCAATATCTTTTAAAAATACTTATTTGCTGAATTCATTGATCTCAAAATTACGCGGAAACGCCAGATTAGTAATTAATATTCAGAATGTAGCCACTTGGCAAGATGTAAAAAATACATTAACTCGTAATTTTGCTGATCAAAGAGACGAGAGTTGTTTGAACCGAGATCTTGTTATGATGAGGCAAAACCCTCAAGAAAAACCAACTCAATTTTACGATAGAATCCTAAACATTCTAAACCTGCTATGCACTTATGTAGATATTCATGAAATAGGTAATGCTAATAAAAACCTTAAACGGGATTTATATCAAAGCTTAGCATTACGCACTTTTGTATCGGGTTTAAAGGAACCATTAGGAACAACTATAAGATGCATGAAACCTACATCACTAAGTGAAGCATTGCAGTTTGTTTTAAGTGAGGATAACGTCCATTATTTTCAAAATTATTCTCCAAGAACCTTTAATAGACCAATTCAAAATTCCCAACAAGTTCAACGACCTATCCAACACAACGTGACCTCATATAAACCCATCACGTACCCATCTAACACTCCAAACAATTTTTTCAGAAACCAACCGCAAAATTCCTTCCAATCAGGAAATGGTTTTCCTCAATCTCGACCCTTACAAAGACCGCAAAAATATTTTACTAACTCACAAGTATTTGGACAACGACCCAACAAGGTCAATGTGTTTAAACCTAACCCTAATAGACAACTCGATAATCCCACTCCAATGAGCATTAGTACACGAAATACGATTCCAAACAATCATTTTCCCATGAATAATGCCCCTCAACCTTCAACCTCGTACAATGCCCGACCAAATCAAAATTTCATTTCTCAAGAACTTTTCAACACCGAGGCAAAGAGAGTTGATATTACAAATGATCTGGCTGCTTCAGCTATTGACGGCTATAACTATTCGTACGATGAAGAAACAGGTGATTACTTGCTTAACAAAGACCATGATTCCGAAGCTGATGTTGAATACTCTCAGTATTCCTGCAGTAAAAATATCGAAGAGAGACATGGAAATTTTCCTATGATGCCTCTCGAAGAATCGGAAACTTAGCGTCTCCTCAAGACACCCAACGAATATCTTTTAATTTTAACCGCTCCAATGCAAGCGAATTAGCTTACATTATTTTTCCGGAATACAAAATTCAAGTTTTGATCGATTCAGGTTCAACAAAATCATTCATTGATCCTGATATAGCTTCAAAGCTTTTTCCAAATCTAATTCAAAATGATCCTTTTGTTGTTAGCTCTGTATTTAGTGAATCGCGAAACGATTACAGCGCTACCATACCAGCTCCAAAAATATTTAATCTTTCAGAAAATGACAATCTTAAATTCTTTTTGTTTAAGTTCCACGATTATTTCAATGGACTTATCGGATTAGATATTTTAAAACAACTAAAAGCAAATATTGACTTTAAGAACGGCTTTTTAATTACTCCCGAGACTAAAATTAAATTGTCTTACTATAAAACCAAGAGCAGTCAAAATCTTATCACCGTTGCACCGCGTAGCGAAAAAGTGATACAAATAAAAACATCCATACCACAGGGAGAAATAATAATTCCTTATCAGAATTTTCAAAATAGGTGCGAAATCCCCGAAAGTTTGTCAATTGCAAATAATGGGTCAGCCTTAACAACAATTTTGAATAAGACAACAGATCACGTGACTCTTGACCTGTCCCATCCAATTTTAGTTGAAAATTTTGATAGAAAAAGCATTGAAAAAATTGATCTAAACTACATTGATGATTTATCAAAACACTCCAAAATAGATCTGGCTAAATTCAGAACCGAACATCTTAACTCGGAAGAAAAATCAAAAATTCTCAAACTAATATCTGAATACTCTGACATATTCTATACCGAGAATACACCATTGACATTCACTAGTAAAATAAAACATCATATTCGCACTACCGACGAAATTCCTGTTTACACCAAAACTTATCGGTACCCTTTTATACACAGAGCCGAAGTCGAAAAACAAATGACTCAAATGTTAGAACAAAATATCATCAGGCCAAGTAATTCGCCATGGTCATCGCCAATATGGGTGGTGCCCAAAAAGTTGGATGCATCCGGTAAGCAGAAATGGAGGGTAGTAATTGATTACCGAGGGCTAAATCAGAAAACAATCGATGACAAATATCCACTTCCTAACATCAACGATCTACTAGACAAACTTGGTAAATGTCAGTATTTTTCGACCTTAGACTTAGCAAGCGGATTTTATCAAATAGAGATGAACGACAACGACATTGAGAAAACGGCGTTTAGCACTGACCAAGGTCATTATGAATTTTGTCGCATGCCATTCGGACTGAAAAATGCTCCGGCAACGTTTCAGCGCGTGATGGATAACATCTTGCGAGGATTGCAAAATGAGAGGTGTGCAGTATATCTCGATGATATTATTATTTATTCCACCTCTCTGCAAGAACACTTAGAACGACTAAAAACTGTTTTTGAACGTTTAAGAGAATCAAATTTTAAAGTACAATTGGATAAGTCTGAGTTTCTTAAGAAAGAAGTAGCTTATTTAGGTCACATAGTTACACCTCAAGGCGTGAAACCAAACCCGGATAAAATTAAAGCGATTAAAGATTATCCAATACCGAAGACCACAAAACAGATCAAAGGTTTTCTAGGACTATTAGGCTACTACAGACGATTCATAAACAACTTTGCAAAGATTACAAAGCCTATGACAAAATGCTTAAAGAAAGGCGCGAAGATAGAACACAATGAAGAATTTGTAGAGTGCTTTGAAAAATGTAAAAATTTATTAATCAACGAACCCATTCTTCAATACCCCGATTTTTCAAAGGAATTCAACCTGACCACAGATGCGAGCAATGTGGCAATCGGAGCCGTTTTATCACAAGGTCCAATAGGACATGACCTACCAATTGCCTATGCTTCACGCACACTAAATGATTCAGAACAAAATTATTCAGTAATTGAAAAAGAACTTTGGGATATTAGTTTGGGCATATAGTTTGGGCATCAAAATACTTCCGCCCATACATTTTTGGACGAAAATTCACCATCATTACGGACCATAAACCTCTACAGTGGTTATTTTCACTAAAGGACCCGAATTCCAAACTGCTCAGATGGAGGATCAAATTGGAAGAATATGACTATAAAGTCATGTACAAAAAAGGCAAGCTAAACACAAACGCTGATGCCTTATCGCGAGTAGAAATACATACAAACGAATCTAATGAAGTATCCGAAGCAATCGATAAATTAATTTCAGATATCCAAAATAACCAAGACCAACGAGCAAATGAAGAAGCTGATGAAGTAGTTCAAGAAATACTAAACGCGCCTTCGTGTTCGCGGTATGCCGAAGATAACATAGACAATGTTTCTCTCATTGTAAATACGGATAAATACGACACCTCAACACGTTTTGAACCGCCTGAAACGTCACCGCTCGCTGATAACCAAACAGCTGACGATGATGACATCACAATACATACTAGTGTTGAAAGTCCTGTAGTAGGCATTCCTATTTGTGATACTGCAATCAATTTCGGACAAAATCAAATAATTTTTAACTCAGTAGCACATTCACCAGCAAACCCAAGGATTACGATACTTTACGAAAAGAAAAAAAGAATAAATGTTCAAATATCGGAGAGCAACTTCGAACAAGACATCGTTGACTTTGTCAAGAATTATGTTTTGCCAGACGTACAATATCACATATACTTTGAACAGCCCGATATGTACGAACCATTTTCGGCCATTGTTCAGAAGTACTTTAAATGGCCATCCATCAAGATGCGCAGATGTTTGAAGAAATTAATAGATGTCACTGATAAAGAAACCATAAAGGAATTAGTAAAGAACTATCATGAAGGAAAAAGCAATCACAGAGGAACCGATGAAACTTACCAACGTATTAAACAAAAATACTATTGGCCAAACACCAAAGAATCGATCCAAACTTACATTAACGATTGTGAAATCTGTCAACAATGTAAATACGAAAGAAATCCAATAAGAATCAAAATGAACATAACACCACCTGCTTCTAAACCTTTCGAAATAATACATATCGACACATTTACTTTCGAACAATGTAAATTTCTCACCATAATCGATAGCTTTTCCAAGTATGCCCAGGCATATTCCTTGAACTCCCTTTCCGGCACAGAAATAGCTGACAGTTTACTTCAATTCTTTTCTCATCACGGCATTCCTAAGCAAATAATTCTAGATAACGGTACAGAGTTTAAAAACTCACTAGTAACCGAACTCTTAGGACTACATAAAATAAAAATCCATTTCATATCACCCTACCACCCGCAATCAAATGGACAGATTGAACGATTTCATAGCACCATAATTGAACATATTCGTCTCCTTAATGCTCAAGGTTTTTCCAAAACACCCATAAAAATGAAAATGATTTATGCCATCCTAGCATATAATCATTCAATACACTCCTCAACCAAACTCAAACCCATTGACGTCATTAACGGTCACACTTCCTCCAATGACCCTTTCCATTTAGAAATCGACAAAATTCTACTTAATGACTACATCAATGATCATAAAGAAAAGACTAAAATCTTGTATTCAAAAATAAATTCTGATTTATCACAAAAGAAGCAAGATATAATTAGCAAAAGAAATGAAAAACGCGACAACCCTGCCGTTTTTAAGACTAAACAAAAGGTCTACATTAAAAAACATTCTCGCCAGAAAAATTCCAATACGTTTTCAAAGGCAACCAAAATCAAGAGCACTAACCCTGATAAGAAAACTATCTCAACAGAAACCCAACCTAAAATACATATGGACAATATAAAACGTCCATTACAAAAGAAGTATTCCTTTGACTAATTCGAGACTTTCGGTTTTCAGATTAATTGGAACCCTCGGATTAAAAGGAGAAAAGATAGCTATTAGGATACTCGATAATAACCCCGGTATTATCCCACTAAAACTTGGTTCATCAAAAGTAATAAACTATAATCATGAACTCATTCACTTCTATGATTTGAACACCATAATAGAAGAGATAAATAAACTTAATAATCAATCACATGAATTGGAACTCCTTCTAGATCATAATCGAGATTATAAATTTGACACTTCCAATTACATGAAAATTCTTAGCTTTTTGCGCGAAAAAGTTCATACAAAGTTAACCGAAATCATTCCAGAACATTCAAGATCAAAGAGAGGCCTTGTAAATGGTTTAGGGTCTATTTTTAAATCAATAACTGGAAATCTAGATTATGCAGACGGTGAACGATACGATAGAATAATTAGCAATATTCAAAAGAATCAAGTTAAAATAGCCGAAACAATAAGGAAACAAAACTCGTTTTCTGCAGCTTACATAGATAAGTTTAACAGTACGATTCAGCAAATAAAACAAAACGAAAAATTATTACAAACTCGAATGTATCAAATTTCTTTATTTGTGGAATCAGAAGCTAAGCGCGAATATACATGCACGGTCAAGGATGTTGCCAACCAACTTATTAACATGTTCGAAATATTAAATTCCATTTTGCAAGACATCGAAAACTCGATATCCTTTGCTAGATTACAGCTCATGCATCCCAGTATTCTGAAGATATCTGATTTATACGGCGAACTTAAAAAGTTGCAATCTTTTGTAAAAAAGGACGAGTTTCCAATGGAATTAACAGTAGATAATGTTTACATTCTCATGAAACATATTAAGATCAGCAGTTTTATGCTTAACAACAGACTAACGTATATTTTACACATTCCAATAACACATAAAGAGACATTTGACTACTACCACTTATACTCGACTCCTATATTATCTGAAGGTCAGTTTCAAGCGATAATACCTCGCGATAGATTTTTGATCAAAAATGAATTGTACTACTCATATACGAGCAATCCCTGCGAAGAAATGGCCCCACAGCGATTCCTTTGCCAACCAATGGACATTAAAGCAACCACGTCCAATAACCCTTGCGAAGTCCAGCTGCTTGATATGAAAAACACCTCCGTATGCAAGAAAACACCAACAAAAATACCCAGGTCAATGTTCAGAAGATTAGAAGCAACGAATCAATGGATTGCTGTCCTACCGGCAGAAGAAGTAATTCATTTGAAATGTCACTCACAAGAAGAAGTTCAACGCCTCACTTGTGGTACCTACCTGATTGAGATGCCTATAAACTGTCAAGCAACGACATCTCAAGATACTATTACCAATTACCAACAGTCGACCAGCAAGATACAACCTATCTTGTTCCCGGACCTTGAAGCAGTTTCTCAAAAACCAAGACCGAAAATACCAATCGAAACCAAATTTCTGGAGGTTTCAAACCTTGATGACTTAGCTTCTATTAAG
The DNA here is from genome assembly GCA_951812265.1 of Taphrorychus bicolor. Lineage (NCBI taxonomy): Eukaryota > Metazoa > Arthropoda > Insecta > Coleoptera > Curculionidae > Taphrorychus > Taphrorychus bicolor. The sequence goes on along the minus strand of OX638303.1, from coordinate 56,627 downwards.
TCGCAAATATTGGAGAATCAACCAGATATCGATGACGTCTCATCCATATCGTACGTCCCTAGTATCTGGACAATAATGAGTTATTGTTTAATATTCAGTGGACTCGTTTATCTATTATATAAGAAGCTTAAAACCTTGAAAATGAACCAGAATGAGGACCAAGAAAACCACATGGACCCAAATGCTGTCCAACTACCTCGCTAGTCCTCCTTCGTTGGATCTCAGGGGGGAGGAATTACATCAAGTTCCATCCCGGCACAAACGCAGAGTCAGCGAATCAGCTGACAACCGAAGCTTCCTGAGAATCATCATTTTCAGCCTACAGTCAGTCGGGTTTTTGCATTTATTGTATTCATACGCTTTGCTTAAATTAAATGTTGTACTTTCGCAAATAAAAGCATTTTTAAAAAGAGTTTTCTCGATTACCACGAGTTATTTTACGTTTATTCGCTTAACAAGCTTTTAATCTTTAAACATGTGCCTGTAAACTAAGTTCGGCAGATAACGTAATATTCAATTGTAATTTTATTTCAGCCTGGTGGTCATCAGCCTCCTACACCAGCATGCCACTCTCGGGTTACAGAATAAAATAGTGCCCAGAAAATTGGACGACAATATTGGGTTATTACCAATAAAATTGGGCAACGCAAGAATGCCCGAATACGATTACACGCTTATTCACTTCTATGACCTTAATCCGATAATTGTCGAAATCAATAAATTACATATAAAATCTCTGAATATTACAAGTTCAATAATAACGCATGCCGAATATACAGCAGACGCGGCTAATTATCTTAAGTTGTTAGAGTTAGTTCAAAATAGGATAGAGAATAAAATTAAGGAAATAATCCCTCATCCTCTGCGAGTCAGGACAGGCCTAATTAATATGTTAGGGTCTGTATTCAAAGCTATTTCAGGGAACTTAGACGCCTCTGATGGCGAGCGCTATGATCAAATAATCAAACAGCTTCAATCAAATCAGAATAAATTAAAGGAAGGTATTTTGGCACAAAACTCCATTTCTTTACAAGTAATTGCCCGATTTAATGACACCATTAGTCAAGTTGGCAAACACGAACAAATCTTGGACTCAAAAATGAAACAAATAGCTTGGATTGTGAACAAAACCACTTATAGAGAGAATTTGTCTTATATCAAACATACACTAAATGAAATCATTGATCTCTATGAGTTCATCGACTCATCGCTGCAAGATATAGAAAATTCAATTACATTTTGTAAATTAAGAACCTTACATCCAAGTATTATTAAGACTGAAGCCCTTCTTACTGAACTAAGATCATTAGAAAATCGCGTCGGTACCAAACAAATGCCAATTACGAAATTGGGAATAGATAACGTTCATCTTTTCCAAAAGGTGATTGACACCGACTGTTTCATTCTTAATAATAAAGTTACTTATCTCCTGCGGGTACCAATAACCCTCAAGGATGATTTCAAAATGTTTCATTTATATTCGGCACCAATACTTTCAAAGAGTCGGTTTAAGGCTATTATACCGTGTATTAAATTCTTAATAAAAAATGAATTGCACTACACATACTATAACCAAGCCTGCCAAGAAACACTACCCGAACAATACCTATGCGAGAAGAAGGAACTCCACCCAGTACGATAGGATAGTCCCTGCGCCGTAGTCCTCTTAACGGCCCCTAAAGGCGCTTCTACATGCGAGTCAATAGAAATACATGTTGATCGACCCGTAATAGATCAGATGGCCACGACAGACGAATGGCTATTCATCTTCCCACGCAAAGAAGTCATTAAGCTTCAATGTCCGAATCAGATGGAAGTGCTAAACGTAATAGGCACCTACATCATGACCATTCCAAATGGGTGCCAAGTGAGCACCACCGATCGTGTAGTTATCAACACCAAGAAGACTGTCAATGGCAGCATCCAATCGATGTTATTTCCTGACCTAGACAAAGACCAGAATGCAATACCTTCACTAACGCTGGACTCAAAAAATGGAAGACATCAAGCTCGATAACTTGCAAGGGTTAAGGAGCCAACTCTTATCATTAAAGCCAACCTTTGACCCGGTACCAATATCAAGGAGCCCATCAATTTGGACAGTTTTAATATATGTGCTACTGATGGTTAGCCTCATGTGCCTGTTGTATTACAAGTTGCGAAACTACATGTGCCAGAAGAAAGAAGAAGAAGCCATAAGCCACGGTAGCCGCCAATCCATTCAATTTCCCGGAGCCGTAAAGTTGAATCTAAGGGATGGAGGAGTTATGTCATAGCGCAGTACCCCCAGTTGTGCTTCTCATGTTAACTAATGATATTGCATTTATTTGATTAAAAGCATTTTTCCACTTATTATTGTATTGAGTAAGATAATAAACGTCGTCTTAGAATTAACATTGTAGTTTTTAAAAACGGTCTTCACCGATCCAAGAAGTTAAGTCGTGATATAATCATAAATTGCATTAGCATAACCTACTGAGTTATACGTCGGAGTCGTCTGGTCGGAAAATATGTTGTTTCGGAACACTCCCCTTTAATAAGCGAATTGTTGCATATTTGACATAAAGACTCATCTGGATACCGTTGGGCATGATATAATATGTTGGATAAAACTTTTTGGATATAAATCTAAGTTTGGTAATTTTTAACAAGTGGACGCTTTTGAAGCTAAAGGTTATCAATTAGGTCACACGTGTTAACCTTCCTTCCACGTGTAACTAACTAACCGCTATGTAATCAATAAGTAACATAGATATTCTCAGAACAGAACTATTAATTCCCGATTTATGTAAGTTATCTTATATCTACGAGCTATTTCCAGTACCTGCTTTTACACTTAAAACTGCCTTACTTATTGGTTTATTTCGGGATACGAGCATAAATATTTCATTTTGGTGCTACGAACGACAGACGGTGTCAGTGAATTATTTGTTGAACTGTGAGGTGTCACCCATACTGAATAGAACTACTATAAATGCAATCAAAAATTATTGCCGGAATTCCTGCGAGCTCAATGACGGTTCTGTACGATAGCAATAATGAGTTTTTTAATAGATCTATACATACCGGATGTCCACCGCAACCCTGGATATAGGAGATTAACAGGAAAATTGTTTTTTTGTTTAGTTTAGCTTGTACCTTCGACTTAATTGAGAAACTTTGAAATGTGAGTAGTAGTAATTTTGACCTGTTTAACACAAAACCCCTCGTAAAGTTAAACTTTTCTTTACGTTCATTACTAGCAGTAGGCAAGAAATGATAACACTTTGACAGCAAAACCAATTGCATCTGGAAATCAGCAACCATTGTGACTATACAGTGGCAAATTTTCTTCCTATTTGAGGATATCAGGATACTGAGCTAGTTCCTTTGCTCACATTCGAGACATCTTTGCGGGATTGCTTATCGAACGATCAGTACCAGCACGAAATTTACTGCATGCTCTGGTTGCTCGTTTTGAGAAAAGTAGAAGTAGTAAAGGTACTAATCCATTATACCTACTTCGGAACCACGTGCTTATATAGAACACTCTGTAGTAACGACTCTGGAGTACAGTTTTTGACAAGTAGAACACTATACTTTTTCTTCGACCATGCTAACATTAGGTCCTCATTAACATTAAAAATAATCCCTATAGAGTATTTCTTTCCAGATTTAGGCGCGTCATTGTCAAAATGCCGATTATTCGAACGCGCGCTTGCTCTAAGTGCGATGTGCCGCCGTGCCGCCATGCCAACTATTTTTGCAATTATTATTGAATAATTGGTTTATTTTGTTACATTACGCAATATAATAGTAAATTTACTAATTTTGTTATCAAAATACACTTTTAAATTGAGCTTTTCAAATTCAGAATTTGATAACTTGATGGGCATCGAACTGTGCGCCATGCGCCTCCGAACAAGGGAACAAATAATAATCAACCTCGATTGTTACTCAAGTTCTGTTTGGTCAAGTTTTTAACACTTTAATTTGTTTTCCCGAGGCAGTGTAAGGCTAAACCTACGTGTTTTTGTATGATATTACCATTTTCCATGGTGTTTAACAAGATTAGATCAGATGAATCGAATTTAATTGGCGATATACAAGCGAAATTAAAACAACTTATTTTCGTCACTAGAGACGAAAGTTAACGCTACGAGATTTTCTCTCACACGTTTTCGGCTAGGTCAGGATATGACGAAAGTTGTCTATTTTTACATGGTCGTAGAACAAATCAATTAAACTTTTAGTTAAATTATTTACAGAGTCTTTAACTTCTGAAGGTAAGTATCATTAATTTTTTTTTAGCAAGCTTCTTCAGTCGACCAATTTAAATCGAAAATCTTCAGCTACAATGATCTAGAAAATCATACAGGGTGTCTCACCAGGAACTGCGGACAGCGCTTTTGGAAAAACCACTCATACTAAAAATTTAAAAATTTGATATTGTACTAAAGTCGAAGGGGGCAACCCACATACGATGCTTTCATGATCGCAGCGCTTTCGGTTATACCGAAATTCAATTCCATCTTTACTTTTTCAAATGAAACCTTTCGAATTTCAATTCCAAAACGTACTTTCTTTTCAACACATTAGACTAAAATATGTCTTACTGTTAGACAGAGAATCATTTCATCAGCACAAGTACGATTTCAATCAGTGCATTTCAATCAGCACAAGTACGATTTTTCTGAAGCAGAACGAACCTTCTTTTCAATCATCAGACTAAAGTGTCTTTCAGTTAGGCAGAAAATAATTTAAAAATATAAGAAAAATAATTTTTGAGAAAAAAGGAGGCTCAGAATCCGTACTTCAAATGTACCGTTTTTCTTGGGCCGTTATATTAAAAACTAATTTATAAGAAACAAAGAGGCTCAGAATCTGAAACTGAAATCTTCTTTCTTTTGAAATTTTGAGGCAAACAAGAAGAAATTCTGAGGTAAACACTGAATCAGCACAAATAAGATTTTTTTTGAGACAAAACGAACTTTCTTTTCAACACATCAGATTAAAGTGTGTCTTTCTGTTGGACAGAGAATCACTTCTAAGAATATGTTAAAAAATAATTTTTGAGAAAGTGGAAAGCTCAGAATCTGAAACTTAATGAGATTTGAGGTAAACACTGGACCAGCACAAGTATGATTTTCTGAAGCAAAACGTACTTTCTTTTCAATACATCAGACTAAAGTGTGTCTTTTAGTTGGACAGATAATCATTTAACCTTTTCCTTGGACTGGAGGGGGGGGGGAGACTGAGGGAACTTTTTTCTTTCAAAGTAAACAAGGACCTCAAAAATAATTTTTATCTTCAGAAAAACCAGTAGCGTACCATTTTTTTGTTGAAAAATAGCCAGTCACGAGCCGCAGTGCACGCCACTGGTAATGCTGAAAAGACCTTTTATATTGCAAAACTTGAGTCTTTCATCGCTATTGACACCTGTAAAATTTCATTAAAATATCTCTGGCAGTTTCAGAAAAAAAATCAATTTTTTGGTTTTTCAAAAAAAAAAGTTTAACACCCTGTATTTCCGTAACGGAGTATTTTTCGACTATGGTTTATATAGCAAACTAGGGTTATTTTTGGACGTAGAATACCCCCTTAAAGTTTGGCACCAAAAACCTGGTCCACCCTGTATACTGTAACAAACCATAGTATTTAAATCTAATAGCAGATCAGTAAAACTGGAGTCAAACAAGTCGCTTCTTGGCATCGAATTCAGGTTAATATTTGAACAATGAATATTTAATGTATTATTAAAGAAACTTACCTTTGAATATTGTCTCGTTGTGGATATGAAATAACAGCTCTGCACACTAAATCGTCCTAGAAATACGAAAAAACACTCGCACAAAACTCAAAACTGAGAATACTAAACGACACTGAACTATCCTCAATAGCAGCATAACCTTTAGTGAAAGAGCTAGTCAAAACCATTACTATTTATACTCTCTGCAGGTAAAACCTGTCTCCATTTCGGAGGTATTTAGCAGTACATCAACGCCAAAATTCTTGTAAAATCTTCACTTATCAGGGTGGTATCTTTTACCTACAACCATTTTCAAATACGTACCGACAAAGTAGGTATCGCCAGACCCACATTATAAACAGTAAATTGGTAGTTTTATGGCCATAATTATTGGCCATAAAATTATTTTCTTGAAAAGAAAACACGTTTTAAAAGATAACATCGAATATTCTGGATGTGTCCCACAATTTTGGCTCGGTTTTATGTCTAGGCAAGCAGAGCGACCTGTCATAAAAAAGAGCCTAAGGCCTCTTAAGAATATACTTTTCCTAGTTAATATCTATTTAAGCGAAATAGTTAAGGTGGTGCCAAAATGAAATGGGTAATAAATGGCCTAAAAATAAGTTATAACTCGTTTAATTAACTCGTATTCTAACAAAATTTTTATTACAAGGTGTCCCAACAATATGTCAAAGACCAACTCTTACTTATCGTTAGATCTAGAGCAAGAAGCTAAATTCGAAAGTTGTAGGAAAGGCTTTACCGCACAACTTAAAATTGTAGAGAAATATACAGGATGGTACAAAAAAAATCGTGGCAGATATCAGAGCTGGAATATTCAGTACTAAAATCTACTTTAAGTAAAATAATCAGTATTTTTGCTACTTTAAGTATTTTACTTAAGTATTTGTAAAAAGTGGATACTTATTAAAAAAATATTCAGTATTTTTCGGACAATTATTTATACCATTGTCTATATATTCCTAGTCAGACATTTCAAATGGCTTAATTTCTCTAAGGTTTTTATTTAGCTAAAACTATGATAGATGTCGCTCGAAGATTGAACTCCAGAATATTTCAAACATTTCAGAAGTGAAGAAATTTTATTGCAGCACTGCTGCTGTTGCACACCTGCCTGTTGTGTCTGTGTGATAAGATAAGTAAACATGATTTGCCGTCCTCGACGCTGCTGTGGCGTATTTTCTTGATTTGTCTTGACGGAATCAGTATATGTGGATTAGTTTCCTTTCGACAGTACAGGACCGTACTTTGACTTTCTGTTAACGTTTAAGGTCTTCATGTACTGTGTTATACTCCATGCACAGGGTGGCGCTTGATAATTCATTTATTTAAAACTTCTTCACCGACACGTTTCTCCGAAGGAAACTGATGAAATGATAATTCGGGATTTAAAGAATTGAATTAATTTGGAATTTTTAGTTTCCGTATGACCAGACACTCATTTTTTCTTTTAATCAACTGAACAGAACACGTATTATGAATTTTTATTTTTAGCCCTATAAGCCCACTACATTTTGTGATATTTTGTTATTGTTTAACGATTTAAAACTTTATTGATATACAAAAAACCGAAAATGAGTAAGGCTTATGGTCACGCTTGAATTCAACCAACATTATACCTACATTGTTATTGTTACTGATGTGAACGATAATATTGTGGCATGTTAATCCACATATCATCCAATGGATATTCGACATTCCTTATGTATCCAGTGGATATCCCAAATAGGATATCGTTTTTAGACGTCCTTTAGATATCCATGCAGCTTCCAAAAGCGAGTATAAAATTACGTAAGCGGAATTGCCTCTATGGAGGATGTCTAATGGACATCTTATGAATATCCAAAGCTGGACAATGTATAATAAGTGTAATTAACCGATTTATTAAGTTTTTATACTTGAGAATTTAAATCAAAAATCTTGAATTTCTTACATCAGCTAGAAGTGCTAGAATGTGTATATTTTAATATTAGAATTATATATTTTACTGATATGTTGGGTTTAACTCCAGCTACTATACTATTTATTATTATAATTATTATTATTATTTCAAGTTATATTTTATTTGTTTTTGGCGGCAGGATTTAAATAGCATCTATTAATTAAAGACATCTATTAGATTTTGTGCGAATGACGCGTTGACGTTCCTTTAACATGTGACTACTGAAAATAAAGACAGAAGAGTAACAAACAATGTCGATAATTTTTTTAACTAATTTTGGCACTAATTTTAACTTCAATTGTTCCAAAGGCTTCAAAATTGCATTTTTAAAACCTTTAACTCATTTTTAATCGATTATGGCCCTTATTTTAACGCGAACTTTTCGAAAAACATAAAATTTGTATTTTAAGTCGTCTTCAAATTTTAGTAAATTTTGTCCACTTTAATGTTTAATTCAATAAAAAAGTAGAAAATGAGGTTTTTTTGATAGGAATCTACTACGGATTTGAAAAACCAGATACATAATTCTGATATTTTTTTAGTGGGTTATATAACGGTCTGTCACCAGTCAAATTTCACATATTTTGGACCAAAAATGTAATTTGCCAAAAACAATAAAATATTTAGAAGAGTTTAATTAGTTTTGCCTGATTTTGCCATAAAATTGAATTTCTTCAAAAACATGTATACTTTCATTTTTAAACGCATTTTTTTAAAATTTTTCACAGTTTTTTCAAAAACCCTAAATTTGCATTTTTTGTAGTTACTGTACTCTTCTAATTCCATGGCCGAGGTTTTTTTTATTTAAATTTGCATTATAATTTTCCATAAACTATATGTGAATGAAAACATTTTGGCTTCTCCTGGGGGTTAAGTAGACCAATTATTAATAGATTTCAACTGGTTCAACCCCAAACTAAAATTTAAAATGGAAATAGAAAAGAAGAAATCTATATATTTCCTTGATTTAATGATTGTTCGTTGCACAGACGGGTTTTTAAAACCATTGAAATATGAAACCTTCAGATTCAGCCCTTTTTGGTCAATTTCCTGTCACTCCACATCTTAAAAAAATTACCTGAACTAACTTGAACTAAAAACTCCAATTTGTTCAAACTAAGTAGTACACAATTTACAATTATTACCCACCATCTCGTATCAATGAAATTATAAATGAATATATACACACATTTCTAAACTAATTAAATGGTTTCTAACTGATTTTTGGCTCTAATTCTCACTTTATGGAAAAACACAAAACTTGTATTTTGAGACGTTTTCAGTCAAATTTCACTTATTTTGAACCAAAAATGTAACTATACCAAATACAACAAATTAGAGGATATGATTAATATCCATATTTATAGTCATAACTTGAGAATGAGCATGTGCTCAATCAAAAAAGTTTGAAGTAAATCCATATATTTCAAGTGGAAACTAAATGTCAAAGCCAGACTTGAGGCTTACTTGAAGTCAAGTCATGACTATAAATATGGGCACAGATCAGATCAGACCTGATTTTGTCATAAAATTGAATTTTTTTTACTACTTACTTTTGGGTGAAGCCTCATTCACTTTTGGGCCCGATTCGTTCGTTGTTGGAGAAGGAATTTCGCACTACTCACAGTAAAATTACTGCGAATAACAAATATAATTTTTTGTAATTCATAGTTTTTTAAAGCTTTATTTTTTTAGATAGTTCTGAAGAAGGCAGCAGACAAGCTGCCGAAACGTTAACCAGGTCGATTCGTCCGAGCCCTTTCTAGGGTAAATTGTTATTCGCAGTAATTTTACTGTGAGTAGTGCGAAATTCCTTCTCCAACAACGAACGAATCGGGCCCAAAAGTGAATGAGGCTTCACCCAAAAGTAAGTAGTAAAAAATGAACTTTCCGCCTCAAAGATTTAGGAGTTATCTATAAAATTGAATTTCTTAAAAACATATGAAAACTTACATCTTTGGACGCTTTGAGTGTCATTTTTTTACCAATTTTCGCTCTAATCTTAATCTTCTTTTTTTCAAAAACTCCAAATTTGGATCTTTTTGTAGTTTTAAGTAGTTTTTGATTTTCGGCCCTCATTCTTACCTGCATTTTTCGAAAAACACCAAACATGCACTTTGGGATGTTTTTATTCAAATTTCACCTATTTTGGACCAAAAATGTAAGTACCAAAACAAAAGCAACAAATTAGAAGATTTGATCAGTTTTGCCTGATTTTGTCATAAAAAAGAATTTCTTCAAAAACATGAAAACTTACATTTGTGGATACTTTGAGTCATTTTTACCAATTTTTGTTCTGGTCTTAATCTTCTTTTTTTCAAAAACTCCAAATTTGCATCTTTTTGTAGTTTTAAGTTGTTTGTGATTTTTAGCCCTAACTAATTCTTACCTGCATTTTTCGAAAAACACCAAACATGCATTTTGGGATGTTTTTATTCAAATTTCACCTATTTTGGACCAAAAATGTAACTACCAAAATAAAAACAACCAATTAGAAGATTTAGTCAGTTTTGCCTGATTTTGTCATAAAAAAGAATTTCTTCAAAAACATGAAAACTCACATTTGTGGATACTTTGAGTCATTTTTACCAATTTTTGTTCTGGTCTTAATCTTCTTTTTTTCAAAAACTCCAAATTTGCATCTTTTTGTAGTTTTAAGTTGTTTGTGATTTTTAGCCCTAACTAATTCTTACCTGCATTTTTCGAAAAACACCATACATGCATTTTGGGATGTTTTTATTCAAATTTCACCTATTTTGGACCAAAAATGTAACTACCAAAATAAAAACAACCAATTAGAAGATTTAGTCAGTTTTGCCTGATTTTGTGATAAAATTGAATTTCTGCAGAAATTTGAAAACTTGCATTTTTGGACGCTTTATGTGATTTTTAACCAATTTTAATCATTAATCTATTTTGTTTTCAAAAACTCTAAATTTGCATTTTTTTTACTCTACAAAACATGAAAGGATTTTGTATACTTTGGTAGAAAATCAAACATTTTTTATCTGTTCAAAAAATATAAAATATTAATTACAGAGTCTGATTCAATCAATTTAGCAATCAATATTGATGGTTTGCCTCTAAGCAAAAGCTCTGGTAGTCAGTTTTGTCTACTTTTATGTTGTATAAAGTCAATAAAAAAGTAGAAAATTATGTTTTTTGATAGGAATCTAGCACGGATTAAAAATCAGATAATTCTGATGTTATTTTAGTGAATTTTTAACGGACTGTCAACAGTTAAATGTACGAATTTCCTTTAATGAAATTTCTGTAGATTTTAATGTTTAAATGTTGATATGAGATTTTCCAGCAAAGTCCTTATTTTCGATTTTGTTTTTGTCCCTTGTTTTTAAACTAAATTTCCAACGTGTTACTATTCATGCCCTAAATCTTCAATAAAAGACAACTTTAACCGAACTATGTCTTTTCTTGATTGCAATAACGTAGCAAAACGTACTGATTGCTCTTTTAGAGCAAGAAACCTGATCATTATCAAAAGAAACAAAAATCATTGATTGAAAAATTTCCTAATTCTGCTAGCACAAGACTATGAGATACAGAATTTTTGTTTTTTTTTTAATGTGGTACTATATTCTAATTCAAAGATAGCATATCCCAATATGTATAATTGATTTTAACCATTAATATAGCAGAACTAAAAAAAGCGAATGTCAAGTTCCGTATTTTCATGGACGTCCAATGGATGTCTATTGAATGATCAGGTTATTTCAGGTTAGTTGGATTGGATGTACAATGATGTTAGTTGGATGTACAATGGATATCAGCAGTGTTTCTTTGAACATCCAATGGATGTACATAATGGAAGTCCATTGGATGTTGGATCGGGCGACAAATTGGATGTACAATGTATATCGGGTGGTTATCCAATGGATATTAATTGAATATCATTGAGGATATCCATGTCCAGAACTGTATGTCCATTGAATATCCAGTGGATATCAATTGGCTATGTGGGAACTTTTTAATATTGTCACGACCCGTTTGTGGTCGTTGTGACTTATTTAATTTGCCTCGGGATCGATTTCTGAAGAGGGGTTGAAAACAACATTTATATTCTAACAACTATATTTATTAAAGTTAAAGCAAAACGGTTACAATGCGTGGGGTAAAACTTAACTAGAAAAATGGTTACAACTTAAAGTTAAAAGGTACTTACATTATCGTGGGCCAATGCATCATCGATGGTTTAACAGCTTGGGAGACCGAAGGGCACTTATTGGGTTATGGATACATTAAATAATAAACTTGTACTTCACTAATAAATTACTAAGACAGACTGGCCTCCTCTGAGGTTTAATTTCTTGAGAGTCACATCATGGCCGCGAGACTAAAGCAAAGAGCCCCTTACTAACTCTGTTTATTTCTTTTTATACAATTTCCTTCGTCCCAACTTCGAGTGGAAACGAATGGTATCCGAGTGGAAAAAATGATGATTTCATCAGTCAGCACATTCCAATGATTCGGGATTGCGCGTTTTTTAATTGTTTTGTTATTTCCGTTTGGACCGAGGTCACCTCTTGACCCGGCTGACTTTCAAATAATGTGATATATATTGTCGATGAGTGCATCATTTTCACCTTCAGGGGAATACAAAGTAAATTCTCATTTTACAGTATTTTCATTCGTGACAATATAATTAAGATATCTTCTGCAAACCATTTTACTTAGCCTTTTTTGTAACACCTATGGTTACACTAAAAGAGTTCAGTTGGCAATAGTTTCCGTAAATATAGAAATAATGCCTAATTAACTATATCAAAATTTGAAATTCTAATTTTTTTATATGTAATACCAAAAATATGTTCCTGATTATTGTTGAAAAAAACATTAAAAAAAAATCTCATATTTTTACCTTATTTCTTCACTTTTGAATTCGTTTTCTAATATTATAATTAGCTCGGCCACGATGGTAAAATATTGTAATCTCGATTGTAATTCATGATTTTACACGCTGCTATTTTTTCACTGTTTGTAGAAAAATAAATGATATTAGGTCCCTGGATTAAGCCAAAAAAAATTCATAATCTCAATAATTAAAAATGTAGTCAACCATTCGAAAAATGATATGTAATTACCATATTTACATATTTTTTAACTCGGGCTAAACATGGAATTTAGGGTGTTTTAACCAACTACGGAAAAATCGATACGGCCAAGGCGAGATTACAGATTCTTTCCCAAAATTTTCAAATCTGAACTGGCATACCTCTGTTTTAGGTACCGTCGCAGATACCAGATGTCTCATACGTACTCTGAGTCGTTTAAGCGTAGAGAATTTGGGAGCGTTAGAGTGTCTGACTAGATGTATATAGACAATGGTAATACTAACTTGGGAAGAGCTTTGACGGTAATATTGTTTTTATATCTATTAATAGAGATGTGTAGTTGCATATTTAAAATTTGCTTTTAGAATCACTTCCTGCATCTCTTGGCTAATGCAGGAACCACAGTGCCACTGCAGGACGTAGACCTCGATAACCATATGTATATTTTCGCCCGCCAGTGCACCACCAAACCGGTTTTCGCAATGCTTTGGCAGTGCATCGCATGTGTTTTGTCCCATCGTAACTACTCGAGAGCCGGGTGCGGCACGCTTTTGTTTTGAAAATATCAAAAGTGCCGACACGAACTGGCGATACTGATACAATGTATTATTCCTTATACTGTGCTTTCATATGATACCTCTCTCTGTATTCTTGAATAAACACTGGATTCGGCCATCACCCACATATTCCAAATATCTTACACCATGACATGTAACACTCTGGTTCAAACCTTCGACGATTATTGCTGATTCCATTGCTCCAGATGAAGATATCTAGTTCTTGTAACATACATGGTCATGAAGTTATCAGACTGTGAAGGCTTTCACGGCCGGTCATAATACTATCATAAGTGTTTTCCGAGCTATAAAGCCGTGGTCCAATGAAATTGCTTCCTGATGTTTTGTCTACTACTGCGGCAGACATTATCAAAAGCGATGAGGCATTGGGCGAAGCGATCTCCCTTGTTTCCCGACGATGACTGATTCGACTGTAGCACGCTTTGTTGTATTTGCACCGCCGCCGTCGCGTCGCAGTGGTGGGGCCGGGGTGGGGGTGGTGGCGCGGGGTTTCGACGCGCTCGACGTTTGTCACAGAACTCGCTTCCAGTCTGCATTTAGAAACGTAACTTCCTCCTTCCTCTTGAAATTGTTTTCGTGTTTAAAGATCTCCATGGCTTCCCTCGTTAGTCTCGGATACTAGCTCTGTGATTGATGTAGGATATCCACCTCATTAAAAAGCATGTTGTGACAATAATGCTAGTTCAGGTTAGTTAGTTCAGGTTAGTTCAGGTTGGAGTTCGGTTTAGACAGCGGTCGTGGCAACATGTAAGCTGTTCCGTGCTCCGGTAAAGCATCTGTTTGTTGTGTGTGAAAGTGCGTGATAATAAGCGAATGTGGTATCTGTGGAAAGAGAAAAATTTTGCCTACAACTGTGGACAAAATTAGGGCAGCTGCAGGGCAGCGTCCACCCAGGAACTTCAAAAGAAATTAAGGTAAATAGTTATTAATTGAAAAGCACAATAAACAGCTAAATCGATATGTGTCATTGAAGACCATAGTGTAAACATTCTCGGGTGTTAATACAAACAAGCCCGGCGCACGTAAAGTGGGTTAATAGACAATAACGTAAACATAATCGCGTCGTTTAAAAACCTCGGTTTGTGTAAACAATCTAGAATCGCTAATATAAACAATTGCGAGCCACTTCAGGAAATAGTTTTATATAGATAATACCGGGTGTCCAGCACAACCCTGGACATAGGAGATTAACATGAGAAATCGGTTTTTATTTTTTTGCGCCTGTACGGTTGAATTGATTGAAAAACTTTTAAGAGTAAAGTTGTAGAGCGTATGGTTAGCTATCACCCTGTAATTTTGTAAAATTTGTAAAAATGCCTCAAAAAGTGCAAAAATTTTAATTTGGCGCGTCACCCCCGCCATTCATGTGCAGTGTCGCCAACATATTTTTACTGCATAATCACGTTAATTACCACATGATAGTCCCTCAAAATAAATAAGAAATGAAAATCGGCTTTGACTCTGACATAATAAATTATTATGTTGGCGATACTGCATATGCATGGCGGGGGTGACGCGCCAATTTCAAATTCTTGCACTTTTCGAGGCGTTTTTCCAAAAAAACAGCCAAAACTGGGGTATTGAAAAAATTACAGGATGATAGCTGACCATAAGCTCTACAACTTTACTCTTAAAATTTTTTCAATCAAATCAGGCGCAAAAAGATAAAAATCGATTTTCCATGTTAATCTCCTATGTCCAGGGTTCTGCTGGACACCCGGTATATATAATTTAAGAAATCCGGCGAATTACTTTTGCGACCGTGACCTCGATTGGCGAGTGCCGTTGTTTTTGCAAACATTGGTGACGCGGGACGTGGTCCCGGGGCATCGGCCCGCATGGAAAATATGAAAGAAAAGGCAGAGCAAGCCCCGAGCCAAAAGGAAACTTTAGGTGTTGAAAAAGCTTCCTCGTCTACAAAGCAAGACGTCGAAAATAACAAGAGAAAAGACGAAAGCGAAGAAGTAAATACCCTTCTACACAAATTTAAACAATCTATAAAAGATATTAATAAAGCAAGCAAATTGCTATCCCAAACAGCAATAAAAAGCAGCAAGACAGAGTTGAGGGAGGTTGCGAAACGTATTAGCAGCCTTAGCTCAATAATAAACACCCAAGAGATGTGGAAGTTACTTAAGATGGGCCCCGAAGAAGTGTGCCCTCATATTGCAGCCAAGCTGATACGTTAGGTCAAAACTGCATAACAGCCAGGCAGGAAACTAGAGAGTTCGGGACGCAAACCGGTATGGTACGAAATGAACTAAATGAAATGCCAGCTGAATGTTCTTACAGTGCGTGGCTGCAAAGCGCCGCCATGAAATGGGACCCCTCAATGTTCAAGAAAACAACAGTCATCGCTGGAAACCCACTAGATACCCCAGAAAACACGGTTAAGGTAGTCATGGTTGAACTGGATGACACAGACATGACAAGGAGCATACAGTCTATGTACAAAAAACGTTTCCCACAAATCACGGAACTAGACGATTTAGACACAATGGAAATAACTTCAAAAATCAAAACCAAAAAAACAAACCAGGTAACGGGACAGAAAATTATCAAAGTAATTCTACGAAGAAGAGACACAGGGAGAGAGTGAACTGGCCCTTCACCATATTAACAATATGACACTCCTAAGACTAAGACAAATGGCCGAAATGGTCTTCCACAAAAGGAACATTAAGGTGAACATATTCACAACAACTACTAGAGAAAATTCGGACGCTAGGTCAAAAGCACCCAATGCACAGCCCAAAGAAAAACCAAGAACTTTCGGAACGTATGCCATTGTGGTAAACAGCAATAAGGAAAACACCAACCAAACCATTTACAAAAGAAAAGCTAGCCTAAAAAACAGTGAGTCGAAAAACACAATAAAAACAATAAAAGCAAATTCTGACGGAAACCTTATTATAACAATGGAAAAAATGAAGAAGCCCTGGTTACGGTTGGAAACGACATAAAGCTCTCTCTTGGAAAAGAGAACGTTAGACTAATGAGAGATAAAAAAGAAAAAACCACGCTGTTCATTAGAGGCATGGACTCCACAACAACCAAACAGGAGGTGGAGGAAGCCATAAAGGGGAGGCTCATTGGCCTTAGCGAATCTGACCTCATTGTCAGAGAACTCAACCCTTACGCTAACGTACTTCAGGCTGCCACTGTGCGACTGAGCAATACTCAAGCGCAAGTTCTCCTCGAAGAACGCCATATTAGAATAGGACTGGTAAGTTGCAAGCTAGAACTTCAAATCAGAGTTGACAATTGCCGTAGGTGTTGGAGCTACGAGCACCTGACGAACGAATGCGATGGTCCTGATAGAAGTAAAGATTGCTACCGTTGCGGACGGCCAGGTCACAAAAAAAGCGAGTGCAAACAGAACAGCGAAGCATGCGCCCTCTGCAATACAAACGCCCATCAGCCGGGCAGCGGAAACTGCCCATTATTCAGAAAAGCTCTACAATCGACTAAATCAAAATCCAGCAGGCAATCCAACAGGGCCCCCCAGCAGACAAATAACAATGGACGCGGAAGTCGCCCACCCAGAAACACGATTTGAATAAGCCAATCTATACAAACTCACAAATGACAACGACCAACAGGACGACTACAAAACACAAGATAAAAATACTACAGATAAATGCAGATAGATCCAGAAGATCTCATGACATAGCATATGCCACTGCCAAAGAACTAGGAATAGACATTATTATTGCCAGCGAACCAAACAAAACTTGGTAAAAGGAGGACCATGGTTCAGCGACACAAGGAGCGACGTGGCCATAACTTGGTTAAACAAAAAAATTACCTATAAATAAATGTCCAAACTCCCCGGCGTTGCCAAAAAAAGATATCAGATTATCTTATAAATATAATCATAGACTATTTCATGAATCGCAACATCATCGCTGACGAAAACTATAACTTCGGCATGACGGCGGGGATACCCCAGGGTTCAGTGCTGGGCCCCCTGCTATGGAATAATCAATACGACGTCATTCTAAACGGATTACGCTCGGAAAATGTGGAGGTAGTAGGCTATGCAGATGACATAGCCCTACTAATCAACGCCACAAACAGATATGACCTCATGGATCTAACCAACGAAACAATTAGCAAGGCAAAAGACTTACTGGCAGAGAGTTCACTGAAACTGGCACTCGAAAAGACGGAAGCGGTTATCTTGAGCGGCAAAAGAAACCGAAGAGGCATTAGCTTTAGCATAGGTGACATAGAATTAATTCCCTCAAAAGCAGTAAAGTACCTGGGAGTGTACTTTGGAGAAAACATAAACTTTGCACTTCATGTTAAGCGCATAGCCCAAAAAAGCCAGGAGAGACTCAGCGCATTGCAGAGGCTAATGCCTAACGTGGATGGACCAAGGAGTTGCAAGAGAAACATGCTGTACGGGGTTATTTAATCTATCGTACTATACGCGTCCCCGATCTGGGGCGAAAAGATAGTAAAAATAAAAAAATATATAAGGAATTACTGCTGTCAGTACAAAGCAAAGGCCTCCTGAGGGTAATATGCGGCTATAGGACAATTTCTACAGCCGCTGCACAAGTGATTGCAGGCATCCCTCCGATAGACCTCCTCATCGAAGAAAGGATACTAAAACAAACGACGGATCTCAATAAACACGAGCTCAGACGAGAAACTATCCGAAAATAGCAAAGAAGATGGGAAAACGAAACCTTCAAAGGACAGTGGACAAAGAAGCTAATACCTAACTTACAGGCATGGGTGGAATGCAAACATAGAAGAACAAACTATTTTCTAACTCAAGCACTCAGCGGACAATTCAGCTTCTGCCACTACACCAACAGAATAGGCAAAACCCCAAGGGACTATCTTCACTGCATGGAGGAGGATGACACTGCAGAGCATAGTTTATTTTACTGTCCCAGATGGGAGAGGCAAAGGCAATGGCTCGGAATTCGATGGGAAACAAAAATAACCGAGGAAAACCTGATACCCCAAATGATAGTGTCGCCTGACAGGTGGAAAAGCGGCGAGTCCTTCCTTATGGAGGTGATGAAAGAAAAGGAAATAGAGGGCAGAAACCGTCAAGATAGAAGGTAACTGACGATGAGAGCACATCACATCGATGTTATACCCCAAGGGTAGTTCCGATGTGAAATGTGAGAAAGAAAAGGACCGAGGAAGTTTTTTAGTGGGTAGGCGCACTTGCGAATCTCACACTCCCCGTCTGCCAGACAACAAGACGGGAGTCTTTAGAACATTTTTGAACCTCGTAAAAAAAAAAGGTTAGTTCAGGTTAGTTTAGGTTAGTTCAGGTTAGTTCAGGTTCCTCCCCGAGGTGTCTCTACTTTGTCGTAGTACGCACGCGTACGAGTGGGCGGCTTGTGTGCTTCTATGTTCCTAAGAGCCATGCCGGCGGTAGCGTAGCTACTGGCAGGTCTAACCAAGCCGGACGGGTCGAAGGGGAAAAGCCAGACTAAGAGAGACACAAGAAAACCTGACGGAAGGTAAAACGCAAATTGATGGGTGCGCGTGTGGACGACTCTGGGAGTGCCCTGCGGGGATGTTGTGAGCCTGCTCTACCGAAGGGAAAGCCACATGCAGGACCAGGAACCAGCCACTTCGGGCCTTCATCAGGGAGTGCAGCATGGATGTGGGTGTCGGAACCCGCATTGCTCCGGGCGAGCCCTGGTCCGTCCGTGCTTACCGGGACTGGGAAAACGAAGGCGGGGCCTCAGGGAACTGGGGTAGGAAGGATCCGAGGGTATACCCGTTCTCGGTTTTTTCGGCCCGCCCCTTGCTGCACGATGCGCTGGCAGTCCTACTTTATGAACAACCAATCCTTTGGGGAAGGGGGGAATAAAAATAAGGAAAAAAAAGACAGGAAAGATTCAACAACGTCAATAGAGACAATAGACTTGGTATGGGATGATGAATTAAAGGCATCCAAGAACTCCAATCAAAACCGAAAAATCCAAACTCCATCAGTAACACACATTAGCCACTTCGAACATCAAACTACGGAAGCTGAGGAAAGCTTCAGAAGAGCATCCATTAGCGCTACGGAAGCCCCAAAGAAGAAAAGAAAAATCCTGGATACGACACTAGGAAACGATCCAGAATTGATCCAAATATACAAGAAAAAAGAGTCGCCAGCTGTGTTTGTCCTTACAGAAGCATTAAACGCGATAAACACCCTTGTAGAAAACCTCCAGGTAAATATCGACAAAAATACAAAAAAGGAGATTAAAGTTCTTTCACAAAAACTAAAAAGACAAACTCAGGTTCTTAATAGTAATATAGTAAAAAACTGGCTATCAGAAAACCGTTATGAAGCAAACAAATTAACAATAGACTCTGATACACAAACAGAGAAACGATCGACAAAAGAGGCATCAACACAAACAGCAGAAAACGGAACACTCTTGGAAATCTCAATTAAAAACACGTGGAAAGAATGCGAAGACCAATTATATACTAAATAGGATGAAAATGTGCTGACCAACACTGAAATAAAAGAAGGTAACCCACTAGAAACTAAAGACAGTGTTGCAAAAGTGGTTATTGTTAACGAAATAAACACAAGCATGGACATCGGAATACAGCGACAGTGTAAGGAACCATTTCCTGAATTAAAAAACATACAGGAAGAATTCGCGGTCTTAGAGCAGAAATACAAAATAAGAACGAAAGGGAGGGAAGAAATAATAATGAAAAAAATAATCAAAATTACCTATGATGGCACCGAAAAGAATTTATTTGAAAGACTTCTGGACCTTAAAGAGGAAGTAGAACATGAAGAATGGATTGCAATGCATCCTGCTGATGGCATCTCTACTGGACGTAAGCTCGTAAGCTTGTAGAAACTGTCTTTCACGGGCTGAAAACCAAAGCTAAGATATACGTAAGGAACAAAATGAGAATGCAAAATAAACAGAATAAAACCCAGAGAGAGAGAAAAACCTTCGCGCTAATGTTAGAAAATAATAATAGAACCTATGCAGACACACTGAGAGAAGTTAAGTCAAATTTAAGTAAAAATAACGTGAAAGAAGGTATAATAGGCATAAGAAGCACCAAAGAAGGTAAGCTTTTAATAGTAACAGAAAAAAATGAAGAGAAATTGGAAAATATACACAAAGCGCTAGGCAATCTAGTAGCGGACCAAGGGCATGTCAGAAAATTGATGGGCGGAGACAAGGCAGAAAGTGTGTTTATTAGAGGAATCGACGCGGTAACAAATAAAGAAGAAGTTATCAAATCCCTAAAAGAAATAATACCGGATCTAAAAAACAGGGCATATAAACTAAGCGAGCTGAGGCCAGCGGCAAATAATACGCAAACAATTACGCTGACGACTGATGTAGAAATTGTTAAAACCCTTGTCAACAACCGTTTCATACAAATCGGTTATGTGCGTTGTAGGACCGAAAAAAAGATTAACCTAATTAGATGTAAGAGATGCTGGTTGTACGAGCATACAGCTGAAAACTGTAACGGAGAAAACCGGTCGAGACTATGATATAAGTGCGGAGGTGAGGGACATACACAAAGAGAATGTAAGGAAACAGAGAAATGCCCTATCTGTCAATTAGAGCATAAGGCAGGCAGCGGCAGATGCCAAATATTTAAAAGATCGCTTTCTAAAGCAAAACAACAACTTAAACAAAATAATGAAGAAAACATTGACACGGAACTTAAACTCGACACGCTAGAAACCAACAATCTAAATTAGTAACATAACTACATATAGCATCAACTACACTAAGACCAGAACGCAAGATATTACTAAAAACCAGATAAAGTTTATACAAATTAATGAAAATAGGTCAGGTACAGCACGTGATTTAATAACGCAAAAGATTAGAGAAAACCAAATTGATGTAAGCCTAGGACAAGAACCTAACAGAAAAAGAACAGCAACAGTAATAGTAGATATTAACGAAGATTGCTATATCGGAATCCACAATAACCGTTTGACAATACAAAAAATTTACAAAGGCAAAGGGTTTGTGGCTGCAAAAGTTGAGGATTTGATTCTTTGTTCCTGCTACTTTTCACCTAATGGTGATATCACCGGTTTTGAAGAACTACTTGCGAGTCTAAACGAAAAAATAATAAGAAACCATAAGCTCGTAATAATTGGCGAAGATTTTAACGCAAAAATAACATCTTGTGGATCCCCCGTAACCAACACGAGAGGTACAATAATGGAAGAATGGATAGCAGAAAACAACTTGGTTCCATGTAATAAAGGAAATACGCCCACTTTCAACAGCTTTAACGGCAGTTCCATAATAGATATAACCCTAACAAATATGGGGTTATGTGACAAAATAAAAGATTGGATGGTAGATGATCAAGGAGAATACCACACAGACCACCGACCAGTACTATTTCAGCTAAATATGCAGAACAGTCAAAACATTCTAAGAAACGAAAAATGCGAACGGAAGAAACGGGAAATTGGATGGAGAGTCACAACTAAAGGCCTCAAAGAATACAAAAAGCAGTGCGCAAATATGCTGAGCTCTATAGAACCAATAGGAGACAGAACGGTAAACTGTATAACGGAGAGAATCAAAGCACTGTGCGACAAGACGTTTGGGAAAAAATCGCAAAACGGACACTGGAAAAAACCTGTATACTGGTGGACAACAAGAATAGCGGAAATGAGGAAAAAATGTATTCACCTGCGAAGGGCAATAACTCGACTTAAAAAACAATTCCCCCTAAACCAAGAAAAATGTGACGAGGAAACAACGAAATACAAGGATACTAAACGAGAGCTAAAGCGTGAAATCAAGAAGCAAAAGGAAAAAGGTTGGAATGAGTTATGCGAAGACTTGAACAATGACCCATGGGGAATGGCCTACAAAATTGTAAGCAACAAACTTAAACTCACTCCAAAGATACAAATAGACAAGGAAGAAACAATGTCGCAAATAAAAAAACTATTTCCAAAGCACCAGTCGATAAACTGGCCACACATCGCAATAAGTGTAGAAAATATACCATCGGTTACGACAGAAGAAATAGAGCAAGCAACAAAAAGAGTCAAAACAAAGAAAGCACCTGGCCCCGATTTCCTAACACCGGAAATTATTAAAGAAACTGTTATGGGCCATATACCATATATAAAAGACTTTTTTGACTACTGCATTAAAGAAGGAATATTCCCGAAAGCTTGGAAAGTGGCGAGACTGATTTTAATCCCAAAACCAAAAAAGGACCAAAGTGAAGCAGATACATACAGACCGATATGCCTATTAAATGTACTAGGAAAGCTGTTGGAAACAGTAATTAAAACCCGACTCGAAAACGAACTGAACCAAAAACAAGCAATAAGCCCACGGCAGCACGGTGCACAAGGGACACTCGACAATAGACGCACTAAACGACCTGAAAAAGATAATTAATACGGTTAAGGAAAAATCTTATACTAATCGAAATTGCTGCCTACTTGTCACTCTGGATGTCCAAAATGCCTTCAACTCCGCTCCTTGGAGAAATATAGTTCAAGCCGCCTATGAAAAGAAAATAAGCCCATACCTTGTGAGAATGATACAAGATTACCTGACTGAAAGGAAAGTTATAACTGAGGACGGAACAGTGGTTACAGTGACCTCCGGGGTTCCGCAGGGTTCGGTTCTCGGCCCAACCCTGTGGAATCTCTTTTACAACAGAATACTGGAGATGAAAACAACAAATGGCGTAGACTTGATTGCATATGCTGACGATCTGGCAATTGTCATTCAGGGGAAAACACCTGAAATACTAAAAAACAAAGCTGAATATGCAGTAAGTAAAATAGTTAATGAACTAAAGCAAATGGGTATCAAAATAGCTCCAGGAAAAACCAACACAATAATCCTACAGGGCGGGAGAAAGATCAGGGAATTTATTATTAACATAGAGGGTATAGCGGTACAAAACTCAGAGGTAATAAAATATATGGGTGTTTGTATTGGCGTCAACATGAAAATGACCAATCATGTTGCCATTTTATACAAAAAAGCGTTACAGATGATAACTGCTTTATCAAGACTAATGAGGAACGTTGGAGGACCCAACAGTAAAAAACGTAAAGTGATTGCCGCATCTCTGAATTCCTTGATAGGAAATGCTGCACCGATATGGATGGACGCGATAAAATTCGAACACTATAGAAAACTATTAGAAAGAATCAACAGAATAGTTGCAATCAGGATAGTGTCATCTTACAGGACGACTTCCACAGAGAGTCTCTTGGTTATAGCGGAGGTCACACCAATTAAATTTAAGGTAGAAGAACTAAACCTACTCAAAACAGCTGGAAAAGAAAAAAGAAGTGAAAAAAAAGAGAAGATGTTTGAGAAGTGGCAACATGACTGAGACCAGAACAATAGCTGAACTAAAGTATTTATAAGAGACGTAAAAGCCTGGACATGTCGTAAATGGGGAAAAATGGATTATTTTGTGACTCAAGCTCTAAGAGGACACGGAACATTTGGGAGTTACCTGTATAAAATCGGCAAGGCACCAAACCCAAAGTGCTGGTTTTGTGACGAAGACGACACACCAGAGCATACCCTATTTATCTGCGAGCGATGGACAAGCGAGAGACAACAAACCGAAGAACAAATAAGAACAAAACTAACTAAAGACAATGTAGCAAGCTTACTCTTGCAATCAAACAAACTTTGGAATGAGGTAATGAAACTGTACAGGACAATAATGGTCGGAAAACAGCTGTATGAAAAAACCAGAAAGGGAGAATAACTTTCTGAAGAAAACAATTCTGAAATATCGGCAGTGGGTACTTTCCACCCCCACCTGAAGAAATGTCTCACGACGGTACCAGAGTGGAAATAGGGTGAAGAGAGGGAAGGGTTTTAGTGGGTAGTCCGCAATACCTGTCTGCGGTTGAGCCCCACACTCCCAGGTCGATCAAGATCATACCACCAAAGTCCTGGAGTGCGTAAAAGAGCATTTCCCAACCTCTATAAAAAAAAAAAGTTAGTTCAGGTTAGTTCAGGTTAGTTCAGGTTAGTTCAAGTTAGTTCAGGTTTAGTTCGGTTTAGACAGCGGTCGTGGCAACATGTAAGCTGCTCCGTGCTCCGGTAAAGTACCTGTTTTCGTGTGAAAAAGTGCGTGATAATAAGCAAATGTGGTATCTGTGGAAAGAGAAAAATTTTGCCTAAAACTGTGGACAAAATTGGGGCAGCCGCAGGGCAGCGTCCACCCAGGAACCTCAAAAGAACTTAAGGTAAATAGTTAAAGCTAGAGGAGCTAGAGGAGCTAGAGGACGATGAAACCTTTCTGAGAGAGATCGCGTCGGGCAAGCGCATTGGGGATACCCTTAAGCGATTAACTACATCACCCACAACGAACGTCAGCACAAACGCGACGTTCAATGACGGTAGGGCCGTCATAGACCTATGCTGGGATGATGACATAGGCCAGACGGTTAAAAAACGAAAAAGAGAAGTTTCCTCGTCTACA
This sequence comes from Taphrorychus bicolor, assembly GCA_951812265.1. Taxonomy (NCBI): domain Eukaryota; kingdom Metazoa; phylum Arthropoda; class Insecta; order Coleoptera; family Curculionidae; genus Taphrorychus; species Taphrorychus bicolor. The sequence goes on along the minus strand of OX638303.1, from coordinate 31,820 downwards.
AAGCAAGACGTCGAAAATAACAAGAAAGAAGACGAACGCGAAAAAGTAAATACCCTTCTACGCAAATTTAAACAATCTATAAAAGATATTAATACAGCAAGCAAATTGCTATCCCAAATAGCAATAAAAAGCAGCAAGATAGAGTTGAGGGAGGTTGCGAAACGAATTAGCAGCCTTAGCTCAATAATAAACACCCAAGAGATGTGGAAGCTTCTTAAGAGAGGCCCCGAGGAAGTGTGCCCTCATAAGTGCAGCCAAGCTGATACGTTAGGTCAAAACGGCATAACAGGCAGGCCGGAAACTAGAGAGATCGGGACGCAAACCGGTATGGCACGAAACGAACTAAATGAAATGCCAGCTGAGTGCTCTTACAGTGCGTGGCTGCAAAGCGCCGCCATGAAATGGGACCCCTCAATGTTCAAGAAAACAGCAGTCATCACTGGAAACCCACTAGACACCCCAGAAAACATGCTCAAGGTAGTCATGGTTGAACTGGATGACCCAGACATGACCAGGAGCATACAGTCCATTTACAAAAAACGTTTCCCACAAATCACGGATCTAGACGATTTAGACACAATGGAAATAACTTCAAAAATCAAAACCAAAAAGACAAACCAGGTAACGGGACAGAAAATTATCAAAGTAATTCTACCAGAAAAAGAAGAAGAACTCTTCCAGAAACTGCAAAAACTGGAAGAAGAGACACAAGGAGAGAGTGAACTGGCCCTTCACCATATTAACAATATGACACTTCTAAGACTAAGACAAATGGCCGAAATGGTCTTCCACAAAAGTAACATTAAGGTGAACATATTCACAACAACTACCAGAGAAAATTCGGACGCTAGGTCAAAAGCACCCAATGCACAGCCCAAACAAAAAACAAGAACGTTTGGAACGTATGCCATTGTGGTAAACAGCAACAAGGAAAACACCAACCATAACAAAATAAAAGCTAGCCTGAAAAACAGTGAGTCGAAAAACACAATTAAAACAATAAAAGCAAATTCTCTCGGCAATCTCATTATAACAATGGAAAAAAATGAAGAAGCCCTGGTTACGGTTGGAAACGACATAAAGCTCTCTCTTGGAAAAGAGAACGTTAGACTAATGAGAGATAAAAAAGAAAAAACCGCGCTTTTCATTCGAGGCATAGACTCCACAACAACCAAACAGGAAGTGGAGGAAGCCATAAAGGGGAGGCTCATTGGCCTTAGCGAATCTGACCTCACGTCAGCGAACTCAGGCCTTACGCTAACGTACTGCAGCCTGCCACTGTGCGCCTGAGCAATACCCAAGCGCAAGATCTCCTCGAAGAACGCCATATTAGAATAGGACTGGTAAGTTGCAAGATAGAACCTCAAATCAAAGTTGACAATTGCCGTAGGTGTTGGAGCTACGAGCACCTGACCAACGAATGCGATGGTCCTGATAGAAGTAAAGACTGCTACCGTTGCGGACGGCCAGGTCACAAAAAAAGCGAGTGCAAACAGAACAGCGAAGCATGCGCCCTCTGCAATACAAACGACCATCAGCCAGGCAGCGGAAACTGCCCACTATTTAAAAAAGCCCTACAATCGGCTAAATCGAAATCCAACAGTCCCCCCAGCAGACAAATAACAATGGACGCTGAAGTCGCCCACCCAGAAACACGATTTGAATAAGCCAATGTATACAAACTCACAAATGACAACGACCAACAGGACGACTACAAAACACAAGATAAAAGATAACACAAATGATAGCGTCGCCTTACAGATGGAAAAGCGGCGCGTCCTTCCTTATGGAGGTGATGAAAGAAAAGGAAATAGAGGGCAGAAACCGTCAAGATAGAAGGTAACTGACGATGAGAGCACATCACATCGATGTTATACCCCAAGGGTAGTTCCGATGTGAAATATGAGAAAGAAAAGGACCGAGGAAGTTTTTTTTTTTTTTTTTTAGTGGGTAGGCGCACTTGCGTATCCTACACTCCCCGTCTGCCAGACAACAAGACGGGAGTCTTTAGAAGATTTTTGAACCTCGAAAAAAAAAAAGGTTGGTTAGTTCAGGTTAGTTCAGGTTAGTTCAGGTTGGAGTTCGGTTTAGACAGCGGTCGTGGCAACATGTAAGCTGCTCCGCGCTCCGGTAAAGTACCTGTTTTTCAATAAGTGAAAGTGTGAAAAAGTGCGTAATAATAAGCGAATGTGGTATCTGTGGAAAGAGAAAAATTTTGCCTACAACTGTGGACAAAATTAGGGCAGCGGCAGGGCAGCGTCCACCCAGGAACCTCAAAAGAACTTAAGGTAAATAGTTATTAAGTGAAAAGCACAATAAACAGCTAATTCGATATGTGTAATTGAAGACCATAGTGTAAACATCCTCGGTTGTTAATATAAACAAGCCCGGCGCACGTAAAGTGGGTCAAATAGACAATAACGTAAACATAATCGCGTCGTTTAAAAACCTCGGTTTGTGTAAACAATCTAGGATCGCTAATATAAACAATTGCGAGCCACTGCAGGAAATAGTTTTATTTAGATAATATATATAATTTAAGGAATCCGGCGAATTACTTTTGCGACCGTGACCTCGATTGACGCGTGCCGCTGTTTTTGCAAACATTGGGGACGCGGGACGTGGTCCCGGGGCATCGGCCCGCATGGAAAACATGAAAGAAAAGGCAGAGCAAGCCCCGAGCCAAAAGGAAACTTTAAGTGTTGGGACACCGACAAGACAAAGTAAAAAGCTAGAGGAGCTCGAGGACGATGAAACCTTTCTGAAAGAGCTCGCGTCGGGCAAGCGCATTGGGGATACCCTTAAGCGATTAACTACATCGCCCACAACGAACGTCAGCACATCGAGCGACAATGGAAACGCGACGTTCAATGACAGTAGGGCCGTCATAGACCTATGCTGGGATGATGACATAGGCCAGACTGTTAAAAAACGAAAAAGAGAAGTTTCTTCGTCTACAAAGCAAGACGTCGAAATTAACAAGAAAAAAGACGAAAGCGAAGAAGTAAATACCCTTCTACGCAAATTTAAACAATCTATAAAAGATATTTATACAGCAAGCAATATCCTATCCCAAATAGCAGTAAAAAGCAGCAAGACAGAGTTGAGGGAGGTTGCGAAACGTATTAGCAGCCTTAGCTCAATAATAAACACCCAAGAGATGTGGAAGCTTCTTAAGAGAGGCCCCGAGGAAGTGTGCTCTCATAATTGCAGCCAAGCTGATACGTTAGGTCAAAACGGCATAACAAACAGGCCGGAAACTAGAGAGATCGGGACGCAAACCGGTATGGCACGAAACGAACTAAATGAAATGCCAGCTGAGTGCTCTTACAGTGCGTGGCTGCAAAGCGCCGCCATGAAATGGGACCCCTCAATGTTCAAGAAAACAGCAGTCATCACTGGAAACCCACTAGACACCCCAGAAAATACGGTCAAAGTAGTCATGGTTGAACTGGATGACCCAGACATGACAAGGAGCATACAGTCCATTTACAAAAAACGTTTCCCACAAATTACGGATCTAGACGATTTAGACACAATGGAAATAACTTCAAAAATCAAAACCAAAAAGAAAAACCAGGTAACGGGACAGAAAATTATCAAAGTAATTCTACCAGAAAAAGAAGAAGAACTCTTTCAGAAACTGCAAAAACTGGAAGAAGAGACACAGGGAGAGAGTGAACTGGCCCTTCACCATATTAACAATATGACACTTCTAAGACTAAGACAAATGGCCGAAATGGTTTTCCACAAAAGGAACATTAAGGTGAACATATTCATAACAACTACCAGAGAAAATTCGGACGCTAGGTCAATAGCACCCAATGCACAGCCCAAACAAAAAACAAGAACTTTCGGAACGTATGCCATTGTGGTAAACAGCAACAAGGAAAACACCAACCAAACCATTTACAAAATAAAAGCTAGCCTAAAAAACAGTGAGTCGAAAAACACAATTAAAACAATAAAAGCAAATTCTGACGGCAATCTCATTATAACAATGGAAAAAAATGAAGAAGCCCTGGTTACGGTTGGAAACGACATAAAGCTCTCTCTTGGAAAAGAGAACGTTAGACTAATGAGAGATAAAAATGAAAAAACCACGCTGTTCATTAGAGGCATGGACTCTAATGTCTACAATCGGCTAAATCGAAATCCAACAGGCAATCCAACAGGCCCCCCAGCAGACAAATAACAATGGACGCTGAAGTCGCCCACCCAGAAACACGATTTGAATAAGCCAATCTATACAAACTCACAAATGACAACGACCAACAGGACGACTACAAAACACAAGATAAAAATACTACAGATAAATGCAGATAGATCCAGAAGATCACATGACATCGCATATGCGACTGCCAAAGAACTAGGAATAGATATTATTATTGCCAGCGAACCAAACAAAAACTTGGTAAAAGAAGGACCATGGTTCACCGACACAAAGAGCGACGTGGCCATAACTTGGTTAAACAAAAACTACCTATAAATAAATGTCACAAACTCCCCGGCGTTGTGGCAATAGAAACGGAGGAATTAAACATTGTAGGCTGCTACATTTCCCCTAATGTAGATATAAATACATTCCAGAGATTCATAGACGATCTAGAAAGCCTATTGACTTCCACTGGGGACAAACATATAATTGCGGGCGACTTCAATTCAAAGTCGCCAGACTGGGGCTCTTCGTTCGAGGATAACAGAGGCACAATCCTATCCAGAATGACCGCTGATCTACACTTAACCGCCCTAAACAAGGGCGAACCCACTTTCGTCAGGAAAAACACATTTTCACACATAGACATTACCTTTGCGAGCCACAGCCTAGTGAGACGCGTAAATCACTGGAAGGTACTGAATCGAGAAAGCCTGTCCCCCCACCAACACATATACTTCGAGATAGACAGCAAGTGCAAAAGCAGGATATCACTGAAGAAAAATTTCGTTTTTGCTAAGGAAAAATTCGAACGGAAACTCTCCGAACAAATGAACGCGCCTAACCTGGATAGATGCACCTATAAGGACTTAACAAGAAAGGTGATAACTGCCTACAAAAGCTCAGTCCAAGTTACCTCTCAAGGGGAGAACAAAACCCCCTACTGGTGGAACGAAACAATTAAAAAACTTAGAGATGAATGCACAGCAAAAAGGAGAGCATTCACCAGGACCAAAGCGAGACAAGCAGCTACGGAAGTGACTGAAGAGCAATGGGAGAGCTATAAAGTCAAAAGAAGAGAATTGAACCAAGAAATCAGAAAGGCCAAAAGACTTAGATGGAAGGAGGTCTGCGATCAGCTAGACGATGACATATGGGGCGAAGGCTACAAAATAGTACACCGAAGCCTAAAACAAAACATCACCTACGAAATGACGACGATAAGAAAGCAGGAGGCTGTCCGGCTTCTTTTCCCGGAGGCTCAACCTCGACTACCACCAAAAAGATTCCCAGTGAAGTACCATGATTTCACGGATGCAGAATCGACAGAATCAATAAGCAAACTGAGAGGCAAGAAAGCACCAGGGCCAGACAAACTACCCACAGAAGCCATCATAGCTACGGCCAAGAAATTCCCGACTCAAGATCTGGAAGCACTTAACTCGCTTCTCGAAAGCGGAACCTTTCCAAACATCTGGAAGGCGGCAAAGCTAGTCTTAATACTGAAACCAGGCAAACCAATTGACTCTCCAGGATCGTACAGGCCATTATGCTTAATAAACGCTTTCGCTAAACTTTTTGAACACCTTATAAAGGCCAGACTGGAGTCAGAAATGGAGACAACAGAGCCGCTATCTGAAAGACAATTTGGATTTAGAAAGAGTAAATCCACAATAAACGCTATGACGGCTGTCACAGAAAGGGCAAACGCGATTCGGAACCAAAGGAGAGGAGAAAAGTGGTGCGTCTTGGTCACACTTGATGTGAAAAACGCTTTTAGCAGCGTGTCCTGGGAAATAGTACTGAAAGGACTAGGCAAAAAAGAGATATCAGATTATCTTATAAACATAATCATAGACTATTTCATGAATCGCAACATCATCGCTGACGGAAACTATAACTTCGACATGACGGCGGGGATACCCCAGGGTTCGGTGCTGGGCCCCCTGCTATGGAATATTCAATACGACGTCATTCTAAACGGATTACGCTCGGAAAACGTGGAGGTAGTAGGCTATGCAGATGACATAGCCCTACTTATCAACGCCACAAACAGATATGACCTCATGGATCTAACCAACGAAACAATTAGCAAGGCAAAAGACTTACTGGCAGAGAGTTCACTGAAACTGGCACCCGAAAAGACGGAAGCGGTTATCTTGAGCGGCAAAAGAAATCGAAGAGGCATTAGCTTTAGCATAGGTGACATAGAAATAATTCCCGCAAAAGCAGTAAAGTATCTGGGAGTGTACTTTGGAGAAAACATGAACTTTGCAGCTCATGTTAAGCGCATAGCCCAAAAAAGCCAGGAGAGACTCAGCGCATTGCAAAGGCTAATGCCTAACCTGGATGGACCAAGGAGCTGCAAGAGAAACATGCTGTACGGGGTTATGCAATCTATCGTACTATACGCGTCCCCGATCTGGGGCGAAAAGATAGTAAAAATTAAAAAATATAAGGAATTACTGCTGTCAGTACAAAGAAAAGGCCTCCTGAGGGTAATATGCGGTTATAGGACAATCTCTACAGCCGCTGCACAAGTGATTGCAGGCATTCCTCCGATGGACCTCCTCATCGAAGAAAGGATACTAAAACACACGACGGATCTCACTAAACACGAGCTCAGACGAGAAACTATCCGAAAATGGCAAACTAGATGGGAGAACGAAACCTTCAAAGGGCAGTGGACAAAGAAGCTAATACCCAAACTACAGGCATGGGTGGAATGCAAACATAGAAGAACAAACTATTTTCTAACACAAGCACTTAGCGGACACGGTAGCTTCTGCCACTACACCAACAGAATAGGCAAAACCCGAAGCAACTGTCTTCACTGCATGGAGGAGAATGACACTGCAGAGCATAGTTTGTTTTACTGTCCCAGATGGGAGAGGCAAAGGCAATGGCTGAGAATTCGATGGGAAACAGAAGTAACCGAGGAAAACCTGATAACCCAAATGATAGTGTCGCCTGACAGGTGGAAAAGCGGCGAGTCCTTCCTTATGGAGGTGATGAAAGAAAAGGAAATAGAAGGCAGAAACCGACAAGATAGAAGGTAACTGACGATGAGAGCACATCACATCGATGTTATACCCCAAGGGTAGTTCCGATGTGAAATGCGAGAAAAGAAAAGGACCGAGGAAGTTTTTTTTAGTGGGTAGGCGCACTTGCGAATCCCACACTCCCCGTCTGCCAGACAACAAGACGGGAGTCTTTTGAAGATTTTTAAACCTCGTAAAAAAAAAAAAAAAAAAAAAAAAAAAAAAGGTTAGTTCAGGTTAGTTCAGGTTAGTTCAGGTTAGGTTAGTTCAGGTTAGTTCAGGTTAGTTCAGGTTAGTTCAGGCTAGGTTAGTTCAGGTTAGTTCAGGTTAGTTCAGGTTAGTTCAGGTTAGTTCAGGTTAGTTCAGGTTAGTTCAGGTTAGTTCAGGTTAGTTCAGGTTAGTTCAGGTTAGTTCAGGTTAGTTCAGGTTAGTTCAGGTTAGTTCAGGTTAGTTCAGGTTAGTTCAGGTTAGTTCAGGTTAGTTCAGGTTAGTTCAGGTTAGTTCAGGTTAGTTCAGGTTAGTTCAGGTTAGTTCAGGTTAGTTCAGGTTAGTTCAGGTTAGTTCAGGTTAGTTCAGGTTAGTTCAGGTTTGGAGTTCGGTTTAGACAGCGGTCGTGGCAACATGTAAGCTGCTCCGCGCTCCGGTAAAGTACCTGTTTTTCGTGTGAAAAAGTGCGTAATAATAAGCGAATGTGGTATCTGTGGAAAGAGAAAAATTTTGCCTACAACTGTGGACAAAATTAGGGCAGCCGCAGGGCAGCGTCCACCCAGGAACCTCAAAAGAACTTAAGGTAAATAGTTATTAAGTGAAAAGCACAATAAACAGCTAATTCGATATGTGTAATTGAAGACCATAGTGTAAACATTCTCGGTTGTTAATATAAACAAGCCCGGCGCACGTAAAGTGGGTCAAATAGACAATAACGTAAACATAATCGCGTCGTTTAAAAACCTCGGTTTGTGTAAACAATCTAGGATCGCTAATATAAACAATTGCGAGCCACTACAGGAAATAGTTTTATTTAGATAATATATATAATTTAAGGAATCCGGCGAATTACTTTTGCGACCGTGACCTCGATCGGCGCGTGCCGTTGTTTTTGCAAACATTGGTGACGCGGGACGTGGTCCCGGGGCATCGGCCCGCATGGAAAACATGAAAGAAAAGGCAGAGCAAGCCCCGAGCCAAAAGGAAACTTTAAGTGTTGGGACACCGACAAGACAAAGTAAAAAGCTAGAGGAGCTAGAGGACGATGAAACCTTTCTAAAAGAGCTCGCGTCGGGCAAGCGCATTGGGGATACCCTTAAGCGATTAACTACATCGCCCACAACAAACGTCAGCACATCGAGCGACAATGGAAACGCGACGTTCAATGACAGTAGGGCCGTCATAGACCTATGCTGGGATGATGACATAGGCCAGACTGTTAAAAAACGAAAAAGAGAAGTTTCCTCGTCTACAAAGCAAGACGTCGAAAATAACAAGAAAAAAGACGAAAGCGAAGAAGTAAATACCCTTCTACGCAAATTTAAACAATCTATAAAAGATATTAATACAGCAAGCAAATTGCTATCCCAAATAGCAATAAAAAGCAGCAAGACAGATTTGAGGGAGGTTGCGAAACGTATTAGCAGCCTTAGCTCAATAATAAACACCCAAGAAATGTGGAAGCTTCTTAAGAGAGGCCCCGAGGAAGTGTGCTCTCATAATTGCAGCCAAGCTGATACGTTAGGTCAAAACGGCATAACAGCCAGGCCGGAAACTAGAGAGATCGGGACGCAAACCGGTATGGCACGAAACGAACTAAATGAAATGCCAGCTGAGTGCTCTTACAGTGCGTGGCTGCAAAGCGCCGCCATGAAATGGGACCCCTCAATGTTCAAGAAAACAGCAGTCATCACTGGAAACCCACTAGACACCCCAGAAAACACGGTCAAGGTAGTCATGGTTGAACTGGATGACCCAGACATGACAAGGAGCATACAGTCCATTTACAAAAAACGTTTCCCACAAATCACGGATCTAGACGATTTAGACACAATGGAAATAACTTCAAAAATCAAAACCAAAAAGACAAACCAGGTAACGGGACAGAAAATTATCAAAGTAATTCTACCAGAAAAAGAAGATGAACTCTTTCAGAAACTGCAAAAACTGGAAGATGAGACACAGGGAGAGAGTGAACTGGCCCTTCACCATATTAACAATATGACACTTCTAAGACTAAGACAAATGGCCGAAATGGTCTTCCACAAAACGAACATTAAGGTGAACATATTCACAACAACTACCAGAGAAAATTCGGACGCTAGGTCAAAAGCACCCAATGCACAGCCCAAACAAAAAACAAGAACTTTCGGAACGTATGCCATTGTGGTAAACAGCAACAAGGAAAACACCAACCAAACCATTAACAAAATAAAAGCTAGCCTGAAAAACAGTGAGTCGAAAAACACAATTAAAACAATAAAAGCAAATTCTGACGGCAATCTCATTATAACAATGGAAAAAAATGAAGAAGCCCTGGTTACGGTTGGAAACGACATAAAGCTCTCTCTTGGAAAAGAGAACGTTAGACTAATGAGAGATAAAAAAGAAAAAACCACGCTGTTCATTCGAGGCATGGACTCCACAACAACCAAACAGGAAGTGGAGGAAGCCATAAAGGGTAGGCTCATTGGCCTTAGCGAATCTGACCTCATTGTCAGCGAACTCAGGCCTTACGCTAACGTACTGCAGGCTGCCACTGTGCGACTGAGCAATACCCAAGCGCAAGCTCTCCTCGAAGAACGCCATATTAGAATAGGACTGGTAAGTTGCAAGCTAGAACCTCAAATCAAAGTTGACAATTGCCGTAGGTGTTGGAGCTACGAGCACCTGACCAACGAATGCGATGGTCCTGATAGAAGTAAAGACTGCTACCGTTGCGGACGGCCAGGTCACAAAAAAAGCGAGTGCAAACAGAACAACGAAGCATGCGCCCTCTGCAATACAAACGGCCATCAGCCAGGCAGCGGAAACTGCCCACTATTCAAAAAAGCCCTACAATCGGCTAAATCGAAATCCAACAGGCAATCCAACAGGCCCCCCAGCAGACAAATAACAATGGACGCTGAAGTCGCCCACCCAGAAACACGATTTGAATAAGCCAATCTATACAAACTCACAAATGACAACGACCAACAGGACGACTACAAAACACAAAATTAAAATACTACAGATAAATGCAGATAGATCCAGAAGATCACATGACATCGCATATGCGACTGCCAAAGAACTAGGAATAGATATTATTATTGCCAGCGAACCAAACAAAAACTTGGTAAAAGAAGGACCATGGTTCACCGACACAAAGAGCGACGTGGCCATAACTTGGTTAAACAAAAAACTACCTATAAATAAATGTCACAAACTCCCCGGCGTTGTGGCAATAGAAACGGAGGAATTAAACATTGTAGGCTGCTACATTTCCCCTAATGTAGATATAAATACATTCCAGAGATTCATAGACGATCTAGAAAGCCTATTGACTTCCACTGGGGACAAACATATAGTTGCGGGCGACTTCAATTCAAAGTCGCCAGACTGGGGCTCTCCGTTCGAGGATAACAGAGGCACAATCCTATCCAGAATGACCGCTGATCTACACTTAACCGCCCTAAACACGGGCGAGCCCACTTTCGTCAGGAAAAACACATTTTCACATATAGACATTACCTTTGCGAGCCACAGCCTAGTGAGACGCGTAAATCACTGGAAGGTACTGAATCGAGAAAGCCTGTCCCCCCACCAACACATATACTTCGAGATAGACAGCAAGTGCAAAAGCAGGATATCACTGAAGAAAAATTTCGTTTTTGCTAAGGAAAAATTCGAACGGAAACTCTCCGAACAAATGAACGCGCCTAACCTGGATAGATGCACCTATAAGGACTTAACAAGAAAGGTGATAACTGCCTACAAAAGCTCAGTCCAAGTTACCTCTCAAGGGGAGAACAAAACCCCCTACTGGTGGAACGAAACAATTAAAAAACTTAGAGATGAATGCACAGCAAAAAGGAGAGCATTCACCAGGACCAAAGCGAGACAAGCAGCTACGGAAGTGACTGAAGAGCAGTGGGAGAGCTATAAAGTCAAAAGAAGAGAATTGAATCAAGAAATCAGAAAGGCAAAAAGACTTAGATGGAAGGAGGTCTGCGATCAGCTAGACGATGACATATGGGGCGAAGGCTACAAAATAGTACACCGAAGCCTAAAACAAAACATCACCTACGAAATGACGACGATAAGAAAGCAGGAGGCTGTCCGGCTTCTTTTCCCGGAGGCTCAACCTCGACTACCACCAAAAAGATTCCCAGTGAGGTACCATGATTTCACGGATGCAGAATTGACAGAATCAATAAGCAAACTGAGAGGCAAGAAAGCACCAGGGCCAGACAAACTACCCACAGAAGCCATCATAGCTACGGCCAAGAAATTCCCGACTCAAGTTCTGGAAGCACTTAACTCGCTTCTCGAAAGCGGTACCTTTCCAAACATCTGGAAGGCGGCCAAGCTAGTCTTAATACTGAAACCAGGCAAACCAATTGACTCTCCAGGATCGTACAGGCCATTATGCTTAATAAACGCTTTCGCTAAACTTTTTGAACACCTTATAAAGGCCAGACTGGAGTCAGAAATGGAGACAACAGAGCCGCTATCTGAAAGACAATTTGGATTTAGAAAGGGTAAATCCACAATAAACGCTATGACGGCTGTCACAGAAAGGGCAAACGCGATTCGGAACCAAAGGAGAGGAGAAAAGTGGTGCGTCTGGGTCACACTTGATGTGAAAAACGCTTTTAACAGCGTGTCCTGGGAAATAGTACTGAAAGAACTAGGCAAAAAAGAGATATCAGATTATCTTATAAACCTAATCATAGACTATTTCATGAATCGCAACATCATCGCTGACGGAAACTATAACTTCGACATGACGGCGGGGATACCCCAGGGTTCGGTGCTGGGCCCCCTGCTATGGAATATTCAATACGACGTCATTCTAAACGGATTACGCTCGGAAAACGTGGAGGTAGTAGGCTATGCAGATGACATAGCCCTACTTATCAACGCCACAAACAGATATGACCTCATGGATCTAACCAACGAAACAATTAGCAAGGCAAAAGACTTACTGGCAGAGAGTTCACTGAAACTGGCACCCGAAAAGACGGAAGCGGTTATCTTGAGCGGCAAAAGAAATCGAAGAGGCATTAGCTTTAGCATAGGTGACATAGAAATAATTCCCGCAAAAGCAGTAAAGTATCTGGGAGTGTACTTTGGAGAAAACATGAACTTTGCAGTTCATGTTAAGCGCATAGCCCAAAAAAGCCAGGAGAGACTCAGCGCATTGCAAAGGCTAATGCCTAACCTGGATGGACCAAGGAGCTGCAAGAGAAACATGCTGTACGGGGTTATGCAATCTATCGTACTATACGCGTCCCCGATCTGGGGCGAAAAGATAGTAAAAATTAAAAAATATAAGGAATTACTGCTGTCAGTACAAAGAAAAGGCCTCCTGAGGGTAATATGCGGTTATAGGACAATCTCTACAGCCGCTGCACAAGTGATTGCAGGCATCCCTCCGATGGACCTCCTCATCGAAGAAAGGATACTAAAACACACGACGGATCTCACTAAACACGAGCTCAGACGAGAAACTATCCGAAAATGGCAAACTAGATGGGAGAACGAAACCTTCAAAGGACAGTGGACAAAGAAGCTAATACCCAACCTACAGGCATGGGTGGAATGCAAACATAGAAGAACAAACTATTTTCTAACACAAGCACTTAGCGGACACGGTAGCTTCTGCCACTACACCAACAGAATAGGCAAGACCCGAAGCAACTGTCTTCACTGCATGGAGGAGAATGACACTGCAGAGCATAGTTTGTTTTACTGTCCTAGATGGGAGAGGCAAAGGCAATGGCTGAGAATTCGATGGGAAACAGAAGTAACCGAGGAAAACCTGATAACCCAAATGATAGCGTCGCCTGACAGGTGGAAAAGCGGCGAGTCCTTCCTTATGGAGGTGATGAAAGAAAAGGAAATAGAAGGCAGAAACCGTCAAGATAGAAGGTAACTGACGATGAGAGCACATCACATCGATGTTATACCCCAAGGGTAGTTCCGATGTGAAATGTGAGAAAAGAAAAGGACCGAGGAAGTTTTTTTAGTGGGTAGGCGCACTTGCGAATCCCACACTCCCCGTCTGCCAGACAACAAGACGGGAGTCTTTTGAAGATTTTTAAACCTCGTAAAAAAAAAAAAAAAAAAAAAGGTTAGTTCAGGTTCGGCAGCAAAAATGCGCTATAGTATCGACCGACTGAACTCGGATAAAACTCTGAATCTGATACAACAAATGAAAAATGCCCCACAGCCTAAAACTACTCCAGGTTCTACTAGCAATAGTAATACCAAATCCTGCCAGACGTACATGGAAGAACCTGAGGGAAAACCTAAGACTAAAGAAATCGGCACACAAACGATAACTTACGTAGGTGGCCGCGAAGTCTATTACCTAGAACAAAACATCGAAGACTATAATTGTTGGAAACAGATTGAATCAATGGCATGGGACAAGGGGTGTTATACAAACACCAAAATTGATGTAGGCAACCCATTAAACGCAGGGGACGAAGCCATCAAAGTCGTTATGGTGGAACCGAATGATCCTGAGATGATGCAAGGCATACAAAAACAGTATAAGGAACGCTTCCCAGAACTGCCGCTACTCAAAGGTGACTTTGAAGTAATCGAACAGATCACCAGGACTATGGTAAAGTCAATGACTGCTACGAACGTCATCACCAGAAAAATAGTACAGATCAAGCTGAATGAATCCGAAAAAAAAACATGGGAGAAATTATTACAGCTCAAGGACGAAGTCAACAATACCAAGCTGGTGGCGATTCACAGCGTGGATACAATTAACTTGGATCGGTTTCAAAGAATGCTAGAGGCCATATTCCACGGCAGTGTATGTAAAATTCAAATATTCACGACTCGCAAAAATTTCGAAAAAATGGCCCAGAACAAGCTAACTAGAAAGACATTTGCAGTGGTAGTCGAGAGACAGGGCAGATCCTACAATGAAACCCTCAAAGAGGCGAAAGCCATATTGGAAAAAGACTCTAAAGCAGAAAACATTCTAGCCATGAGAAGCACCAAGAATGGTAAACTACTGATAGTAGCAAAAAAAGATGACGACGCCGAGTGCAAAATCAAAAACATTTTTGCAGGCACCTCATTCAACGTCCGGAATGCAGGCAGGGAGGAAAAAACAACGTCCATACACATTAGAGATATGGACTTAGAGACCACCAAGGAAGAAATAATGGATGCAATTACCAAGAAAATCGGAGACTTAGATGCTACAAAATACAAACTAAGTGAGCTCAGGCCCTATAGAAGGCATACTAGAGCCATAACACTGACACTAGATAGCGCTAATGCCGATAAACTACTCAAAGAGAGATACCTAAGGGTGGGTCTAGTAAACTGTCACTTGGAGAAAAGATTGGAGATACCCCGATGTCGAAAATGCTGGTCTTACGAGCATAGCCTCACAGACTGCAAAGGTGTGGATAGATCGAAGACGTGCTTCAGATGCGGACAAGAAGGACATGATGGAAAAGATTGTAAGAGTGCAGAGGAATACTGTCCCCTCTGTGAGACCAAGGGTCATAAGGCTGGAAGCGGAAGGTGCGATGCTTTTAGGAACGCCCTATCCCTAGCCAGGAAAAAGCACAAACAATGAAGATATTGCATACAACAGAAAAACTGATTATAACTAGAAGCAAATGCTTTGAAAAGGAAACTGTGATATTTTTAGAAAATAAGAATTTTCAATATAAATATACGATCTGTGATAACAAAAACTGTGATATTTTAGAAAATGAGAAATTTCAATATAGATATTCAATCTGTGATAATGGAAGGGTGATAGAGAAAATAAATAGTCTGCAGGAAACAAATCCTTCAAAATGTTTAGCGCCGCAGAGAATAGACTGAATAAACCGATAAAGGTCTTGCAGATAAATGCGGACCGCTCGAGGAGAGCGCATGATGTAGCGCATGCTACAGCATTGGAACGAGGAATAGACGTCATAATAGCAAGCGAACCAAACAAGAAACTAACAGCGGACACAAAGTGGATAACGGACACGCGTTGCGACGTTGCCGTTTACTTTCTAAATAGAAAGTTAGCTATAAGAAACTGCACTAAATTTCAAGGAATCGTGGTCCTAAGCACCGAACATCTAAATATAGTTGGATGCTACATTTCTCCAAATGTTTCAATGCTGGTATTTGAAGCCTTTGTCAACAATCTCGAAAATGCTATTACTCCGTTGGAAGGGCCAATGATCATCGCGGGAGATTTTAACTCAAAGTCCCCCGAGTGGGGTTCTCCAAGGGAGGATACGAGAGGAGCAACCTTAATAAATATGATCACCGTACACAACCTGACCTGCCTGAATAATGGAGCTCCTACCTTTATTAGGAGAAACGCATTGTCGCACATTGATCTGACTTTTGCAAGCCACAGTCTGGCGAGACGTTTGCATCATTGGGAAGTGCTGGACACAGAAAGCTTGTCACCCCACAAACACATTTATTTTGAATTTTCCTCCAACTATGGTAAGACGACCACCCTGAAAGGTTCTTTCAGGTTTGACGAGTCGATTTTCGAAAATGAATTAAGGAAGGCTATCAATCCGGACAGTCTGGACAGATTCAACAGCGCAGATCTTTCTAGAGTTTTAAGAAAAGCATACCGAAATAGCGTAAAAGTGTTACGAAAGAAAAACGAAAACTTTCCCTACTGGTGGAATGACAACGTCGAGAGGCTCAGATCAAAATGTATTAGCACCAGAAGAATCTTTACCAGAGCAAAAACATCACGCGAAAACGACGAACGCTTAAACAGCAAATGGGAGGACTACAAGCAAATAAGGAAGGAGCTGAGTCTAGAGATAAGAAGGTCGAAGAGGGAATGCTGGAAAAAGATTTGCAATGAGCTGGAAAATGACATCTGGGGACAAGGATACAGAATTGTGCAGCGCAACCTGAAACAAGGCAACTCGTATGAGATGACCGTAGATAAGAAGAAACAAGTAGTAGAACTCCTATTCCCTAACGTCCAGGCAGGTCTGCCCGAAAAGACTTACCCGTTTTGTTACCCCGAAATCACGGAGGCAGAGCTTCACTCTGCTGCTGACAAGATGAAAAAGAAAAAAGCACCTGGACCGGACAACATTCCAACGGAACCGATATTGATAACGATCAAAAACTACCCAGCCAAATTTCTGGAAGTGCTAAATCAATCCATGGAGGAAGGAATTTTCCCGGATGCATGGAAGACGGCAAGACTTGTTCTAATTCATAAGCCAGGAAAGCCAATTGGGGAACCAGGATCATACAGGCCTTTATGCCTTATAAATGCAGTCGCAAAAGTATTTGAACACGTCATCAAGGACAGACTAGAACAAGAGTTACATTCAAGAGCACCTATATCGGAAATGCAATTCGGTTATCGAAAAGGAAAATCATCAATAGACGCAATGGAGGAAGTAAAGCGGAGAGCCATAGAAACTAAGCTTAACGGAAGAGGCGAGAAATGGTGTGTTTTGGTTACCGTGGACGTTCGAAACGCTTTTAATAGCGTGTCTTGGCCGGTAATCATCGCGGAACTAAGGGCAAGAAAGATCTCAGACTATCTGATAAACATTGTTATTGACTATTTCCGGAACCGGAATATAAAAATGGATATAGATTATGAGTTTGACATGACGGCGGGAATTCCTCAGGGATCCGTTTTGGGCCCATTGCTCTGGAACATTCAGTACGACCCCATTTTGCGTATAGCTGGTTCGCCCAGCGTCGCCGCCATCGGTTATGCTGACGATATTGCCCTGATTGTGAATGCTGTAAATAGGTATGAACTTGTAGAAGAGACTAACGCCGCTATAGAAAGGGTAAACAACTGGTTACAAACACGGTCCTTACGACTTGCACCAGAAAAAACTGAAGCGGTCATTCTCAGCGGCCGCAGAAATAGACGGGATGTGGTGTTTCTGGCCGAAAATATGAAAATTTTTCCGAAAAAAGCGGTTAAATACCTGGGCGTGTGGTTTGGCGACAACATGAACTTTGCTGAACATACAAGATTGAGCGTGCGGAAATGCATGAATACGATTGGTAAGTTACAAGGACTTATGCCGAATATAGAAGGACCGAGAAGCCAAAAAAGGATGATGCTGTACGGGGTGGTTCAATCTGCTTTACTCTATGCGGCCCCTATATGGGCAGATATAACAAAAATAAAAAAGCACCTAAAGCTTTTGGAATCGGCACAGCGCAGAGCTCTTCTCAGAGTCATCAGCGGCTACCGCACGATCTCGACGACTGCAACGCAAGTCATAGCGGGTATACTCCCGATAGACTTACTTATCGAGGAGAGAGAGATGATCCGCAACTCAGATCAGGCTGACAAAGGCGAAATCAGGAGACTAGTGATGGAGAAATGGCAGGAAAGATGGAACCAGGAAGATGAGAAGGGACAGTGGACGAAAAGACTCATTCCAGATTTGAGGAAGTGGGTAAAATGTGAGCATCGACGGACGAATTACTTTCTAACACAAGTTTTGAGTGGCCACGGCAGCTTCAACTACTTCACTAACAGAATCGGAAAGACTTCAAGCAATTGCATCCATTGCGGGGTTGAGGACACAGCTGAACACGCCATTTTCAATTGCCATCGCTGGCACCGATCCAGGACAGAGCTAGAACTTTCCCTCGAAACGAGAGTGGAAGCTGAAAACCTGATCAGCATAATGGTGAGATCGGACAAATGCTGGACTAAGTGTGAAAACTTTATCACAGATGTGGTAAAAACAAAAGAGAAGGAAACAAGGAACAAATGAAAGCCATAAAAGTAAAAAATAAGTTCTAGACTCGACACCGACCCCGAAGTCAAGCCCTAGGGAAAGTTCCGGGATCGGATGGAGGAGGATAAACCGAAAGAGTAAAGAGGAAAGGGAGTTAGTGGGTAGGGGTACGCCGAGTCCCACACGGCCAGGTCGGCTAACATCGTACAACAACGGCCTGGTGTGCGTAAAGAGCATTACCTAAACCTCTAAAAAAAAAAAAAAAAAAAAAAAAAAAAAAAAGGTTAGTTCAGGTTAGTTCAGGTTAGTTCAGGTTAGTTCAGGTTAGTTCAGGTTAGTTCAGGTTGGTGGAATGACAACGTCGAGAGGCCCAGATCAAAATGTATTAGCACCAGAAGAATCTTTACCAGAGCAAAAACATCACGCGAAAACGACGAACGCTTAAACAGCAAATGGGAGGACTACAAGCAAATAAGGAAGGAGCTGAGTCTAGAGATAAGAAGGTCGAAGAGGGAATGCTGGAAAAAGATTTGCAATGAGCTGGAAAATGACATCTGGGGACAAGGATACAGAATTGTGCAGCGCAACCTGAAACAAGGCAACTCGTATGAGATGACCGTAGATAAGAAGAAACAAGTAGTAGAACTCCTATTCCCTAACGTCCAGGCAGGTCTGCCCGAAAAGACTTACCCGTTTTGTTACCCCGAAATCACGGAGGCAGAGCTTCACTCTGCTGCTGACAAGATGAAAAAGAAAAAAGCACCTGGACCGGACAACATTCCAACGGAACCGATATTGATAACGATCAAAAACTACCCAGCCAAATTTCTGGAAGTGCTAAATCAATCCATGGAGGAAGGAATTTTCCCGGATGCATGGAAGACGGCAAGACTTGTTCTAATTCATAAGCCAGGAAAGCCAATTGGGGAACCAGGATCATACAGGCCTTTATGCCTTATAAATGCAGTCGCAAAAGTATTTGAACACGTCATCAAGGACAGACTAGAACAAGAGTTACATTCAAGAGCACCTATATCGGAAATGCAATTCGGTTATCGAAAAGGAAAATCATCAATAGACGCAATGGAGGAAGTAAAGCGGAGAGCCATAGAAACTAAGCTTAACGGAAGAGGCGAGAAATGGTGTGTTTTGGTTACCGTGGACGTTCGAAACGCTTTTAATAGCGTGTCTTGGCCGGTAATCATCGCGGAACTAAGGGCAAGAAAGATCTCAGACTATCTGATAAACATTGTTATTGACTATTTCCGGAACCGGAATATAAAAATGGATATAGATTATGAGTTTGACATGACGGCGGGAATTCCTCAGGGATCCGTTTTGGGCCCATTGCTCTGGAACATTCAGTACGACCCCATTTTGCGTATAGCTGGTTCGCCCAGCGTCGCCGCCATCGGTTATGCTGACGATATTGCCCTGATTGTGAATGCTGTAAATAGGTATGAACTTGTAGAAGAGACTAACGCCGCTATAGAAAGGGTAAACAACTGGTTACAAACACGGTCCTTACGACTTGCACCAGAAAAAACTGAAGCGGTCATTCTCAGCGGCCGCAGAAATAGACGGGATGTGGTGTTTCTGGCCGAAAATATGAAAATTTTTCCGAAAAAAGCGGTTAAATACCTGGGCGTGTGGTTTGGCGACAACATGAACTTTGCTGAACATACAAGATTGAGCGTGCGGAAATGCATGAATACGATTGGTAAGTTACAAGGACTTATGCCGAATATAGAAGGACCGAGAAGCCAAAAAAGGATGATGCTGTACGGGGTGGTTCAATCTGCTTTACTCTATGCGGCCCCTATATGGGCAGATATAACAAAAATAAAAAAGCACCTAAAGCTTTTGGAATCGGCACAGCGCAGAGCTCTTCTCAGAGTCATCAGCGGCTACCGCACGATCTCGACGACTGCAACGCAAGTCATAGCGGGTATACTCCCGATAGACTTACTTATCGAGGAGAGAGAGATGATCCGCAACTCAGATCAGGCTGACAAAGGCGAAATCAGGAGACTAGTGATGGAGAAATGGCAGGAAAGATGGAACCAGGAAGATGAGAAGGGACAGTGGACGAAAAGACTCATTCCAGATTTGAGGAAGTGGGTAAAATGTGAGCATCGACGGACGAATTACTTTCTAACACAAGTTTTGAGTGGCCACGGCAGCTTCAACTACTTCACTAACAGAATCGGAAAGACTTCAAGCAATTGCATCCATTGCGGGGTTGAGGACACAGCTGAACACGCCATTTTCAATTGCCATCGCTGGCACCGATCCAGGACAGAGCTAGAACTTTCCCTCGAAACGAGAGTGGAAGCTGAAAACCTGATCAGCATAATGGTGAGATCGGACAAATGCTGGACTAAGTGTGAAAACTTTATCACAGATGTGGTAAAAACAAAAGAGAAGGAAACAAGGAACAAATGAAAGCCATAAAAGTAAAAAATAAGTTCTAGACTCGACACCGACCCCGAAGTCAAGCCCTAGGGAAAGTTCCGGGATCGGATGGAGGAGGATAAACCGAAAGAGTAAAGAGGAAAGGGAGTTAGTGGGTAGGGGTACGCCGAGTCCCACACGGCCAGGTCGGCTAACATCGTACAACAACGGCCTGGTGTGCGTAAAGAGCATTACCTAAACCTCTAAAAAAAAAAAAAAAAAAAAAAAAAAAAAAAAGGTTAGTTCAGGTTAGTTCAGGTTAGTTCAGGTTAGTTCAGGTTAGTTCAGGTTAGTTCAGGTTAGTTCAGGTTAGTTCAGGTTAGTTCAGGTTGGTGGAATGACAACGTCGAGAGGCCCAGATCAAAATGTATTAGCACCAGAAGAATCTTTACCAGAGCAAAAACATCACGCGAAAACGACGAACGCTTAAACAGCAAATGGGAGGACTACAAGCAAATAAGGAAGGAGCTGAGTCTAGAGATAAGAAGGTCGAAGAGGGAATGCTGGAAAAAGATTTGCAATGAGCTGGAAAATGACATCTGGGGACAAGGATACAGAATTGTGCAGCGCAACCTGAAACAAGGCAACTCGTATGAGATGACCGTAGATAAGAAGAAACAAGTAGTAGAACTCCTATTCCCTAACGTCCAGGCAGGTCTGCCCGAAAAGACTTACCCGTTTTGTTACCCCGAAATCACGGAGGCAGAGCTTCACTCTGCTGCTGACAAGATGAAAAAGAAAAAAGCACCTGGACCGGACAACATTCCAACGGAACCGATATTGATAACGATCAAAAACTACCCAGCCAAATTTCTGGAAGTGCTAAATCAATCCATGGAGGAAGGAATTTTCCCGGATGCATGGAAGACGGCAAGACTTGTTCTAATTCATAAGCCAGGAAAGCCAATTGGGGAACCAGGATCATACAGGCCTTTATGCCTTATAAATGCAGTCGCAAAAGTATTTGAACACGTCATCAAGGACAGACTAGAACAAGAGTTACATTCAAGAGCACCTATATCGGAAATGCAATTCGGTTATCGAAAAGGAAAATCATCAATAGACGCAATGGAGGAAGTAAAGCGGAGAGCCATAGAAACTAAGCTTAACGGAAGAGGCGAGAAATGGTGTGTTTTGGTTACCGTGGACGTTCGAAACGCTTTTAATAGCGTGTCTTGGCCGGTAATCATCGCGGAACTAAGGGCAAGAAAGATCTCAGACTATCTGATAAACATTGTTATTGACTATTTCAAGAACCGGAATATAAAAATGGATATAGATTATGAGTTTGACATGACGGCGGGAATTCCTCAGGGATCCGTTTTGGGCCCATTGCTCTGGAACATTCAGTACGACCCCATTTTGCGTATAGCTGGTTCGCCCAGCGTCGCCGCCATCGGTTATGCTGACGATATTGCCCTGATTGTGAATGCTGTAAATAGGTATGAACTTGTAGAAGAGACTAACGCCGCTATAGAAAGGGTAAACAACTGGTTACAAACACGGTCCTTACGACTTGCACCAGAAAAAACTGAAGCGGTCATTCTCAGCGGCCGCAGAAATAGACGGGATGTGGTGTTTCTGGCCGAAAATATGAAAATTTTTCCGAAAAAAGCGGTTAAATACCTGGGCGTGTGGTTTGGCGACAACATGAACTTTGCTGAACATACAAGATTGAGCGTGCGGAAATGCATGAATACGATTGGTAAGTTACAAGGACTTATGCCGAATATAGAAGGACCGAGAAGCCAAAAAAGGATGATGCTGTACGGGGTGGTTCAATCTGCTTTACTCTATGCGGCCCCTATATGGGCAGATATAACAAAAATAAAAAAGCACCTAAAGCTTTTGGAATCGGCACAGCGCAGAGCTCTTCTCAGAGTCATCAGCGGCTACCGCACGATCTCGACGACTGCAACGCAAGTCATAGCGGGTATACTCCCGATAGACTTACTTATCGAGGAGAGAGAGATGATCCGCAACTCAGATCAGGCTGACAAAGGCGAAATCAGGAGACTAGTGATGGAGAAATGGCAGGAAAGATGGAACCAGGAAGATGAGAAGGGACAGTGGACGAAAAGACTCATTCCAGATTTGAGGAAGTGGGTAAAATGTGAGCATCGACGGACGAATTACTTTCTAACACAAGTTTTGAGTGGCCACGGCAGCTTCAACTACTTCACTAACAGAATCGGAAAGACTTCAAGCAATTGCATCCATTGCGGGGTTGAGGACACAGCTGAACACGCCATTTTCAATTGCCATCGCTGGCACCGATCCAGGACAGAGCTAGAACTTTCCCTCGAAACGAGAGTGGAAGCTGAAAACCTGATCAGCATAATGGTGAGATCGGACAAATGCTGGACTAAGTGTGAAAACTTTATCACAGATGTGGTAAAAACAAAAGAGAAGGAAACAAGGAACAAATGCAAGCCATAAAAGTAAAAAATAAGTTCTAGACTCGACACCGACCCCGAAGTCAAGCCCTAGGGAAAGTTCCGGGATCGGATGGAGGAGGATAAACCGAAAGAGTAAAGAGGAAAGGGAGTTAGTGGGTAGGGGTACGCCGAGTCCCACACGGCCAGGTCGGCTAACATCGTACAACAACGGCCTGGTGTGCGTAAAGAGCATTACCTAAACCTCTAAAAAAAAAAAAAAAAAAAAAAAAAAAAAAGGTTAGTTCAGGTTAGTTCAGGTTAGTTCAGGTTAGTTCAGGTTAGTTCAGGTTAGTTCAGGTTAGTTCAGGTTAGTTCAGGTTAGTTCAGGTTGGTGGAATGACAACGTCGAGAGGCCCAGATCAAAATGTATTAGCACCAGAAGAATCTTTACCAGAGCAAAAACATCACGCGAAAACGACGAACGCTTAAACAGCAAATGGGAGGACTACAAGCAAATAAGGAAGGAGCTGAGTCTAGAGATAAGAAGGTCGAAGAGGGAATGCTGGAAAAAGATTTGCAATGAGCTGGAAAATGACATCTGGGGACAAGGATACAGAATTGTGCAGCGCAACCTGAAACAAGGCAACTCGTATGAGATGACCGTAGATAAGAAGAAACAAGTAGTAGAACTCCTATTCCCTAACGTCCAGGCAGGTCTGCCCGAAAAGACTTACCCGTTTTGTTACCCCGAAATCACGGAGGCAGAGCTTCACTCTGCTGCTGACAAGATGAAAAAGAAAAAAGCACCTGGACCGGACAACATTCCAACGGAACCGATATTGATAACGATCAAAAACTACCCAGCCAAATTTCTGGAAGTGCTAAATCAATCCATGGAGGAAGGAATTTTCCCGGATGCATGGAAGACGGCAAGACTTGTTCTAATTCATAAGCCAGGAAAGCCAATTGGGGAACCAGGATCATACAGGCCTTTATGCCTTATAAATGCAGTCGCAAAAGTATTTGAACACGTCATCAAGGACAGACTAGAACAAGAGTTACATTCAAGAGCACCTATATCGGAAATGCAATTCGGTTATCGAAAAGGAAAATCATCAATAGACGCAATGGAGGAAGTAAAGCGGAGAGCCATAGAAACTAAGCTTAACGGAAGAGGCGAGAAATGGTGTGTTTTGGTTACCGTGGACGTTCGAAACGCTTTTAATAGCGTGTCTTGGCCGGTAATCATCGCGGAACTAAGGGCAAGAAAGATCTCAGACTATCTGATAAACATTGTTATTGACTATTTCAAGAACCGGAATATAAAAATGGATATAGATTATGAGTTTGACATGACGGCGGGAATTCCTCAGGGATCCGTTTTGGGCCCATTGCTCTGGAACATTCAGTACGACCCCATTTTGCGTATAGCTGGTTCGCCCAGCGTCGCCGCCATCGGTTATGCTGACGATATTGCCCTGATTGTGAATGCTGTAAATAGGTATGAACTTGTAGAAGAGACTAACGCCGCTATAGAAAGGGTAAACAACTGGTTACAAACACGGTCCTTACGACTTGCACCAGAAAAAACTGAAGCGGTCATTCTCAGCGGCCGCAGAAATAGACGGGATGTGGTGTTTCTGGCCGAAAATATGAAAATTTTTCCGAAAAAAGCGGTTAAATACCTGGGCGTGTGGTTTGGCGACAACATGAACTTTGCTGAACATACAAGATTGAGCGTGCGGAAATGCATGAATACGATTGGTAAGTTACAAGGACTTATGCCGAATATAGAAGGACCGAGAAGCCAAAAAAGGATGATGCTGTACGGGGTGGTTCAATCTGCTTTACTCTATGCGGCCCCTATATGGGCAGATATAACAAAAATAAAAAAGCACCTAAAGCTTTTGGAATCGGCACAGCGCAGAGCTCTTCTCAGAGTCATCAGCGGCTACCGCACGATCTCGACGACTGCAACGCAAGTCATAGCGGGTATACTCCCGATAGACTTACTTATCGAGGAGAGAGAGATGATCCGCAACTCAGATCAGGCTGACAAAGGCGAAATCAGGAGACTAGTGATGGAGAAATGGCAGGAAAGATGGAACCAGGAAGATGAGAAGGGACAGTGGACGAAAAGACTCATTCCAGATTTGAGGAAGTGGGTAAAATGTGAGCATCGACGGACGAATTACTTTCTAACACAAGTTTTGAGTGGCCACGGCAGCTTCAACTACTTCACTAACAGAATCGGAAAGACTTCAAGCAATTGCATCCATTGCGGGGTTGAGGACACAGCTGAACACGCCATTTTCAATTGCCATCGCTGGCACCGATCCAGGACAGAGCTAGAACTTTCCCTCGAAACGAGAGTGGAAGCTGAAAACCTGATCAGCATAATGGTGAGATCGGACAAATGCTGGACTAAGTGTGAAAACTTTATCACAGATGTGGTAAAAACAAAAGAGAAGGAAACAAGGAACAAATGAAAGCCATAAAAGTAAAAAATAAGTTCTAGACTCGACACCGACCCCGAAGTCAAGCCCTAGGGAAAGTTCCGGGATCGGATGGAGGAGGATAAACCGAAAGAGTAAAGAGGAAAGGGAGTTAGTGGGTAGGGGTACGCCGAGTCCCACACGGCCAGGTCGGCTAACATCGTACAACAACGGCCTGGTGTGCGTAAAGAGCATTACCTAAACCTCTAAAAAAAAAAAAAAAAAAAAAAAAAAAAAAAGGTTAGTTCAGGTTAGTTCAGGTTAGTTCAGGTTAGTTCAGGTTAGTTCAGGTTAGTTCAGGTTAGTTCAGGTTAGTTCAGGTTAGTTCAGGTTGGTGGAATGACAACGTCGAGAGGCCCAGATCAAAATGTATTAGCACCAGAAGAATCTTTACCAGAGCAAAAACATCACGCGAAAACGACGAACGCTTAAACAGCAAATGGGAGGACTACAAGCAAATAAGGAAGGAGCTGAGTCTAGAGATAAGAAGGTCGAAGAGGGAATGCTGGAAAAAGATTTGCAATGAGCTGGAAAATGACATCTGGGGACAAGGATACAGAATTGTGCAGCGCAACCTGAAACAAGGCAACTCGTATGAGATGACCGTAGATAAGAAGAAACAAGTAGTAGAACTCCTATTCCCTAACGTCCAGGCAGGTCTGCCCGAAAAGACTTACCCGTTTTGTTACCCCGAAATCACGGAGGCAGAGCTTCACTCTGCTGCTGACAAGATGAAAAAGAAAAAAGCACCTGGACCGGACAACATTCCAACGGAACCGATATTGATAACGATCAAAAACTACCCAGCCAAATTTCTGGAAGTGCTAAATCAATCCATGGAGGAAGGAATTTTCCCGGATGCATGGAAGACGGCAAGACTTGTTCTAATTCATAAGCCAGGAAAGCCAATTGGGGAACCAGGATCATACAGGCCTTTATGCCTTATAAATGCAGTCGCAAAAGTATTTGAACACGTCATCAAGGACAGACTAGAACAAGAGTTACATTCAAGAGCACCTATATCGGAAATGCAATTCGGTTATCGAAAAGGAAAATCATCAATAGACGCAATGGAGGAAGTAAAGCGGAGAGCCATAGAAACTAAGCTTAACGGAAGAGGCGAGAAATGGTGTGTTTTGGTTACCGTGGACGTTCGAAACGCTTTTAATAGCGTGTCTTGGCCGGTAATCATCGCGGAACTAAGGGCAAGAAAGATCTCAGACTATCTGATAAACATTGTTATTGACTATTTCAAGAACCGGAATATAAAAATGGATATAGATTATGAGTTTGACATGACGGCGGGAATTCCTCAGGGATCCGTTTTGGGCCCATTGCTCTGGAACATTCAGTACGACCCCATTTTGCGTATAGCTGGTTCGCCCAGCGTCGCCGCCATCGGTTATGCTGACGATATTGCCCTGATTGTGAATGCTGTAAATAGGTATGAACTTGTAGAAGAGACTAACGCCGCTATAGAAAGGGTAAACAACTGGTTACAAACACGGTCCTTACGACTTGCACCAGAAAAAACTGAAGCGGTCATTCTCAGCGGCCGCAGAAATAGACGGGATGTGGTGTTTCTGGCCGAAAATATGAAAATTTTTCCGAAAAAAGCGGTTAAATACCTGGGCGTGTGGTTTGGCGACAACATGAACTTTGCTGAACATACAAGATTGAGCGTGCGGAAATGCATGAATACGATTGGTAAGTTACAAGGACTTATGCCGAATATAGAAGGACCGAGAAGCCAAAAAAGGATGATGCTGTACGGGGTGGTTCAATCTGCTTTACTCTATGCGGCCCCTATATGGGCAGATATAACAAAAATAAAAAAGCACCTAAAGCTTTTGGAATCGGCACAGCGCAGAGCTCTTCTCAGAGTCATCAGCGGCTACCGCACGATCTCGACGACTGCAACGCAAGTCATAGCGGGTATACTCCCGATAGACTTACTTATCGAGGAGAGAGAGATGATCCGCAACTCAGATCAGGCTGACAAAGGCGAAATCAGGAGACTAGTGATGGAGAAATGGCAGGAAAGATGGAACCAGGAAGATGAGAAGGGACAGTGGACGAAAAGACTCATTCCAGATTTGAGGAAGTGGGTAAAATGTGAGCATCGACGGACGAATTACTTTCTAACACAAGTTTTGAGTGGCCACGGCAGCTTCAACTACTTCACTAACAGAATCGGAAAGACTTCAAGCAATTGCATCCATTGCGGGGTTGAGGACACAGCTGAACACGCCATTTTCAATTGCCATCGCTGGCACCGATCCAGGACAGAGCTAGAACTTTCCCTCGAAACGAGAGTGGAAGCTGAAAACCTGATCAGCATAATGGTGAGATCGGACAAATGCTGGACTAAGTGTGAAAACTTTATCACAGATGTGGTAAAAACAAAAGAGAAGGAAACAAGGAACAAATGAAAGCCATAAAAGTAAAAAATAAGTTCTAGACTCGACACCGACCCCGAAGTCAAGCCCTAGGGAAAGTTCCGGGATCGGATGGAGGAGGATAAACCGAAAGAGTAAAGAGGAAAGGGAGTTAGTGGGTAGGGGTACGCCGAGTCCCACACGGCCAGGTCGGCTAACATCGTACAACAACGGCCTGGTGTGCGTAAAGAGCATTACCTAAACCTCTAAAAAAAAAAAAAAAAAAAAAAAAAAAAAAAGGTTAGTTCAGGTTAGTTCAGGTTAGTTCAGGTTAGTTCAGGTTAGTTCAGGTTAGTTCAGGTTAGTTCAGGTTAGTTCAGGTTAGTTCAGGTTGGTGGAATGACAACGTCGAGAGGCCCAGATCAAAATGTATTAGCACCAGAAGAATCTTTACCAGAGCAAAAACATCACGCGAAAACGACGAACGCTTAAACAGCAAATGGGAGGACTACAAGCAAATAAGGAAGGAGCTGAGTCTAGAGATAAGAAGGTCGAAGAGGGAATGCTGGAAAAAGATTTGCAATGAGCTGGAAAATGACATCTGGGGACAAGGATACAGAATTGTGCAGCGCAACCTGAAACAAGGCAACTCGTATGAGATGACCGTAGATAAGAAGAAACAAGTAGTAGAACTCCTATTCCCTAACGTCCAGGCAGGTCTGCCCGAAAAGACTTACCCGTTTTGTTACCCCGAAATCACGGAGGCAGAGCTTCACTCTGCTGCTGACAAGATGAAAAAGAAAAAAGCACCTGGACCGGACAACATTCCAACGGAACCGATATTGATAACGATCAAAAACTACCCAGCCAAATTTCTGGAAGTGCTAAATCAATCCATGGAGGAAGGAATTTTCCCGGATGCATGGAAGACGGCAAGACTTGTTCTAATTCATAAGCCAGGAAAGCCAATTGGGGAACCAGGATCATACAGGCCTTTATGCCTTATAAATGCAGTCGCAAAAGTATTTGAACACGTCATCAAGGACAGACTAGAACAAGAGTTACATTCAAGAGCACCTATATCGGAAATGCAATTCGGTTATCGAAAAGGAAAATCATCAATAGACGCAATGGAGGAAGTAAAGCGGAGAGCCATAGAAACTAAGCTTAACGGAAGAGGCGAGAAATGGTGTGTTTTGGTTACCGTGGACGTTCGAAACGCTTTTAATAGCGTGTCTTGGCCGGTAATCATCGCGGAACTAAGGGCAAGAAAGATCTCAGACTATCTGATAAACATTGTTATTGACTATTTCAAGAACCGGAATATAAAAATGGATATAGATTATGAGTTTGACATGACGGCGGGAATTCCTCAGGGATCCGTTTTGGGCCCATTGCTCTGGAACATTCAGTACGACCCCATTTTGCGTATAGCTGGTTCGCCCAGCGTCGCCGCCATCGGTTATGCTGACGATATTGCCCTGATTGTGAATGCTGTAAATAGGTATGAACTTGTAGAAGAGACTAACGCCGCTATAGAAAGGGTAAACAACTGGTTACAAACACGGTCCTTACGACTTGCACCAGAAAAAACTGAAGCGGTCATTCTCAGCGGCCGCAGAAATAGACGGGATGTGGTGTTTCTGGCCGAAAATATGAAAATTTTTCCGAAAAAAGCGGTTAAATACCTGGGCGTGTGGTTTGGCGACAACATGAACTTTGCTGAACATACAAGATTGAGCGTGCGGAAATGCATGAATACGATTGGTAAGTTACAAGGACTTATGCCGAATATAGAAGGACCGAGAAGCCAAAAAAGGATGATGCTGTACGGGGTGGTTCAATCTGCTTTACTCTATGCGGCCCCTATATGGGCAGATATAACAAAAATAAAAAAGCACCTAAAGCTTTTGGAATCGGCACAGCGCAGAGCTCTTCTCAGAGTCATCAGCGGCTACCGCACGATCTCGACGACTGCAACGCAAGTCATAGCGGGTATACTCCCGATAGACTTACTTATCGAGGAGAGAGAGATGATCCGCAACTCAGATCAGGCTGACAAAGGCGAAATCAGGAGACTAGTGATGGAGAAATGGCAGGAAAGATGGAACCAGGAAGATGAGAAGGGACAGTGGACGAAAAGACTCATTCCAGATTTGAGGAAGTGGGTAAAATGTGAGCATCGACGGACGAATTACTTTCTAACACAAGTTTTGAGTGGCCACGGCAGCTTCAACTACTTCACTAACAGAATCGGAAAGACTTCAAGCAATTGCATCCATTGCGGGGTTGAGGACACAGCTGAACACGCCATTTTCAATTGCCATCGCTGGCACCGATCCAGGACAGAGCTAGAACTTTCCCTCGAAACGAGAGTGGAAGCTGAAAACCTGATCAGCATAATGGTGAGATCGGACAAATGCTGGACTAAGTGTGAAAACTTTATCACAGATGTGGTAAAAACAAAAGAGAAGGAAACAAGGAACAAATGAAAGCCATAAAAGTAAAAAATAAGTTCTAGACTCGACACCGACCCCGAAGTCAAGCCCTAGGGAAAGTTCCGGGATCGGATGGAGGAGGATAAACCGAAAGAGTAAAGAGGAAAGGGAGTTAGTGGGTAGGGGTACGCCGAGTCCCACACGGCCAGGTCGGCTAACATCGTACAACAACGGCCTGGTGTGCGTAAAGAGCATTACCTAAACCTCTAAAAAAAAAAAAAAAAAAAAAAAAAAAAAGGTTAGTTCAGGTTAGTTCAGGTTAGTTCAGGTTAGTTCAGGTTAGTTCAGGTTAGTTCAGGTTAGTTCAGGTTAGTTCAGGTTAGTTCAGGTTGGTGGAATGACAACGTCGAGAGGCCCAGATCAAAATGTATTAGCACCAGAAGAATCTTTACCAGAGCAAAAACATCACGCGAAAACGACGAACGCTTAAACAGCAAATGGGAGGACTACAAGCAAATAAGGAAGGAGCTGAGTCTAGAGATAAGAAGGTCGAAGAGGGAATGCTGGAAAAAGATTTGCAATGAGCTGGAAAATGACATCTGGGGACAAGGATACAGAATTGTGCAGCGCAACCTGAAACAAGGCAACTCGTATGAGATGACCGTAGATAAGAAGAAACAAGTAGTAGAACTCCTATTCCCTAACGTCCAGGCAGGTCTGCCCGAAAAGACTTACCCGTTTTGTTACCCCGAAATCACGGAGGCAGAGCTTCACTCTGCTGCTGACAAGATGAAAAAGAAAAAAGCACCTGGACCGGACAACATTCCAACGGAACCGATATTGATAACGATCAAAAACTACCCAGCCAAATTTCTGGAAGTGCTAAATCAATCCATGGAGGAAGGAATTTTCCCGGATGCATGGAAGACGGCAAGACTTGTTCTAATTCATAAGCCAGGAAAGCCAATTGGGGAACCAGGATCATACAGGCCTTTATGCCTTATAAATGCAGTCGCAAAAGTATTTGAACACGTCATCAAGGACAGACTAGAACAAGAGTTACATTCAAGAGCACCTATATCGGAAATGCAATTCGGTTATCGAAAAGGAAAATCATCAATAGACGCAATGGAGGAAGTAAAGCGGAGAGCCATAGAAACTAAGCTTAACGGAAGAGGCGAGAAATGGTGTGTTTTGGTTACCGTGGACGTTCGAAACGCTTTTAATAGCGTGTCTTGGCCGGTAATCATCGCGGAACTAAGGGCAAGAAAGATCTCAGACTATCTGATAAACATTGTTATTGACTATTTCAAGAACCGGAATATAAAAATGGATATAGATTATGAGTTTGACATGACGGCGGGAATTCCTCAGGGATCCGTTTTGGGCCCATTGCTCTGGAACATTCAGTACGACCCCATTTTGCGTATAGCTGGTTCGCCCAGCGTCGCCGCCATCGGTTATGCTGACGATATTGCCCTGATTGTGAATGCTGTAAATAGGTATGAACTTGTAGAAGAGACTAACGCCGCTATAGAAAGGGTAAACA